>OX336368.1:65317766-65917766 GCA_946902895.1 Fragum fragum
GAAAATTTGACAAAACCTGAGAAACAAGCACTTCGATCACTGAAAAATAATAATGACATCATTATAAAACCCGCCGACAAAGGGTCTGCAGTGGTTGTCATGGATAGAGAACACTATATATCAGAAGCAGAGCGACAACTTAAAGACACGAACTTCTACAAGCAATTGAACAGAGATCCTACTTTAGAATACCAAGAAAAAGTTACTGAAACACTAAACAAAATGTTGGACTCCGGAATTATCAGTGAGGACAATTTCGAATACTTGTCAGTACAGAATCCACGGGCGGGCAGATTTTATCTCCTACCCAAAATTCACAAGCCTGGCAATCCCGGAAGACCCATTGTGTCAGCTAATGGTCATCCCACTGAACGTATATCAGAATTTGTCGACTTTCACCTCAGGCCTCATGTTCAAAAATTACCATCATTTGTAAAAGACACCACTGACTACCTCAGTAAAATTGAATCTCAAAATGTTCCGAGTGAGACGTTGTTGGTTTCCATGGACGTGACATCACTTTATACAAATATACCACACGAAGATGGTATTCAAGCCTGCAAGGAAGTTTGGAACACAAGGGTTGTCAAAGATCCACCAACAGATACGTTGGTGGAATTGCTCTTACTAATCCTTAAGTGCAACAACTTCGAGTTTAATGGCAAACACTACCTTCAAATACAAGGTACGGCTATGGGTACAAAGATGGCACCCTCCTACGCCAATATCTTCATGGGTCGTCTGGAACGCCAACTACTTATGGCAGTACCACATCAGCCTTTTTCATGGCTAAGATTCATCGACGACATAGACATGAAGTGGTGTCACGACATGGAAAAATTGAATGAATTCAAAACAATTGCCAACAATTTTCATCCGTCAATAAAGTTTACCTTTGAAGTTTCTAATGAACAACACATTTTCTTAGATACAGTATCACGTCTGAATGGAAATGAGCTCATTGTAGATCTGTATTCAAAACCTACAGACAAACACCAATACTTGCTCCCTACTAGCTGCCACCCTAGGCACTGTTGGAGAAACATTCCTTACAGCCTAGCCCTTCGGATTCGTAGAATCTGCACACATGAGCACTCGTTTGAACAACGCTCGAGAGAGTTATCAGAGCACTTACTAAACAGAGGTTACCCCAAAAATATCGTGTCTTCCTCAATCGCAAGAGCTTCCACTGCCAAGCGAGAGGATCTCTTGTTAAAGACTAAAGTTGTACAGCAATCAAACAGAATCCCTTTTGTTCTGACATACCATCCAGACTTGCCAAACGTAAACTCAATTATAGAAAAACACTGGTCCAAGATTGAGTCATCCAGCAAACTCAGTAAAATGTTTCCTGAGAAACCAGTTGTCGCCTACCGCAAACCTAAGTCACTTCGAGACTTCTTGGTACGAGCCAAAGTAGGCATTGTTACAACAAACAACTCTCTTGGAAATTCTGGACCGTGTAATGCACCTAGATGTCAGACGTGCAATATCATGCATGACACGCAGACTTTCAAATCTCGTCTTGGCGCTGTTTCCTCAGTCAAGGGTACACACACCTGCAAAACTGCAAATGCAGTGTATCTAATGACGTGCACCATATGCAACAAACAATATGTTGGCGAAACCAAACAGCAGATAAACAAACGTATGAATTTGCACAGATCTGACTGGAAAACACGTAGATTCAATAGATCTCCAGTTGCAGAACATTTTAGCGAAGTCGGCCATTCATTTAACGATGTTATCCTGTGTTGCATTGAAGCAAACAGTAAATGGTCCGACAAACAACGCAAATCTCGGGAGACCTATTGGATCAGGCGTCTTAACACGATCCACCCCTTTGGGATTAATAAAAACGACATATAACCATCTAGGGCAAATTAGATCCGCACATCAACCCATAGGTTGACCTGCAATTTTCCGCCAGCCCATCAAAATAAGATTTCTCATCCATTCTGTCAGTTGTCATTGAACCCCTGATGAAGAAACTTTTAGTTTCGAAAGCGCTAGGGTTATTACTTGATAATCCATATATTTTACACTGTTTGAATACAATTTATCCCACATTTATTTAAACTATTTAGTATTCTTGCATCCTCAGGGATCCAGTGTTTTAGAAAGAAATTGCGTTGGTATTTTGTTTTCTTTCTCTTATATATATATATATATATATATATATATATATATATATATATATATATATTTTGTATAATACCGTAATTTCCACGATTTTTCAATATTTATTCTTGTTCGTTTATTCACTTCATACCCTTCACCTTTGTATTTGATATTCATGTATGGATGAGAAACTTTCTTGTTTAAGTCCGAAATAAAATATATATTCATTCATTCATTCTATCCTGAATGAATAATTAGGCTCAATAATACGATTCCAACAATATTTCGACAAATGTCGGTCAAATTCACTCATTTACAGAACCCTACACTAAATACAAGACTTCAGTTGTGCGAAAGTCGTGTATTGGCTGTGAAACCGACATAGATAGAGCGCATGTCAGCTAGACGTAAGTTGAGAGCTCGAATCCTTGCCAGGGTTGTTGTTGTTGTTGTGGTGGTGGTGATGGTGATGGTGGTAGTGGTGGTCAATATTTCACAAAATGTGTTATTTTCACCGACACATGTCACATAGGACCTACCACCAAATACTATCAGAACGAATTTTATGGATTATAATTTTTCTATACTTATCATAACTATTTTATGCGAGTTCTTATTATTTACTGTGAAGAGCTCAAATTCTAGTTTAGATTACAATCTAACAGAAAAGAAACATAATAATTCGAATTGGATTTTAGAAAATGAATATCGTATTGGATAGAAAAAATAGATACACGGTAGATCTTGAGCAATTGAAGCATTTTAACCTGCAGAAAGGACATATTTCTAAAAACAAGAAGACGGTGTGTGTGTGCATCTCAAACTCAAACTACTGCTTTCAACATCTGTAAGGGGTAGTTTACTATCATTTTGAGTGGGCTTGAATCAAGGATCATAATATTGAAAAATGTGCTAATAGATTTGTGGGGGCTTTAACTACTGTCGCGAGTAAGTATATTCCATAAAGAAAGGTCTAATTAAATCCCCAAGAACCATGGATGGCTTCTACAATAAAAAAAATGTACTCGAAAGAGATTCTACAGAAAAACCGAAAAGACAAATAGCGCAAGTTTCGGTCTCTTAGAAACAAAGTAAATACACTTATCCATACAAGTAAATATTATGAACGGCTATCAACATAATTGAAGTCAGAAATATTATTCTCACGTGACTAGTGGAAAATATTGAAATCATTTACATCTCAAAGCTCATAAAAATCTAGCCCGCCTTTTTATGAAAATTTGGTCGATTCAGTTGTCATTGAAGATAGCGAAAACGTTAACTTACTAAATACTTATTTTGTATTACGGATTTACATTTGTGATTCCGAACATTCTTTACTTGGAGGAATTAATGATAATCAATCACAAACTTTTATCTAGAGTCCAAAAGTATCACGCCATTAGAAGTGCCTAAAACCTTATATCCCTATTCCACTAGTCCGCGATCTACGGCGGCTTAGGTCGTCATACATAACGCTAAAACACCTTTAAGGAATCGCAAAGATCGCAAAGGTCCCCATCAGTTCTTGGCAATCCGTTAGATCGTTACTTAATTGCTCAAATCGCCATCGCAACGCAACTTCAACGTAAACGTCGTAACTTGAGCGCTGTCAGATCCCACAAGAGCGAAAATGTTCGCAAGTATGCCGGTCATCGCGTTCCGATGTCATCCGATAGCAGCCATTATGGATGCAGTTGCGCTCTGTCGAGATCAAGTGTCGATCCAGTCGTGATATGATAGTACTCTGTTTCGATCCAGTCACGATATATTAGCGCAAGATCTACCGTATATCTATTTTTCTATCTATTACGATATTCATTTTCTAAAATCCGATTCAAATTATTATGTTTCTTTTCTGTTAGATTGTAATCTAAACTAGAATTTGAGCTCTTCACAGTAAATGTAGCGCTCCGTTGCGATCCAGTCGCGATATGATAGCGCCTCGTTACGATCAAGTCGCGATCGGCTGGCGCTCCAATCGCGCCTTTTGAGTACTATAAATTAGTGTCTGTCTCAGCTATCACATTTCGCATTTGGAAATCCCAAAGCTTATGTACAATGAATTATTTGTCAAAAGTTTAAACAAGAGGGTGCCACTCATGTGAAAGAGCGCAAGGGGCGTGATCCTTATAAAAAAAAAGATATCTGATATCTTCTGCTCTATGTTCATTCACCAATATGACATATTGTCCTAACAGATATCTTCTGTCAGCTGTCAACCAACATGTCTCGACCTTCTTTATCTCCCTTGTCTGGGTTCTTTGGCTAAAATAAATGCTGTTGATTGACATTGGTTGATTATAACCGGAAACGTAGCAGCATCTTTAAAAGTAATGACAAACTTAGAAACATCTATGACTGCATGATAAAAACTGATAAGCGGTTGCCGTGGATCGGCGCCTAATCACTGAAGATCACGTCAATCGTCTTTGGAGCACCAACAGAGCACATACAATAGCAATTGACTGGCCACAGGTAGCAAACGTAGCGATTAAGGGTGGTATTAGGTCGGAATCCCTAGCGAAGCCATGATAGTGACTATGTACAGTTCAATCGCTATCCGATCCCATTGGTCAATACCCGATCGAGAAAAATGCCGTGACTACGGCTTTATCAAATATATAGATAAGGTTTACATAGGTAGTTGAAGATATTCCACAACTTATTGAGGTGGTGTAATTGGAAAAAACTTCAAGATGGAGGAGGGGGCTAACTTAAAAATTGAGAGATGTTCTTAGAGTCCATGTTCAAATCAGTACAAAATAATATGTCGTTTTCCATTCTGTCAAAAACATTAAGGGCCGGGCAAAGCACACAGCCCCCAGCACCCCTCCTCGGTCCTATGGGCCTATTCAAAGTTAATCTATTAGAAACACGATCACGAATGTTAAGGTATTGAACGTAAATCTTACAGTATGAAAGCTCCTTCATACCAATTTGTGGCCCAATCGAAAAACAATGCTGACGACTGCAGGTCAATTAATAAACCCAGAACCACACGGCCAATATTAATTCTCGCACAAAAAGGTTTTAGCCCCAATCTGTCCTAGATAATTGAAAATATGTCAATCTATGGCTCGGGAAGAAGAATGATTTCAGCGTTCGTGATTGACATGGAAATGTCGTTCTTGTGATTGAGGTTATTCTCGATTGAATCTTTCAACATCAGAGGCCAAAAGTTTAGCGTTATATATCGTCAACGTGACTACTGTCTCGGTAAAAGCATTCAGTGTTTCCCAAATAAAGAGAAATAAAAAAGGAAGGCTTAGTTACATAAATATTTCGCTTTCTATTTTCAAAGTCTAATGCTCATAGCGAGATAAATCAATTGGTTTAACCCATTTCCACACAAAACAATTTGGGACTGGTCCAAATTGAAAATAGCTGCAGATGACAATTTCAAGTTGATGATATTTTAAATCTTTTCTTCTTTTTTTGGATAGAAAATATTGCCGATAATGAAGATATTGCTTGATACAAGCAATTTCTTCACTTTCCACAATATTTTCTTAAGTCTTTTTACTAGTGGGGATTTAAAAAGGAAGACTTGTATTGGAATAGGTTTAAAGATAACTGCTCAGGTTGTAATTTTTGTAAACCAAGTCAAGTCCGTTCATATACCGCGCACTGACCCATTCCCGCATGATAACAATTTTTGACGCTCTCAAAGATAAAATCTTTGTAAAACACTGTGCACAATTCATTTTCAAAAATATTTTCAACTGAAAAGGACAAAAAGCAAGATTTTGTCAACAGAAAGCTGTTGTCTGCAACTTCTTACAATTTGGACCAGTCTAAATTTTAGTCGTTTAGGACTAGGTTAAAGTCTAAGTAACACTTGAATTCGAACAAATAACTCTACACTACATATTATGATATATTTTAAGTGACATGCCTTTTCAGTTTCAAATTCAATTTTATCAATCTTTTAACACTTTCCTTCTTTTTTTAATTTCAGACCGGTCCAAATTAAAAAAGTTGCAGATCACAATAAAAATAAGATGTAATTTGAAATGAAACCATCCGATATGGTAGAAAATTTTGTAGGAAATAAGAAATTGCTTGTTGCAAGCATTTCTTCTTTTTCGACAATGTTTTCTCAAGTATACAAACACAGCAGTCCGAAAAAATATGTCTTTTTAAAAATAATCTTTTTACACAGTCTGATTCAATGTAGAAGGTAAGACGTAATTTTTTTTGTGTTATTACAGTCTCGTTTTATTCGCATAATTCTTTTGGACTAAAGTGTTACAAGAACTTTAAAGGTGTCTTGCTGAGGATTTTTATGAACATTTCATATTCTGTAATTGTCATTTTTAAGGACTGCATATTTGACAGTTCATCAATAAAGCTAGAATTTTCTAGTCTGTGAACTACACTGCTTTTAAATTTCATCCCCAGACTTACAACCGTGCAGCGATACTCCTGACATGTCAGTCCTTCAACCACAAATTTTCGTGACACTCCCCCCCCCAAAAAAAAAAAATATTTAGACCTATGCCATTCAACTACATGTAACTGACTAATCGCTGGTCCCGCCAACTGACTTCCTAGGCCACGCCCATTAACTACGACAGGAAGCTTCGTTTCGATTTTTAATGGTGTTATTTGCAAAATTTTTGGCCAGTAGCATGTAACAGAAAAGTAAAATTGTTGATCGGTTGGTGACCTAAACGTCGGAACTACAGCTTATTCCGACGTTTAAGTCGCCAAACCAACAATGAATGGTAACAAAAGTGGCGGCCAATGTGCTGAATGAAATATTTGATTGGTCAACTGGTTATTTGATTAACAGCCGCGATTGGCCAATTGTGCAGGGCGTCAGGATTAATTTCTTTTCATAGTTGTGCTAATTTCCAATAAACTCATAATCGTTCCGATATAATATTTACTACTATTTTACCAAAAAAAGTGACGGTTCGATAAGAAATCTCCCTTCAAACGGCAAAACGTCAGGATGGTATATGTCAAAGAACTTCGGGATATTGGTCGCTGAAGATAAACCAAAAGGTAAATCGTTGACGGGCGTCGTTATCATTGGAGATATGCGTAGTATTTTTGGACGGAGGTAGTTATTCAATTGGTCAATCGATGTGGAAAATACGCGATAAAAGAAGCCTTATAAAATATTTTGTTTTGCATTAACTATCCTTTCTAAGAATCGCTCTCTGACATTCTTTAATGTGTTTGTTGTCTGTTGTTTGTTTGAAGGCATGTTCCTTGTTTGTTATTTCTAGACAAGATCTTTAAGTGGAGCAAGAAATGATAGTAACTAGCAGTTTTAGTGAAATTAACATTTATTGAAAAATACAAGTTGATATCAGTTTTAAGGAGGGTATGGTTGCCATTTCACTTAAAAGTATTTCCTGTGCGTGTGTCATTTATTATTTCTTCCTTTTTTAACTTAATCTTTGTCTGTTTGGCAAACTTTTAAACCCGCCAAAGTCAAAGATTTTGAAGACGAAAATTTAAAGTGAATCTAATTTGAAAAATAATCACTGATTACGATTTTCACATTCAAACTCGCACCATTCTTCTAATTTTAGCTATACTATCAGTGAAACAAGATGGAATTTAAGAAAAAAGACCAAAACATTATGTCAAAAAACTGATGTATAGTATCCTAAAAGTTCTAAACACAAGATCAATCTAGATGTAAGTTCTGTAAGTAATGGTATTTATCTGTTACTGAGAAAACAAGAGTTGTTCGTATAAGGAAAGTGGATAATAGCCGGTATAGTTTTTGTCAATCTGAGCTAAACCAGACATGGCCTGTCCTTCGAGTTTTTAGAGAAGATATAAGTATGATATATGAGACAGACATTTACGTAAATCACATTTGGTCTGGGGAGGCACGGGAAAAGTTCTGTTCATCTGTAAATCGTAATCCAATAGCTTTTGAAATTAACTGAATATGACTAAAGAAGAAACGAAAAATTGCAATGTTTTGAAACGCATTTAATTTTTTTTTTTAAAAAAGTCGAAAGACCAATCAAGTTGTACTTTAAGACCGGAGGTGAACTTTGAGCTCCAACATTGGTTGATTATTCATTTGAAGCATTTCTGTTGGTTTGGGGACTTTAACTTCGTACCCTGAGTTTTTCTATGGTCTTGTAACGACGTTTAGGTTGCCAACCTACCATTTTAATTATTTTTTTTAATACCTTACTGGCTATAATATTGTTAAAGAATGCCTTCGAGGTTTGAAAGTCAAATTTCCTGTCGGAATCAGTGGGCCAGGCCTGCTATTCATAATTTTAGACTGGTCCAATTTGAAGGGGTTGCAGACGACAATGAAAATTGGATGCAATTTGAAATGAAACCATCCTATGTGGTTGAAAATATTGTGGGAAAAGGAGAAATTGCTTGTTACTTACCCTTTTTTCCACAATGTTTTCTCAAACAAGTAATCACAGCGACGTAAAATTCCGGGTTTGTAAAAGAAAGGGTTAGTCAACCTAGATGAGTGTCGATCCTGTATATTTGCTTGTCCTGACGCGATACTGGAATTCGTTGTCCCCAATGTTGTGCGATTCCTTGCGAGCGCCATGGTTGGTGTTTCATTACAGTTTCTAACAGTTAAACGCTTTCTTTCATGTTTCCGGTGAACTAGTGAGATTTCGTGGTGGATTTTCACAAGACAAATTTCCTGACAAAATAGTGAAGTTATTGATATGATTAACTCACTTTTTTGGTTGATTGAGCCCTGCTTTCGTTCATTTCGCTTTTATTTTGTTTTAATGGGGGTTGAACATTTTTTTTTTTGTCATATAGCGGCAGCTGGAGTACCAAACAATGGATTCTTGGTATCTCTCGCACAAGTACCATCATTTCATCCCTTCTTAGCCTGCAACTGCTATTCCAGTTAGGTTCACGATAATCCACCCATTGTAACAAGCAATTTCTTCATTTTCCACAATGTTTTCCAAGACTTTTTTTCTAAGTAGGGCTTGGAAGCGCAGGATTGCGTTTGAATGGGTTAATGATTATCGAGGAGGTATCCCTGATTATCTGGCGGAAACCCTGAAGTAATAGGTAGAGATTCCAGTGAGATCCCACTGAAGCAAAGTTAGTGGCGACCCCTGTAGATACATAGGAAATATTTTTTTAAGATAAAGATACAACATCTTTTATTTGCTTGAGCTGCGGTGGAAAAATTTTGATATTTCACGAGATCGAAAGTCTCGTGAAATATCAAATTTGCCTCCGCAGCGAGAAGCAAATACTAAATGTTGTATCGTGATCGTAACACAATATTACATTTATAATATGCCTTTTTTTTACCAAATAAATTCGATGAAATAATCTAAAAAAAATCTGTATTTCTAAAGGTATTTCCTTTCTCCTTCACCATTCTGATTACGTTTATTCGCATTATGACGTCTTCTACAGAATGAAAATGACGTAAACTGAGACTGCCTTATATGGAACCGTATCAGAAACGTTTGTTTGTAAGTTAGTTAGTTAGTTAGTTAGTTAGTTAGTTAGTTAGTTAGTTAGTTTGCTAGTTAGTTAGTTAGTTAGTTAGTTAGTTAGTTAGTTAGTTAGTTAGTTAGTTAGTTTGTTTGTTTGTTTGTTTGTTTGTTTGTTTGTTTGTTTGTTTGTTTGTTTGTTTGTTTGTTTGTTTGTTTTATTATTATTTTTACGTATCCAATTTTTGTCTTGAATTTCTATATTTTACTAGAAACATTTATAAGCATATAATAAGATAACATATACAAATCGCCCGCGTCTCGATAGTTTCGTACCGAGTGGATGCGCTTTGTTGTGACAGTCACCATCACAACAACGCATGTCACTAAAATGGCGACGACTGGACCAAAGAGATATATGTACCGCCCAATTCATTATTTGTTGGTCTGAAATCATGACATCTAAAGTGCTAAAAGAAGGCAGGTATTATTTATTTATTTCCTTCCTTGGCGACTCGGAAGATATCTTCCCCTTGCTCTGCAGTGTGGCTTATAGCTGAACATTATCCTTGATCAAAATAGGCAAATACTTGGGTATAACCTCATGGAGCTATCACGTTTTCTTTAATGCTTTCCGGTAGCGAGGGGCGAAAAAACCGGATGATTCTCTTCATTTCTTATAATTTAATAGCATCAAGCGAAAAAAGCAAAAAAACTTACAAATTTTGATACGTTTTCGTAAGGAACTATTTTGTGTGGAAGCATACAAAATAGCTGCGTTCTCAAAACATTATTCATGGAGGTATGAATTTTTTTTTTTTTTTTTTTTTTTTTTCGACCAATCAGAACGTCCGTTATTTGATTGATGAAACTAACAATTAAATCATTTAATAAGACCCACTTCGTAAGAACCTAGGTTTTTCGAAAAAAAGCTTATACTTTAAGAAACGTCTTCTCGTAAATTTGAGCTCAGGTTTACTCTTTTGGCAACGACGGTCCAATTATTTTAAGCATTTTTTGGGGTTCTTTAATTGTTCTACTTTAAATGATAATTGAATGAAAAACAGTTTAGAATCTTTCTCTGAAATAATAATCAAAGCTTTTAAATGATACGAAGCACCGATTTATCCAGTCTACCAGGGTACATTACGTCATATAATAATGAAATTAAAAAATCTGTTGTTAGTTAACTAATTTCAATACCGTCGGGTACAAAACCTTCATTTTTTCCATGTCTACAAGATGCATCCTCTATTTACATAAGAATAATGACAATATAGACTCCTTCCAAATCTTCTTTTCTCATATCTCATATCCAAATCGATAGAAAGTAATCTTTGACAGAACCCGCACCATTACTGAAAGGCTTCATCTATACACTATGACAACACGTATTTTCGTCATTTCGTTGCTAGGAAACCTCTTTAATGTACATGAAGAGCGACACAAAAAAAATTCTCAAATTTCCAATTTTAAGATTTTATGTGCTTTGGAGTGAAAATTTGTTTTCTCTGTTTCAATCAAATGTAATCGAGATTTTAAGAACACGACTAAATGAAATTCAAATAAAAAGGATCGCGTTTTATTCACGTCCATGTATGAGTCGAGTACCGTTAAACACGGACTCCCTTTTTGTGTATTGACGTTCGGTTTTTTTCGGAAAGTTGGTTATTTCTTAATCATTTAAGAGAATTTTCCTAATGTTATATCCGAAAAGGTATATAATAAAAGGAATATTACAACAGTGTGTTTTTCTATTTTTTAGAATCGTGTTCTCGGGTCGTGTGTAGGTATTTTTTATTGGATTCAACCTTCGGTCTCATCCAATAAAAATACCTACACACGATTCTCGAACACGATAACAACAAATAGAAAAAAAACACTGTTGTAATATCCCCTATATATTGGTAACGCTATACGTCCAACTAACCCGTTACCACACGACAAAGTCTAAGACTGGTCCAAATTGAACGCAGGTTCAGACGACAATAGGTTGGTGAAGTTTTACAAATCTTTGTTGTTTAGGGTAGAAAACATTGTGGACAATTTTGAGATTGCTTGTTTCATTCAATTTCTTCTTTTCTACTAAATTCGGGTGTCGTAAAAAGGCGGAAAGTGAAGAGGGGAAAATATAGTAGTGTTGGTGTATTTCCAGTGCATGTACTTAATTCAAATGTCGGATGATGCTACGGTTATGCGAGATACCAGAATATGCGGAATACCAATCAAGAGAGGCAAAAAAAAAACTTCTAAGTGGTGCCGAGTTTTTAATCCATTACCAAACGAGCAAATTCTAAACTGTTCCAAATTGAACCAAGTTGCACAGGGTAATTTAAAGTTTATGAAATGTTTGATCTTAGTAGAAAACATTGTGAAAATGAAGAAATTTGATGTAACAAGCAATTTCTTTATTTTCCATAATCTTTTCTAGAACTTTTTTTTTCGTGTAGGCGTCATTATTAGGTAATGGTTAAAGTGTTCATTACGGGATCCTCGAGGTTCAGTCCTCACTGAAGATAAAGAAGGATGGTCTCTATTTAACGAATCGACTGCCACGCCCACTAACATATACTACGTAGTAGTTCGACTGGGGTATTAGATAGAGGATAATCAACTGGTCAAATCTCTGACGAGAATACGTTGTTAGGTGTTGGGAAACGAGTCCGAGGGTCGAGTTTTTCCAATGTATAACAACGTATTCGAGTGAGGATTAAGTTAACAGGTAATTCCTTGAGCAAATCCTATTACACCCAAATTAGAAAACAAATTTCTGTATTAAAGAGACTTACCCAATTGAAACACATATTTCGACATCTAAACAGTCTAACCCGATAAAAATAATTCATACTTCGACTTACAAAACAAGAACAGAACTTTCAACATCTACAAAATGTTATCCAAGTAGAACACATTCTTCGGTATCTACAGATCGTTACCCAATTCGAATACTTACTTCAACATCTCCAGAGCGTTACCCTATGAGAGCACATAATTCGAAATCTACAGAGAATTGCCCAATAAGATCATATTCTTCGAAATCTACAGGGCTTTACCCAAAAGAAACATTTACTTTGACATCTACGGAGTATTTAGCAATAAGAACACATACTTAGACATCCGCGAAGCGTTACCCGATTACATCTTACACTTCAAATTCTGCAGAGCGTTACCCGATGAAAACATATACTCCAACATATACAGAGCATGCCCAAATAAGAAAATATACTTCGACATCTACTTAGTTTAAGTATGATCACGTCTTTCGATTCTTACAGGTTACAAACCAATAAGAATGCTTACTTTGACATCTTTTAGCGAGCAATTTCTTCCTTTTACACAATGTTTTCTACCCAGAAAGTTGAAAACAATCTCAAATTGCACGAACCTTTCATTGTTGTCTGCAACTCCTTTCAATTTGAACCAGGCTTAACTTTTGTTGTCTGGTAAAGAGTTAAGAGTTTTGAGCATTGCTAGACATCATTGTTCCAGAGGAGAAAGAAAAAGAAGCTTTTCATTTACATATACTTTGGCTTCCTTTCAAGATTGATTCGATACAAATACCTTATTAAAACATGACCCACTCGTTCATTTGATACCATTTGGATTTTTTAAAACTCTAACATGCTTGTAATTGATATAGGAATTAAGAATAAAGTGAGTTGCCTTTGAATATAAATGAATAAGATTAATTTCATCTGAAGATAAATACCATCAACTGCCCTTAAGAAAATACAGAATCAAAAAACCTTTCCAAAAGTAGTACCGTACATTCGTTCCGAAAATGTAAACCCGGGAACTTTGGGGGGGGGGGGGGGGGGACTGAAACATTCGTTTCATCATGTACGATAACAATGGTGGTCAAATTTGCCGTCTGCTGGCCCCACCCACTGCCTCCTCTAGCCACACTAGCAAAACTCCGACAGGAAGTACTGCTTCGATATTTAACGGCGTTATTTGGAAAATTTATGGCAAGCAAATTCCAACAAAAAAGTAAAATGGTTGGTTGGGTAGCTGAACGTCGTAACTACAGTTTGAATAATCAGTATAGTTACCAACTAAAGCACTTCACAAATATGTCGGCTAATTTAGGAGCTCTAATTTCACTTCCAGTCAAAATGCATAATTTGATTGGCCGTTTTTTCTTTGATTGACAATCACGATTGGTCAATTGCGTTCTTAATCAAGCGATTCAAAAACTGCTTGTTGAAGGTAATTTCTACTTTTCCGCGCAAATCAAAGCTTGTGTAATCGAAAAACGTTTATATCAACATCAGTTATTTCGAGGCCGTATGAATTCCATGGTGAAAAAAAGGAAGAAAAGCGAACATTTTAAAGAGTTGATTAAATTCAGATGTTAGGAACGGATTTCAGTTTTTTGGAAAGACTGCATCTGATTGCTGTGACAAGACAGAAATTGCTTAATCTGCCCCAAATCATGTCCTTTCGTGCATATCAACATGTCTTCTGGTTACTTTAATGTTACAGAAGAAAAAAACTTTAAAGGCTTTAATTTGAAGAAGCACATTAAAGCAAATCACCCTCATCATACCGGGCGACCCGGTCTTATCCATAAGTAAACGACGACATTTTTTACTAGTTCAAACTGAAACAAAGTGCAGGCAAAATCTAAAAGGGTTTTTGAATTGAAAAATAAATTTATGTAGGTTTTGGGATATTATTGATATAGGAGAAATTGCTTCTTGTTAGAACTTTCTCCTTTAATCACAGTTTCATTGTAATTTTTGTTGTTGTTGTTGTTGTCGTTGTTGTTGTGTGTTTAATTCATAGGGGGGTTCATTTAAGAGATTAAGAGATTATCTTTTTTGTTTTCATGGAGGTATGAACCGAAATCTAATCACACTGTATGAAAACGCGAATATAATTTGATAGTATCAAGCGAAAAAAGCAAAATCTTTACAAATTTCGATACCTTTTTGGACTATTTTGTGTGGAAACATCGCTTCGTGCTCAGAAATGTGTTCATGGAGTTATGAATATTTTTTCGACCAATCAGAACGCCCGGTTTTGATAGACGAAACTAAATATTAAATTATTCGGCATTATAAAAACCGGGACCTTGTCATCATGCGTTAACGTACGCGCCTATAGGAGTCTTTGTGCTTTGTAATTCTATGAGACCATCTGAAGTCGGAATTCAAGGTGGATTTTTAGAAACTGCGAAAAGAATCAAAAGTGCAAATTGTGCTGCTTGACCTAGATGAAAGCTATTTAGTTGTTAGTGGAATATCATGTGTATCAAAATGTGTGGCTCTTTCCCCTGGAATGAAACTGTTCGCATGTTCGTTGTTGTTGTTGTTTTGTTTTGTTTTTCAGTCTGAACGCCCCTGAAAGATATATTCGGAATTTGTCTCATATGTTTCATTTGGAAATAATAACTCTTTTTATATTCTTTTTAAAATGTGATGCATATGTTCTGTGCAAAGTAGGAATTGGTCCAATTCCGAAATTGTCCTGCACAATTCCTACTTTTCCGGGCATTGAAAGAATTCTAAGCTTACGCGGTACTATTCTGGAATTATCCCAGCGAAAAGAAGGAATCGGGGCAGAGTAAGAATATAGTTTAGTCTGTGTGTTAACCTTTTCCCACACAACAAAGTTTCAAACTGGTCCAAATTTAAAGTTGCTGAAATTTTTAAAAATCTTTGTCTTTTGGGGTAGAAAACATTGTGGATAATGAAGAAATTGCTTGTAACAAGCAATTTCTTCATTTTCCACTATGATTTCTACAGCTATTTTCTTGAGGGGCGTAAAAAGGAGGGATTGAGTGGGAAAGGGTTTAATTAGAATCGGGGGCAAAGTTAAAATAGTAGGAAATACCGGAATGGTATATTGATGTGAGTATATTGATATTGTTGTTGTATATCGCAAAAGCTTTTTACAGTGGAAACTACAACTTTATCTAAAAGAAATACACTCTAGGAATAAAATGAACTGTGTAAAAAGAAGAGCCATTCTGCTTACTAGTTTGAAATATATCCGACCTACTGTTAAAAGACTTGTTTTTCGGGAAGTCCAGTGACCTCTGGTTAGCTATATCTATGCAAAAATACCCAAACAAATAGAGAAAAGATTTAGTGAAAATATAAAAAACAGCTTTAATGAATCCTACTTTCACAAACTCTTTGGCCCTAGCGCATGTAAAAGACGTGTTAACGAATTACCAACCAATCTCGCATTCTGAAAGCTTAGTAAAACATTGTGAGGAGAGGAGATGTTACTTTCGACAAATGATAGCTTATCATATATTCAACCATATATTCTTTTTATCTTTTACTAAAGAAGGAAGCCATGTTCGAGTATGTCACTTATAAATTATCCTTTACCAGACGCCATCCATACCCAAAGAGGTTAGAGAAGACAAGTTACAGCTAATAGAAATGGGAAAATGTGACTTTTTTGGAGAAAAAAATATTGTGAGAAATGAAATTATTACTTATCAAAAGCAGTTTATAATTCTGATTTATTGATCCATGGGATTAATTTTTGTTTGTTTGTTTGTTTGTTGTTGTTGTTGTGGGTGGTTTTCTTATTGTGGTTGTGTTTTGTTGTTGTTGTTGTTTTGTGTTATTTTGTTGTTGTTGGGTTTTTTGTTGTTTGTTTTTAGGGAGGGGGGTTTGTGTAGGTTTTTTTTGTTTTGCTTTTTTCCCCTTGTGCCAAATTACAAAAGACACTTTAATAGCGTTTGAACTACAGCTTAACATTTTTTTTCTTTTTCTTTTTTTAGTGAAGATGTCGGAGTGAAAGCAGTTTTATTTAGTAAAAATTAACAAATATGATTAATGGCCGTTGGAATAAAGTGCAGGTTTTATTTACCAAACTTACATAAATTATTCGAAAAGTTATTATTGCGGGACTCTAGCTTTATTTTGCAATGAATTGTAAAAACAATAACTGTACTGTTGTCACTTTGTACAATTATTCATTCTTTACAATACCCTCTAAATTCCTACATCATCAAAACTATTTTAACTTTGTACGAAGAATGCGTCTGGTGAAAGATCGATGTTATCCCCTTGTGCAGTTCTAGAACTGCACAGTTGACCAATCGCTGGCCCCGCAAACTTACTCAATTGGCAAAACACATTGACTCCAACAGGAAGTCCCGTTTCGATTTTAAACGGCGATACTTTTGGAAATGTATGGACAGTAGCGTGTAACAAAAAGGTAGGATAGTTGGTTGGCGACCTAAAAGTCGCAACTACAGTTTTTTCAAGCTGTAGTTACGACGTGTAAGTCGCAAAACGAACAAAAAGGTTAAAAAATGGCTGTCAATGTTGGAGCTCATCTCTGGTCTTAATAAACGATTTCATTGGTTGACTGGTAATTCGATTGACAGCTGCGATCGTCAATTCTAGAATCGGCGGACAAAGTAGGAATTGTTACTTTGAGCAGGGCAATTCCGGAATTGTGCGGATTTTTACGAACAATGTACGTGTTCGTCGTGAAAAAACTAAGTCCGACACGCCTAAATTAGGAAGAGGGTCGTTTCAATTTCATCAAATATGGCAAAATATGCCTGGAAACATATTTTCTACTTTTTTAAATTGTTTTCTTACACATCATTTCGACTTTATTTTTTCATATTTTTTCCTGAAATTTAAGATGAGGCTAATTTGTGTGAAAATGCATTTTCCTTGCTTTTTCACTATGTTTGTGTTGTATTTAATATATTTTTCTGTCCCCTGTTTAAACTCAAAATGTATACATAATATCAGTCCATTTCATCCATAACTTTACATGTTTAGTCTGTTTTGTGCCAATTTTGAAGGAAAAAGATGAATTTTCAAAAATTGCTTTTTTAAAAAAATGCATGATAACCATTCTGTTTTCCCTCGCATATTTTTCTCATTTGTATACTCTGAAAATTGCAATAATTTCATTAACCCTTGTGATGCTGAACCCGGAATATTCCGGTTTTGGCAGGGGGTATAGACCAAGATCAGCCTGCACAAACGTGCAGTCTGATCTTGGTCTGCACCTCCTGTTTGTACTTTTTTCTGCCAGAGTTGTTTGTGAAATTGATTTCTTGCAGATATATTGATTTTTTTAACAAGTTCTACCAGTGCTTTTAGCCCTTTGGTTTTGCAGCAATCCAGTAAGGTAATTTATACAGCATGACAAGGGTTAAGATTGCAGAAAGTGACCACTTCTACAATAAGATTACACAATGTACTTACATTCACGGAATTAATTATGGAGCCTTTGCAATGAGTAAGAAATATTTAATCAATTATCCAGGAAATCTGGCCTAAATATCCTTAGTTTGTGGCGGTTGCAACCAAATATTTTTAGTGACGTTACAGTCGCTTGATTATTGCGCTACATCTATCAAGAAATGGTATTGGAAACCGTTGTCGAAAATGGAGAAATTGCTTAATAAAAGCAATTTCTCAATTGTCCACAATGTTTCTAGCCCAAAATACTGAAATTTAAAATTTCGAGTTCCGCAAATGAAATATTCAAAGTATGAATAGACAGGTTCATACCATCCCCATTCAATCCTGCTTTTTTCACTACCCATAAGAAAATATCCAGAAGCAAAAATTACGGACAATGAAGATATTGCTTCTTTAAAATATTCTTACAAGAATCTCCACCTTTGCCAAAACGTTTTATTCATAAAAGGCAAGTACATGTATTCTCTTTACATCCCATTTACTTGAAATAATTATTTGCAACATATTTAAAGTTTAACCAGGAGATTGGATTGGTTTATAAGAAACCTGTTTAAATGTCGTTTATCTCGGGGAAATTATTTATTTCCCAAGGAGGTCCAACTAAAACCTCGCATGACGCCCGTTTCGCTACAAAGTGATTTATTTGTTAATGAAGGGGAAAAATTCCACAACTAGACTTATTAGTGGTGCTGAGTGGACTGTGAAGGGTCTTGATATTATTCGCTAGATCGATATTGCGACGACAGCGTCACAAGAAAAAATTCAATATACTGTATCCTCTGAGGAAAACGCGACGCTCGGTCTGAGTCTCATTAACTTCACAGTAGAAAAACAAACATAATTATAACATAATCAACCATACTTAAATTATTTCTGCAGATTTTTTTTATAGTCCCTCGCGTGCTGAAATCATGGTAAGAAAAAATATTGATATGAAACAGAAATCATTAATTATACCCTGAACTAGACAGAATGATTCAGTGACCATAAAAGAACGTTCTGACATTGATTTTTAACCCTTTTCTGGACAAACCCGGGATTTTACTTCACTGTAAATTTATACTTTAGAAAACATTATGGAAAAAGGAGAAATTGCTTGTTACAAGCAATTTCTCCTTTTCCCACAACATTTTCTACCACATAGGATTGTCAGATTTTAAATTGCATGCATTTTTCATTGTTGTCTGCAACCTTTTTCAAATTGGACCAGTCTAAAATTTCATAAAACAGGTAAGGGTAAAAGGAAAATTAAGGCCGGCTTGCGGCTGTCAATAAAAAAAGGTTTGACCAATCATATCGTTCAATTATACCGGACGTGAAAATTAAAGTCCCACATTTATGTTAGGCATTTTTGTTGGTTGGGCGACTTATTCAAGCTGTAAATACCGGATTATTACAAGCATTTACACAATAGAATTTAGCGTTTAAAACATACGTTCAGCTTATCCATACCATTCAACCGAATTCCGAGAATACATATGTCGGTGGACGACAACACTGCTCGGAAACGATATGGCAACGGGTAGGCCTATGCATTTTCGTGTCTCTTTTTTTAATTCACTTACCAAACAAGCTTGAAGATGGTGATTTATGACGTAAAAGACTTTGCACAGACAGAGTACTATAAGTTTGCTCCTGAAGACAACCCACAGTTGCGTTTTCGCGATAAATTCTCCTTTTCGGACAAAACACTACATAACTAAGGCATCATTGAATAGAACAAAATTGTTTAATTTCTCCAATTAATCAACCAACACTTATGCCAAATTGTTTCCACCAAAACGCTACAATAAATACAATATCAATGTTCAAATCTTCGGATGAAAAGAAAATGTGGACCCGAACACAAGTCCAGGTGAGAAGCTGTTTACCGCGAACACAGGTCAAGAATAGAGCATGTTAACCTGAACAAAAGATGTAATTAAAAGATAAATATGCGAATATGAGACATATTTTCCCTATATACTACGCAAGTTTACAGTCAGTTCTACGGATTTCATCTAGAATGACATTTAGTTGAAACACTGCACTTTTATTGATTATTTTAAAAGTGAACAAGATGCCGCCCTGTATTACATATATTTAAGGACTTACCCCCGACAGATAGGAAAAATAATCTATACATTTTTCAACCAATAATAAAATCTTCAAGATTGATTTTGCAAAGACAGAAAAAAAAAAACATTTCCATTGTCATATAGTTTTAAATTTGCGATTTGATATTGGGTGTCGATTGATAACTGTATAAGTTAACATTGTTCAAGCACTTCGAAATCTGCAATGAAAAGAAAAAATGGAGAAAACAGACTTTTCAATTACGTATACGTTGACTTCCCTTCAAATTGACTCGATAAACGTATCTTATCATTTAATTTTAGTTTAATCTATCAAGATTATACTTGCATGAACAAAGATTTAGCGCCGCCGTCCTAGGGCAGTCGGCAGCGCGTCAGACTCCTAATCTTGGGTCATGCGTTCGATCCCCTGCGGCGGCACATATCCTTTGCGACATGTGTCTCTCACAAATGGGTATATTATCGTAAACCTAAGTGGGAAAGCAGGTGGAGGCTAGGAGGGGATGTATATGGTAGTACAGGTGTGAAAAATACCAGGAATTCATTGTTAGGTGATCGAGCCGTCGTGATATGACTGAAATACTGTTAAAAGTGGCGTTAAACCCCATTCAATCAGTCTATCAACAAGGTTTAGCAATCAACTGTTCTGTATGCTTGTGCACATAGTAAATCCATAAAAACTCAAAACTATGATATATTTGTTTTTGTTTTGCTTGGTGGCATTAACCCTTTCCTGTTTTTGGGAATTTAAGACTAGTCCAAATTGAAAGAGGTTGCAGATGACAATGAAAACTTGATGCCATTTGAAATGAAGCCATCCTATGTGGTAGAAAATATTGTGGAAAAAGGAGAAATTGCTTGTTACAAGCAATTTCTTCTTTTTCCACAATGTTTTCTCAAGTATAAAATCACAGGAACGTAAAATCCCGTATTTGAACGGGAAAGGGTTAAATATACAATAAGAGAATATTTTGTTTCCATTGTGGTATAAAATTGAAAAGTTTATCATGAATGCATGAATCTCCTTCGCGTTTTCAAACAGTGGAATTAAGTTTTTAAGTTTAGAATCGATGAAAACAAAAATATGTTCTATATTTCTTTTATCAAAACCTGGTCCACCCTGTCGGAAGAAGAAACAAACGGAAATTCGAAACACTTCTGGGTTTTTTGCTTATTTTGTTTTGTTGTTTTGTTCTATTTTTGGTGTTTTTTCCTTTTTTTTTCTTTCTTTTTTTTTGTGTGTGTGTTTGTTTGTTTGTTTGTTTGTGGGTTTTTTTGTATGTTTGGGTTTTTTTTTGTTTGTTTTGTTTTTGGGGGGATGTTTGGTTGTTTGTTTTGGGGGGGGGGGGGGCAATTCTATTTGGCAAATAACGGGCACCATTTTGGAAAATAGTATAAGGTATGTTTCATTCAAATTTTGATATATTCCGTTTGGCTTCTATGGAGACTGAGATGTCCATCAATATACGAAATGAAAGAATTAAAACTTCATTGTTTTAGATAAGAAAAAATGATTTCAACGTAACCATATTTTTTGTATATTCGGGGTTTTTACTTTTTGTTGTTGTTTTGTTAGAGGAGAGTCAGACTTATGAAACATAAATAGTATGTGAATTGCGACGTAACACTCTGCATGAAAACCGACACAGCCAGTCCGTTTGTCAAATCATCTAAATTGATTAGGGAAAGTAGTGGTCATTCCAAAACCGATTAAATTATCATTAAGATCTGGAAAAAACGTTTATAACACAAAGACAGAGTCACCCAGCCCTTAAAATGCATTATGTGTTGGCAACATTATTAGGGTTTTTTTTTTTTTTTTTTTTTATTTGTTTTCTGAAAGTCAACACGATGACGATAGGGGAAAATTTCCTTTAATTCTATTGGTTTGTTTTAGAGGATTTCGGTGGTAGATGTGGATGCCAAACGGGCGACAGAAGCAAGGGTTGAACAAGGCCGGAAACATTCCCATCATCCAGTAGCACAACAATGAGAGTCTGATCGCCTTCACAACCAGGCAACTCAAAGCCCGAAACAAAATTTGTGTAAATTCGTGTAAACTTGCATTAGCAAGTATCGTTGTCATTAAAAAATCTCGTAACTACAGCTTGGTTCAAACTGTAGTTACGCTGTTTCATTGCCATTTAAGAATCTATTTGAAAATTGTGAATTACAGAAACAATTAATTCTTGCGGCAAACATATTGGAACAATACTACTAGCTGACTGTCGCCAATTTATAAACAGTATAGTTCAATCGGTTTATCCAATATAAAAACAATAGGTAAGTCACCAACCGCGACATTGTGTTACAACAATTTATCACGTAACCCTTTCCTGTACAAATCCGGGATTTTACGTTTCTGTGATTTTATAGCTAAGCAAAAATTTTTGAAAAAGAAGAAATTGCGTGTGACACGCAATTTCTTCTTTTCTCACAATATTTACTACCAAATCGGAAGGTTTCATTTCGAATTACACCCAATATTCAATGTCGTCTGCAACCTCTTTCAATTTGGACCAGTATAGAAATTCATAAAACGGTAAAGGGTAAAAGTAACAATAAATAATTGGCTTTCTGACGTGAGGCCATTGACCCAAGGCTTTTCACATACGTCAAAGCAGGAACCTATAACTGTTCGTGACATGTGTACGATACTCTGACGACATTTAACGTTATCGTGACATGGACACATTAGTAATGAAATTAAGTCAGGGCTCTGATTTGAAGCCTCCTTGTGTATTGAGTTCAAGGTTATCATTGCTAAAATTTGTGAGAAATGAAATGAAATCTGTTGGAAATTAAAAGAATTATTGTTCTCGATACTTGTATTCGTTTTATGTGATACCGTCACCAAAAAGATGTCCATCAGGGAATTCGTCGGTCGCTGTGTACACCCACTGAGCGCCAACACGAAGTTCAGCTGATATAAAAACGGCGGTATTGGCGACCTAAACATCGTAACTGCAGTTACGACGTTGATGTCGCTAAACAAACAGCAATGCTTCACATAAGGTCTGCCAATGTCGGACAATGACTTTTAGCAAAACTAAAACATGCATCTAGATTTCACACATTCTTACCTAATAATCTGGGTTTGAGAAAAATCAAGTGATCTATAATATATCTGTTGTCTATAGTATCATAGATAATAATGACTTGGTCGAGGTTCTTGACATCCGAGCTAAAATTGAGACCTTGAAAGTGCACAAATAGGTTTCAAAGATTCGACATTGTAATCTAGATTTATGGTCTATAGATAACTTAGATACAAACATTATGACCTTGCTTCAAGACAAGAATTAAAAACAATAAAAAACCAAGCATCTAGAGTGCATACATGATGACACGCGATGGACCCCAGAAGCCGTTAGTTTACAAAGGCTGACATTTTCTTCGAGCACAAGTGAGATAAGAATATGTGTTCTAAGATTTTCAGACTTTAAACACAAAAATCGACTCCTCTAGTATAAAAAGGAAAAGAAAAACAGTTCTAAGGAATTAACAGTTAGAACCAAAAACTTAGTACTGGGAACCATGTGCTAGACGTTGAATAGCAAACTGCGTGACTAGGTTGTTTATAATATTGTTTGGCTGGAGGCTGTTGGCTAACGATGATGACTGTGTAGACGATTATTCTGTGTGACATGTAACTGGAGGCCTACCAGAACTCTCCCTGTCACTGGCAGGTCCTATTGTACTATATCACGTCTCTAACCGGTCATTCTAGTATTACATCCATGGGGTCCTTGCCGCAACAACTTCATGTATAGTTGTGGTGTTTTTTTAAACAGGATATCAGTCTTTACTAGACCTTTGTATTGTCGCCTAACGATTGTTAGCAAATAAAATAGACAAATATACGAGTCCGATTGCGACAAAGCTTTAACACATTCCTACACAATAACGCTTTGGAAAGCATTGTGGACAATAAAGAAATTGTTTGTTACAACCAATTTCTTCAATGTCCACAATGTTTTCTTACCCAAAAGGTGGAGATTTTCTTAATTGCATGGACTTTAAATTGTTGTTTGCAACTTCTTTCAATTTAAGCTAGTCCAAATATTTTGTTGTGTGGTAATGGGTTAAGCTTGAGTAGTCGCTCTTGAAATCATGAATCCGGATGCTTCAGGTTGACGAGAGAAAAGCATTGGTTTATAAGCCAGGACTACTCATCCTAGAGTGGTTTTATGAACATATTCCTCTGACTTGTGACTTCAATCACACTACAGCTCGGTTATGGAGACAATCAGTTGGTGTCGGTTTTGAATTCATCGACATTCGTTCCTAACTAGAGAAAAGATGAGAAGAGTGAGTTGAAGCTCTGTAAGGCTAAAATGAAATATATCTATCGCACACTGATTAGCTTTCAAGATAATTTTACTTTTCCGAGATGATCCTTTTCCCACGACATTCTAAAAATAATAAAAATGTCATCTAAGAAACTTGGTTGTAACATATTTCATTTGCATATTTTTTTCATGTGCTTTACAACCTTGTCTATACATGATATTTCATGCAAAAATATGTGAACGAAAGCAATGCACATTATTTTTTTCTCCATATTTATCATTGTGTCTGTGTACAAACCACATAAGCTAAGTAAAGTATAGGATAAACGCAATAGGAAGAGAGACAGACAGACAGTGACAAGGGGACAAAGAGAGAGAAGAAATTAACGAGGGACAGAGAATGGTTCTGTAGAAATAAGAAACATTTTTTAGTTTGAAATTAGGATATTAATGAATTAACAGTTCATTCATTTCTTACGAGAAACAAATGAAAGATTCTGACATTCTTAAACCCAGTAGTTAGCGTTAAAAGCTAATTCAAAATTATAAAAACAATCCATGGAACCGCAAAAATACGACCAACATACTAAAAGTATGTCCGCTTGTCTATACATTTCTATGAAGAGTAGTGTGGCTCATTACCACCACAATATTCAGATCCTGTAGATTGCGTACATATCGCAGCCTACAAGTCTTTTTATGTGTATGGTAAAACTCCAGTGGGGCGACTCCTAGAATCCCTTGTTCTATAAATTAGTCCCAAATAAAAACCTCAGAGGCTATTTTGCTTACAAGTGTACATGTAACCACATGTAGGCCTAGATAATAGGTAATAACTTAACCCTTTCCTGGTTGTTGAAATTTTAGACTGGTCCAAATTGAAAGAGGATGCAGACGACAATGAAAATTGGATGCAATTCCAAATAAAACCATCCTATGTGGTAGAAAACATTGTGGGAAAAGGAGAAATTGCTTATTATAAGCAATTTCTCCTTTTTCCACAATGTTTTCTCAAGTATAAAATCACAGTGACGTAAAATCCCGGGTTTATCCAGGAAAGGGTTAAAGTTTATATGCGTACTGATAGACCACCCCTGTATGTTGTGTAATGCTTGGAATGGTTGGGATGGTACTCATGTAGAACTATTTTGTTAGAGGCCGGGACCTATCACGACTATTGCATAAGGTGTAAGGCCAGTCAAACCAGGAGAATGTGTCTTTGCTGAAGATTTAAGTGCTAATGATAGTATGAAATTAAGGGCCGATGAACAAGCCAGACTCGATTATATGCTCCTACGAAACTTTTAAGAAATTCTGTGCGCTTCCAAAGTCGGCCCATTTCTCTCTATCTTAATTAGTCTTAATTCGGCAGGACTGTCGCCATATCCTCCAAATTACTACCGAAGTCACGATCAAGTTCTCACTACGTCAATGTGAACCGGTCCAGCGCAGTACGAACTCTTATGACGTATAGAAGGAACGCAGTAGAAACCGATAAGTATGTGATGCGATCTGTATGGTTTTGGCTGACGTTGGTGAAATTTGAAATTGTTTAAAAACGTAGCGATGACCTGATCGAATCAGAGCACAGTAACGGCTCGATAATAAACTCGCAGTAAGCGTGTAGTGCAATCTGAAAGATCTAAAAAATATAGCATAATGAAAACGCAGTACTTTATCAAGCGCGACAAGACTTTCCAGGGACTTGTTTGACGCAGTGACCGCCTGGTAGGGGAATGAACCAACATGAAAACGGTTTTCTGCTTCATGTCAACACTTTGCCCCTGCTTCTGTTAAGTTTTAACCCATTCCAACACAGTGACGCTTTTTGACGCCCCACAAGAAAAATACTTTGGAACCGTTATGGAAAATGAAGAAATTGCTTGTTACAAGCAATGTCTTCATTATCCATTATGTTTTCTAACCCAAAATACATACATAGATTTCTAAAATTACATCAATTTGAAATGCCCGTCTGCAACTTCTTTCATTTTGCACAAGCATAAAAAACTGTTGTGTGGTAATGGGCTAAGAACGCAGTACGGTCTTTGTTGTCTTTGAGTGATACGAAAACTTAACATAATTAACCTTGTGGGTTCTATACTCGAGGCCTTTCCCCAAATATGGTCGAGTTTGGTTCGCATATATCATCCGGTTACAGTCTCGCATATTACGGTGGAAAATCAAAGAACTGAAAGTACTGTAAGCTAGCAAAGCATAGTTTTGTTAAGTGATCTTCTTTGCTAAAGGTAATCATGATAAACAAACGCGTTTAGAGTAACCCAGTAAGTAACCCATTACGACCTGACAAAATCTTAGACTGGTTCAAATTAAACAAGTTGCAGACGACAATTTCAAGTTCAAATCTTTCCCTTATTGGGTAAAAACATTGTGGGCAATGAAGAAATTGCTTGTAACAAATTCTTCATTGTCCACAATGTTTTCCAAAGCTTTTTTCTTGGGACGCTTAAAAGGACGCTTAAAAGGCGGAATTTAATGGGAATTGGTTACATAGCATGCTTTTGAAATAGTTCTCTACAATTTGAATAGAGTTTGCAATATTCCTTAAATACATAAAAACTACATTTTATGGCGTAGGCATTCAATGGATTTAGTGTTTAAGTCTCCAGTGGTAGTTTGCACTTGTTGACCTTTGATACGACCTCAAAATTTAGTCTTTAAACTTAAGCTATCAAAGCTGACATTGTGCTAGCTAAAAATTGCATTTTTAGCTAGCAAAGTGTCAGCTTTGATAGCTTAAGTTAACAGACAAATTTTGAGGTCTTCTAAGAGTTCAACGAGTGCAAACTGCCACTGGGGGCTTAACCACTAAATCCATTGAATACCTACGCCATAAAAAGAAGTTTTTATTTCAGGAATATTGCAAATTCTGCCACTGCTTGTTAATGCCACATGAATTAACTTAATACAAATTGAAGATTGATTGAATGGAGTTTAACGCCGCTTTTAACAGTATTTCAGTCATATCGCGGCGGCTGGAGTACCTAACAATGGATTCCTGGTATTTCTCACACCAGTACTATCACTACTTTCTTTCCTAGCCTCCAGCTGCTATCCCACTTAGGTTTACGATTATCCACCCATTGGTGAGAGACAATTGTCGGAAAGAATATTTGCCGCCGCCAGGGATCGAACCCATGACACCCATGATTGAAGATTAGGAGTCTGGCGCGCTACCGACCGCGCTATGGCGGCGGCTTTACAAATTGTAGACAACTCCTTCAAAAGCATGCTATTCAAATCCTAGCCAATCACGCTTTTGAAGCATCTGAAGAAAATGTCTTTGGATAACTTTGTGGACAATGACAAAATTGCTTGTAACAAGCAATTTCTTCATTGTCCAGTCCACACTGTTTTCTACCCTACAAGAAAAAGGTTTTCTAAATTCCACAAAACACGATAACCTTTGACAAATAAAATTATTTAACATAATCATGCTTTGCTAGCTTACAGTACTTTCAGTGTTTTGATTTTTAAAGAGATCGGAAGATGTATTGCAGCTAGACAGTCGTTCAATTGACGGATCGCTAGCCCGACCCTCCTACCCTCTGACCCCACACTCTGACCCCACACTCTGACTCCAGTTCGATAGTAAACGGCGTTATATTGCAAAATCTTTGGCTGATAAAATTTTTAAAAAAAGTACCATGGTAGGTTGTCGACCTAAACGTCACAACTACAGCTAATTCAAACCGTACATACGACGTTCAAGTCGCCAAACCATCAGAAATGTTTTAGATTATTGTGGACCAATGTTAGAGTTCAACGTTCACTCCCGGTCTAACTGAATAAATTGTTTTCGTGCAGTGGTATAATGGACGCTTCGAATCGTCGATACGATATTCCTAGAGTCCAGTGACGACACGCTCTAGTGACCCATTCTCACACAATCCGTCCTTTTTACGCCCACAAGAAAAAAGTTTTGGAAAATATTGTGGAAAAATGAAGAAATTGCTTGTATCAAGCAATTTCTTCATTATCCACAATTCTTGCTATCCCAAAAGATAAAAAAAGAACAAAAATAAAATTCAATTAACCTTGAAATTGTCGTCTGCAGCTTCTTTCAATTTGTACCTGTCTAAAATTTTGCTTTGTGGGAATGGGTTAATATGTATTGAAATATTAGCCATTTTGAAAAGTTTACTATATTTTTCCTATATTTTGTTGCTTATTATAATTGACGGGTCGCGACAAGCAATCAAAGAACCAATCGACCAATCAAATCATTCATTTAGAGCGAAAGAGAACTTTTGCTGACATTTTTTGTGAAGCATTTTAGTTGGTTTGGCGACTTAAACGTCGTAAGTACTTATTGAATAAGCTGTATTTACTGCATTCAGTTATGCATGCTACTGGCCATAAATTTTGCAAGTCAACGCCGTTTCATAAAGAAGAAAAGCTTCCTATTGGAGCTCAATGCTGTCCGGTTATGACTTTTAAATATTTTTAAAAAAGTCGATCCGACCGTCTTAGCTATGTCTATAGCGCGTCAGACTCCTAATCTTCAATCATGGGATGTCATGGGTTCGATCCCAGGCGGCGGCGGCGGCACATACCCTTTCCGACATTTGTCTCTCACCAATGGGTGGATAATCATAGCCCTAAGTGGGGTAGCAGCTGGAGGCTAGGAAAGGATGTAGTGGTAGTACTGGTGTGAGAAATACCAGGAATCCATTGTTAAGTGCTCCAGCTTTCGCGATATGACTGAAATTTTGTCTAAAGTGGCGTTAAACCCCATTCAATCAATCAACCAGTCGTAAAACGTAAAACGACTTCCTGTCCTATGGCCCAATGTTCGAATCCCGAACGCGACAGGATTTTTCAGGGACACTTGCTGTCTCCCCCCCCCCAAACTTGATGTGAACTGATAAGAAACCCAGAGGAAGCTTCGCGTGGCTCTGCTTTACACACCTGGCACGTTAAGGCATTCAATAAGATTTTACACCGGTCCAAATTGGAAGAAGCTGCAGACGACAATTTCAAGTTGATGAAATTTTATTTTATTTGTTTGGATAGAAAACATTGTGAAAAATGAAGAAATTGCTTGACTACAAGCAATTTCTTCATTTTCCACAATGTTTTCCAAAGTCTTTTTCATGGGGGACGTAAAAAGGGTGGACTGTGTGGGAGTTGGTTAAAGGACTTATGAGGTCTATTGGGCCTTCAAACCCGGATATCATTACAACCGCTTCTTTCTCTCTTATGGTCAATCCATGTTTGTATAGAGCACGGTGGGAATTACAATAATGACATTAAAGGGAGGTATCGATGTTTCTGAAACCTAGATAAGAAAAAAATACCAAGTGCCGAAAAATAGACGCAAACGAACATTTAATACTTTAATTGTCTCGGTGGTAATCTAATAGACCTAAAGTAGCTTTTTGTGGTTATATCGGAAAGGTTCAGCGGAATTCCAGGTTATTTTTAGACATCACAGAATTCGGCTGTCGACATCGAATGACCTCATTTGCATATGACCAAAAGTAAAATGAAGGTAACAAATTTACTAGCGAAATAGCCATCGTCTTATATTATGTCACATGAAAGGCTAGGCGCAAAACTACGGTAAATGTTTATATTCGTAATAACGCTTACGACAGTTTTAGACTGATCTTTACAGACCGGCTAGCGAACATAACTCCTGATTACGTAACGATGACGTTGGTTTGGTGTAATTTAAACTAAATGCAAGGTTCCAATGGTTATTCGCGGCACGTGAATGTCCTATATATGTCCTATATATGTCTCGGATTAATCTAAAATAGATTAATAGCCTACGTAGGCTATTAGGGAAATACCCTGCTTTTTTCTGATAAGCGACCTCAGATTTTTGCAAAACTACTTTGCGGCATATTGTATTCAAATAGTATATGAGAGAAAATAAAAATGATTAAAATCTGTGACATGAAAAAAACATCGATACCTACCTTTAATACCGGACGCATTTCGTGCCCCAGTAAACGACCGTTCTTTAATGACGTAATCCTATTCATAAAATTTTAATCAAAGGATCCGCGTCCTAATTAATATTCATAGGCACGTGTTGGGTTAAAGCGCATGACGTATTAGCGTATTAAGTTGACACTTTGATAGACGAAGTGAAATTTATCATATATCCTTCCCTAACCTGTAATAAATAAAATATACGCCACAAAATTATGAATATTTTGTCTGTTTTGATAATATTTCACACAAACGCTTTACCTCAGATTAACTACATTTTGGGTGTTAATCGGTGAAATGGATCATGTTCAACAAAAACAAACGTTACTGGATAAAATGACAGAGAGTACGCTAATATAATTTGCCCGAGGGGGGAAAGGGGTTATGAAAATTTTATATAAAAAAAATCATGGGTATCATATTTTCACATATTTCTGGGTTTTGTAATAAAGTAACTTGACATACTGAACGGATCGACTGCTGTTTATGTACTGACGGCTCCAGTTAACACTTACCAGATGACAAAATCTTAGACTTGTCCAAATTCAAAAATTGCGCAGACGGCAATTTTTAGTTGATGATGTTTGTGATATTTTTTGTCTTTCGAGTAAGAAAACATAGTGGATAATGAAGAAATTGCCTGTAACAATGTTTTCCAAAGCTTTGTTTTTCTTGTGTGAGAGGGTGTTAAAAAGCGTTTTTGTGTGGGAATGCGTTAAAAGAGTTGAAAGGGCATGCACAATAATGTCTTATACAACCCATTATCACACAATCTCGACAGTTTACGCAATTGAAAAATATTTGTAATGTATGTGGAACTCATTCCGCCTTTTTACGCCTCTCACCTAAAAAGGCTTTGGTAACATTGTGAACAATAAAGAAATAATGTGAAAAGGTAATTTCCCTACGAAAGACCGGTGGTGACATCAAGAATTCACAGTTCACACTTCATACATAGTAACTCTGAAGTGTGAAGTCGGAAGTTTGAAGTGAGAAGTTGGAAGTATGAAGTCGGAAGTTTGAAGTATGAAGTTGGGAGTATGAAGTCGGAAGTTTGAAGTGAGAAGTTGGAAGTATGAAGTCGGAAGTTTGAAGTGTGAAGTTGGAAGTTTGAAGTGTGAAGTTGGAAGTATGAAGTGTGAAGTAGGAAGTGTGAAGTTCGAAGTATGAAGTGTGAAGTTTGAAGTGTGAAGTTGGAAGTATGAAGTGTGAAGTTGGAAGTATGAAGTGTGAAGTAGGAAGTGTGAAGTTGGAAGTATGAAGTCGGAAGTTTGAAGTTGGAAGTTTGAAGTGTGAAATATGAAGTCGGAAGTTTGAAGTTGGAAGTATGAAGTGTGAAGTTGGAAGTATGAAGTCGGAAGTATGAAGTGTGAAGTTGGAAGTATGAAGTTGGAAGATGTAAGTGTGAAGTTGGAAGTATGAAGTCGGAAGTTTGAAGTTGGAAGTTTGAAGTGTGAAATATGAAGTCGGAAGTGTGAAGTTGGAAGTATGAAGTGTGAAGTTGGAAGTATGAAGTCGGAAGTTTGAAGTGTGAAGTTGGAAGTATGAAGTTGTAAGTTGGAAGTCGGAAGTTTGAAGTGTGAAGATGGAAGTATGAAGTTGGAAGTATGAAGTGTGAAGTTGGAGAAAGAAGTCGGAAGTTTGAAGTGTGAAGTTGGAAGTATGAAGTGTGAAGTCGGAAGTATGAAGTCGGAAGTTTGAAGTGTGAACTTCGAAGTTTGAAGTGTGAAGTTGGACCTTCTAACTTCACACTTCACACTTCATACTTCCAACTTCACACTTCATACTTCCAACTTCACACTTCAAAGTTCACACTTCATACTTCAAACTCACAACTTCCAACTTCACACTTCACACTTCATACTTCCAACTTCACAATTCATACTTCCAACATCACAATTCAAACTTCCAACTTCACACTTCACACTTCCAACTTCACACTTCATACTTCCAACTTCACACTTCAAACTTCCAACTTCACACTTCACACTTCATACTTCCAACTTCACACTTCATACTTCCAACTTCACACTTCACACTTCATACTTCCAACTTCACACTTCATACTTCAAATTTCACACTTCAAACTTCCAACTTCACACTTCAAACTTCCAACTTCACACTTCATACTTCCAACTTCACACTTCTTACTTCCAATTTCACACTTCAGACTTCCAACTTCACACTTCAAACTTCACACTTCACACTTCATACTTCCAACTTCACACTTCAAACTTCCAACTTCATACTTCACACTTCCAACTTCCAACTTCCCACTTCAAACTTCCAACTTCTCACTTCACACTTCACACTTCAAACTTCCAACTTCACACTTCACACTTCAAACTTCCAACTTCACACTTCACACTTCATACTTCCAACTTCACACTTCAAACTTCCAACTTCATACTTCACACTTCCAACTTCCAACTTCACACTTCAAACTTCCAACTTCTCACTTCACACTTCACACTTCAAACTTCCAACTTCACACTTCACACTTCATACTTCCAACTTCACACTTCATACTTCCAACTTCCGACTTCACACTTCATACTTCCAACTTCACACTTCATACTTCCAACTTCCGACTTCACACTTCATACTTCCAACTTCCGACTTCCAACTTCAGACTTCATATTTCACACTTCAAACTTCCGACTTCATACTTCCAACTTCATACTTCCAAATTCACACTTCAAACTTCCAACTTCACACTTCCAACTTCATATTTAATTTGGTTTGATTATGTACTGTGAATTTAAGAAGCCACCACGGGTCTCAAAATTCACATTTCACACTTCCTACTTCAGACTTAATATGTATGAAGTTTGAAGTGTGAACTGTGAATTCTTGATGTCATCACCGGTCTTTCGTATTTCCCGATGTCCACAATGATTTCTATCATAAACGGCAAAGACTTTCTTTTAAATTTCACTAACATCTTTCAATGTAGACAAGTTTTAAGTTTTTTAACAACTTCTTCTTTTCTCTACCTGATATTGTCCAAATTTTTCATGATTCACGCTTTTTGACATAACGTCGGCTTTAAGTCGGGACGTATCTAAAAAAAAATGTCGTCGAATCTTTTTAAATACATGGCGCTGATCATCGGGTTAAAAGCGTCAATTGAAAAAGTCTGTTATGATTATAAAATTGACGGATCGCGTTACCGTTTTCGTCATCATGTGAAATTTACTTAGAGGGAGCCCTAACTTGTTTAAAGTTTATCAATGTAACACCCTTCCGTTGAGATTTTTGATTACCTAATTTTTATACATGTTTTGTGGTCTTAATGCTGTATGATTTGGTCCCAAAAATTCTGATTATCAAGTTTCCATATTTGCTAGGTTCTTTTTTTTTTTTTTTGTTTTGTTTTGTTTTGTTTTGTTTTGTTTGTTTGTTTTTTTTTTTTTTTTTTTTTTTTTTTTTTAATTTTATTTTATTTTTGTTTTTGTGTTTTTGTTGTTGTTGTTATTGTTGCTGTTTGTTTTGTTTTGTTTCCCCCCCCCCCTGATCCTCAACTTCTCAACAGCTACTGCATGCATTTGATTCAAACTTACCATAAAGACTCGGTATCAAGCAGAGATGTGCATATTGTAATTTCGTTAAGGTCATTTTAACTTTACAGAGTTGTGGAGATATTTCTATGCCACAAGTCATTGAATGGTTTGGATATAAACTTCACGGGTAGACTCAGTTTCAAGCAGATATGTCCATATCTATTTTGTAAACGGTCCATTTACTTTTTACAGAATTATGGTATTTTGATGAAAAATACTGTCCGCTCATTTTCTCTAAAACTTATGACTGATTTTTTTCAAACTTCACAGGTAAACTCAGTAATAGAGATGAGCAGGTTCGATTTTTTTTATTATATATTTTTCTTTTAATATAGTAATAGTCATTTAATATAAATCTTGTCCTTCTTGTTTTCCTAGCAACTACTTCATGGATTTGATTCAAACTTCTCAGAAGTTTGTATCAGTTAGAGATGTGGGTATTCTATTGCAAAGAGTATACTGACATTTCACAAGGAAATTGACCTTTGATGAAAATTCTTGACAGATTAATTTGTCATCAACTGCTACAAACATAGAATAGACATACATATCTATTGTTTCTAGCGTTCCTAATAACGATGTCCTTTCTTAATTTATTAGTAAAGTTTTTTACAAGCTACTCTTTTTCATGCAAAAATGATAAAAGCTTTTACCTTAAATTATGTCATGAAGTTCCATTACTGCAAACTTTACTAATAGACTCGGTTTCAAGCGGAGCATTATTCAAGAAACAAAATTTCTTTCCTGCGACATGGTGTACTTTTAAGGGCATTCTTCACCTTTGACTCAGCAATAGGTCTAGTTTTTAAAGCGGCTCTTGAACGGACTTTCATATTATCCAAAAAGCAAATCATAGATGAGACGTTTAAATTGGTACCAACTGCATAAGGTTTCGGTTTAGATTATTTTGTTATACTATTCATATTGAAACTAAATTGCTTTATTTGCTTACTTTTTGTCTAAACTTGACCTCTTTCGACTAAGTTTTAAAACAATTGTCTAATTAAAAAGCTGTACTTTGTCGTTCGAAAACTTGTTTTTCCTAGTATGTCACTGAAAGCTATTGACCTATTTGGTCTCCTTGGACATATTGTGAAGTACGGAGAAGCTTTCAATAAGTAATTTGTAGAGATTCCTTGAGAACAATCCGGGCTCTAGTTAACCACAACCATCTACAGACAGATAATTGTTTCTACACTTATAGGGCTGTAACAGTTTTCAATTAACAAGAGTTGGTCCCTTACCAGACAGGCTTGATAGGATTGAATGATATAATCAATTTTGCAAACGAGCGCATGCGTGACATTTCCAACCATTACACATGTGCGCCAAGTAAAGACTCAGATCAGCCTGTGCATCCGCACAGTCTGACCAGAGTCTTTACTTTGCGCTCTGTAGATAGATACTGACCTAAAGCGTCTTTAAACAATCAGCGAATAATCCAATTGCCCCGAATGGCTGTCCAGGGTGCTCAATGTGTGCAAGTCACGCACATGCGAAATGGATGGAAATGTTACGCATAGGCTCAAATATTTTTCAACTTTATTATTTTCAAAAAAAAAGTTTATATTGATCCGAGTTGATGTCGGAGTTCAGCTAAGTATTTTAAGTCCAGCATCATATTTCCGTGATTTTACACTTACATGTGGCGTCAAAAGCGCTTAATCATAGACAAAGTTCCATTACTCTGGAAAACATTTCAATCAGGGTTATGCAAGCTCTTCTGTCTAAGAAATCTGGTTACGACATACCTGTGAGGGTTGTAAGCCAACGTGCTGTGGCTTCCGTGTGCGCTGCATGTTAACAGCCGACTTGCAATTCAATGATCATGGTTTAAGTGTAAAGTCGTTTGATTACCCAAGGCGTAGAAAAAGACTAAAACCCCAAACTTTATCTTTTAACTCTATATATTTAAGAAACTTCTCACGTTACTCAATGCTTTGAATCATATAACGTATGACGATTTAATTAAAACACTAATTGTTCAATTTCAGTTTCGGCTATCAAAATTTCTGCATTTTTATTGGGTGAAATTTTCATTTCATGCCTCCACGAATAAGAAATTAGTACGGAATTATTTTCTACCCATGCAAACATAGAAGCTCAGTGCAAAACTTTCTCAAACTGACCGATCGCAACTGTCATTCAAAGAATCAAGCGACCAATCAAATCAATCATTTAGACAGGAAGTAATCTTTGAACTCCAACATTGACCGTCATTTATGTTGATCACTTTTGTTAGGATTGGTGGCCTAACCCATTCCCACTTGACGAAATTTTAGACTGGTCCAAATTGAAAGAAGATGCAGACGACAATTTCAAGTTGATGGAATTTAAAATTTTTTCACCTTTTTGGATAGAAAACATTGTGGATAATGAAGAAATCGCTTGATACAAGCAATTTCTTCATTTTCCACAATGTTTTCCAAAGCTTTTTTCTTGAAGGGCGTAAAAAGGAGGGATTGAGTTGGAATGGGCTAAATATCGTAACTACAGCTTATTTAAGATGTAGTTATGAAGTTAAGGACGCCAACCAATCATTTTATATATTGTTACATGTTACTGACCATAAATTTTGCAAAATAATGCCGTTTAAAACCATTCCCTACAGTAACGCTTTTGGACGCCCTTCATTAGAAACAATTGGTAAAGCATTGCGGAAAATGTAGAAATTGCTTGATACAAGCAATTTCTTCATTTTCCGCAATGATTTCAACATAGAAAGATGAAAAAATCCAAAATTTCCTAAACTTTAAATTGTCGTCTGCAACTCCTTCCAATTTGAACCAGTCTGAAATTTTGTCGTCCGGTAATTGGTTAATATCGAAGTGGAACGTCAGAGTCAGTAGGCGGGGCCAGAAGGGACAGCGACCCGTCAGTTTGTATATTGCTTGCTTATTTGGCAACATTTTTGATATACTTGTATGTCATGATAATACTGAAATATAAGAAATGAAGACAATACTCTCTTTAATTTCCTTGAAATGTGAAACTAAAAACCTTTTTCATGCTTCAGTCTGAATCCGCGATTCACACGGATATGATGTTAGGTTTGAGGTGTTTAACGTCTCTGAAATAAACCTTTCCTCAGTCCGATTTGTTTTTCAAAAACTCATTTTGTGTATTTCCTTAATGGACTCTCGTCTCAAAACGGTATACTTTTATGATAAAAATGTGAGAGATCAGACTATGTAAAGAATGAATCTTATTTGAACAACCGCCTCTGTTAACCACCCATCTATGTTAAAAACGACCATAATAAAACGGCCCATTTGAACCCGTTTCGCTTGCCTATCTATCGAGCCCTATATGCTTGGAACTCAAGAAAATTATTCTAATGTGTTTCAGCAGTATAGAAGTTTGGTGAGTATTGTGTGTTCATAAATATTATTAAGAAAGGAAGATAATATTATCTTCCTATCTTCCTTTCTTAGTAATATTTATGAACACACAATACTCACCAAACTTCTATACTGCTGAAACTCATTAAAATCATTTTTCCATAAAGGTATCAACCCTAAAACTTCAGCACATTGCACGCGAGCCGTATTCATACATGATTGTGATGAAATTTCAGGTTCACACCTTAATGAAAACAAAATAATAGTCTCCTCATTTTTGGTTATAATTTATTAGCCATCAAACAATAAATATTTTACCAGTTTTGAGTAAATTTTTACGGGTCTACTTTGTGCGCAAGCACACAAAAAAGTCACTTGCTTAAGTTTTGTTCGTAGAAGTATAAAAATATTCAGTCTATGAAAACGCTTGAGTCTTGATAGACGAAATTAAATATAATTTGTTTGCAAATAACAATGAGTGTTTTATACATATGTATTGCAGGTTAAAATTTGTATAAATCGGCCATCTTATTCAGAGACACATTCCGGCTGGTCCATTGGCATCAGTCGCTGAATACAAGTTTTTCCTTAAGCTTAGTTTGTCCAGCAACAGTTTCTCTGATATTTTCTTTCGACACAAGATCTTAAATCAACTGCGTCATTTACTTTAATGAATAATTAATCTTAAAAAGGAACGCGTAAATATACCCGCCATAAACCTCTTGGCGCCAATATCACAATTAAATTTGCACGTTGTTATTTTTGCTGTAGATATCGATTCACATTTCTTTCAATTTATACGCTTTATCACTTAGGATATGAAGATGGGTAATTCAACTTCTTCATAGACGTGAAAATAGAGACATAGTAAAGCGGCATAGACATAAGAAGCGGTTTCATACCGAATTAGTCTCTTTTTTAGATAGAAAAACTTCAGCATTAATAGATAAAAGTTTGAGGTCTTTCCAGAGTTCAACGAGTGCGAATTGGCACTGGAAGCTTAACCACTAAATCCATTGAATTCCTACGCCTTAAAAAGTAGTTCTTGTATATTTCATGGTTATTGCAAACTCTGTCTGCAAGTTCATCTCCAAGGGGTTTGGGTTTTTTTCTCTCTCTCACTTGAACATATTGTGTTAAAAACGAATCTGATAAGAGTCTTCAATACGAATTGCTTTGTATGGCCACATGAATTAGCCGTATTCGAATTGTAAAGAACTGTTTCAAAAGCTTGCTATTTGACTCATTCTAACTCAATCTCACTTTTAAGCATCTAAAGATAAGGGCTATGGGAAATATTGAAGACAATGAAATAATTGCTTGTAACATTTTTCTACCCTATAAGGCAAATATTTTCAAACTTCCACCAACTTTTAATTGTCCTCTGCAACTTCTTTCAATTTCAACCAGTCTAAGATTTTGTCATGCTGTAATGGATTAACTCCTGGGTTACTGTCACCTTGTTTATGTATCATGTTAAGTTTTGACAAAGAAGATTACTAGCCTACAGTACTTTCAGTACTTTGATTATATATATATATTCTCTTCGTTTCTCTTTATTTATTATCATAAAGCCACATGAAGTCTGTGAGCACACTGTGTTAACGTTCTACATGTATGCTCGAGAGTTGTTCACGTCTATCTTCCGGCTTCCTTCAAACTTTTTATTTGCTTTCCTACCCAGAGAACACTTGCTGTAAATGTCTTATTCAAGCTGCAGCTACGACGTTTAGGTCGCCAATCAACCATTTCACTTTTGTTACATGCTACCGGATATGAATTTTGCAAAATAATGCCGTTTAAAATTGAAGAGGGGATTCCTGTCGGAATCATTAGGCGGGACCAACAGAGTAAGTGGGCGGACCAGCGATTGGTCAATCGGAGCTACTGCGCTTACCCGTCCTGGATCTTATCGTTACAGATTTTAGCAATGTGTAGTCTGGAATCGCTAAAAAGCACAAACACGCGGGTCAGGAACAAGAAACAGACCTGTCTTTTCAGGTTGGCTTGTCATATTCACTGGTGAAAATTCAAATTCTCGTTTCCGAGAAAAGTGAGAAATCCTATGGCTTGTATTCATTGCAACTACCACAACTGCTTCGAAATCATAGCGCGATCTTTTAGCCTTTGCAATATAAATTATCAGATCGTAAGCAATGTTGGGAACTTGTCCGAGAGAAACAAAGGGTCGTTACGCAGTAGAACATGGTCCCTCGGTGATTCCACCATAACTTTATTCTGTTAATAAGGCAAAGTTTTCCAAGTTGCTGTTCGTGAAAACGGGGGCTATACCAGATGCTTATAGTTTTGTGAAATTATCCTTGTTCCCCTATATAATGCTTTAAACCGTGATAAAAGTGTACCATATAGAAAATTAAATTAACATTATTTATTAAAATGGTTTCCCTATCCACTCTATATACATTTCAACCCTTACTCCTCAATGAAAACCAAAGTCCGATCGGTGAAATTAGAACAATGGTTAACCCTTGTCATGCTGAACCAGGAATATTCCGGTTTTGGAAGGAGGTGTAGACTAAGATCAGACTGCACGTTTGTGCAGGCTGATCTTAGTCTACACCTCCTGCTTGTACTTTTCCTATCAGAGTTGTTTATGAAGTTGATTTCTTTGTTTGAACAACAAGTTCTATCAGTCCTTTCAGTCCTTTGATTTGACAGAAGTCCAGTAAGGTAATTCATACAGCATGAGATGGGTTAAGAGTAATTTCACGCCTGTTTCTAACTAAATGACATAGGTTGCCATGATAAACATAAATATGATAAAGTTGAATGGAACACAATTGTTCGAAAAATCTGAAAAAGAAACAAAAAAGGAACATTCATGTGAAATTTAATTGTAATTGCTCTTTTAGTTTCTGGTGAGATTATCTTAAAGTTTATGGAAGGACGCATGGATGGACGGACACAACGTCATGCCATTGGATCTCTCTCTTTGTTAAATTGGCCTTTATTGCACAAAATGACGATATAATAATAAATTTATAACGAGCACTCGAAAAAAGAATCCTGTAGAATTACTGGCTTGACCGTATAATTATGTACACTGTGAATTGCATTGTGTGAAAAGAACAAACAACGGACCTTCGTTCTTTGAACCCATTTCCTCAAAATGACGCTTTTGGACGCCCTCGAAAAAAAAAATTGGGAAACATTGTATAAATGAACGAATTGCTTGTAACAAGCTGTTGAAAAAAACTAAATTTTAAAAAGTGCAACTCCTTTCAATTTGGACCAGTCTAAATTTTTGCAATATAATCCAAATGCAGCACACGTTTTGTATCTAAGAAGGCTGTGGTTATCACTTTCTAATTGGGTGTTGTTGACCTTTGGTGCTTCCAAAGTTTTAAACATTGTTTTGTCTCAGATTCGAAGTGGTGTTCCAATGTTTCACCAACAGTTACAAACGGCAACAGTAACAAACGGCTTTTGGTCAACACACAGAAGCTTTGGGGTCCATCTGGTAGAAACCTTTTTCATTTGCAAATCAAGATGTAAAATAGTATGGGCTTGTTGCCGTGAGAGACCTATGCCCAAGTAGCATTGTACCGCTGACATCGATCTGCCATAATCATATCATGGATTTCATAGACGGTGTCCTTTGAAGTAACGGTTGGTGGCATGCCAGGACGGGGATCGTCTTCAAAACTCTCTACACGCTGCTTTAAAATTCGGGGGCGCATTTCTTCACAAAGCTATAACACCAGACATGCTCTTAGTATTGCTACTGTGCCCTCGTTAACATTCACTTAACGTCTCAGACGAAAAGTCTTCGAGCCTTGAATAAACGCAATGACCAACATTGTCCATTTTTTTAGAATTACACATAGCGGGTAGGTTCTGTTAAGCAACTGTCAGAAAAACAACCCTACTGTCACTTCAACGTGATTTTAATATCTTTATCTACAAAGATCCCAACTGGTGTGTTCATAAGAGTTATAGGAGTTATAAATCTGCCATAGGCCACGGTCTTTTCATTAGCCCTTCGTAATTTGGAGAAATATAGAGGTTTTATGGTTTAGTTGAATGGGGTTTAACGCCACTTGTAACAGTATTTCAGTTATATCGCGGAGGCTGGTGCACCTTACAATGGATTTCTTGTATTTCTCACACCAAACAATTTTAAGTCGTGTATGTTTTGTGCAAAAGAAGATAAATAAAGTTATATGAATACTTCTATTTACATAAGAGAATCGAAGTAGAAAGCGGCTTTAATACGAAAGTCTTCGATTCAGTCGTTAGGTGCAAAAGCAAATATCAAATGAGGGCTGAATGTCAAGTAATCGTACAGTATTTCATATGTGGTTGTGCAGGGGGATAGAACTTAGCAACAAGAACAACAACAAAAAAGAATATTTACATCAAACCATTTGTTCGGATACCGAATATTTAACCGATGTCCACACAATCACGCTTTTCGACACCCCAAAGAAGAATGATATGGAAAACAATGTGAATAATGAAGAAATTGCTTGTGACAAGCAATTTCTTCATTATCCATAATGTTTTCTACCCCAAAAGACAAACATTTCCCAAATTCCATGGCATCAACTTAAATCATTACCACCGGTATCTATTAATTGATATATTTTGATTTATGGTAATGGGTTAAATCAATTTAATGCGAACAACGATTTTTTTTACAGTCAACCGATGGTTTAATATCAACCAAAATATCGCGAAATGTGCTTCCAAGGGTCAACGGTATTGTAAACCATGAAATATGACAATGGTTGCGGTTATGGAGGACTCGGCTAACCACAAAATTTGCGCGAACTTTGCGGTAATTCATAATTTTCGACGATGATACTTTCTTTGAGAAATTTAGCTCTTGACAGTAAATTTTACCCACGATTTCTCACGCTGTAGGAATAGTAAAATGCTGAAATCGAGTATAATATTTTTTTAGATATCTCCAAAGAATGATGAATGTCAATTAAATATTTTGTTAGAAATTCAACGCAACTCTTTTCTACCTCCTTTTTAATATTTAAAGAAAATAAACACAACCTTTGACAGGGGTAACTGACAGATTGCGACTGTCAATCAAAGAATCAATCGACCAATCAAATCATTCATTTAGACCGGAAGTGAAATTATAACCCCATCAATGACCGACATTTGTGTGAAGCAGTCCTGTTGGTTTGGCGACTTAACCGTCGCTAATACAGCTGATTCAAGCCTAGTTTCGACGTTTTGGTTGCTTATAAGCCATTTTACTTTTTCGTTATATATGTTTTACTGGCCATTTATATCGATGTGGAACTTTCTGTCGGAGCTTAATTACCGGGGCCAGCGGAGTCTGTGGGCGGGACAGCGATCCATCAATTATCATAATGAAGTAACACACCATTTTTGCTGATCTGTTGTGTATCTAGTAGGTCTCAGGAAATGACTTTATAGTATAAACTGAATATAATCTCCATAATTTGATAATTTGTCACGTGACAACGATCGACTTGATTCTAAGCTCACAAATTGCAGGTTAGCCCATTCCCACGCAATCCCTCCTTTTTACGCCCCTCAAGAACAAAGTTTTGGAAAACATTGATGAAAATGAAGAAATTGCTTGTATCAAGCAATTTCTTCATTATCGATAATGTTTTCTTTCCAAAAGGATGAAAACAAAATTTCGTCAACTTGAAATTGTCGTAAGCAGCTTCTTTCAATTTGGACCAATCTAAAATTTTGTTTTGTGGTTAAAATGTTAAAGTTTTATTGCTTATAAATCGAGGACCGATATACTGTCATTGGCTAAAACACTACAGTCTACAAAGTTACGATCTGAAAGGCTTTTTTGTCAAATACCCTGATAAAGCATACGAGATGTTTCCGGTGTCTCAATAGTACATGCAGTAGGTAAGGCTAGCGTTAGTAAGACCGGGGAAAAGGCCTCCACTCTGAGGCTGAGCTTTAGACTGTTTGTAGCAAGCTTTCAAACTAGATATAGGCCTCTGGGTGCTGGGACGCTTTAAGTCTGTAGTTGTTCTAACGTTTGTGGTCTAAGCTTATTACTGGATGTCCTTTTGAAATATCGGGAATGTTGAACACCTTTCGGTGATGTACGATCTGTTCGATCAGTCTCGTAGTCTTCAAATTGACCAATTGCTAGCCCCCGCCCATTAGCTCCGTTGGCCCCTCCCATTGACTCCAACAGGAAGTCCCGCTTCAATACTTAACGGCGTTATTTTCAAAAATGGCCATTAGCATGTAAAAAAAGTAAAATGGTTGGTGGGCGATCTAAAAGTCGCAAATACAGCTCGAATATGCTGTAGTTACGACGTTTAAACCACCAAACCAACAAAAATGCTTCACACAAATGACGGTAAGTGTTAAAGTTCAAATCTCAATTATCTTAAGCACACATTCAAATAAAGATCACTCTTTTTTGCAGAGGCCTAAAGATGCCGAATGCTTTGATAATGAGATGAGTTCTACAAACATTTAACCCATTACCAGATGACAAACTTTTAGACTGGTCCTAAATCAAAGGAGTTACAGATGACAATTTGAATTCGGTGAAGTTTTAGACTTTTTCAACTTGCTGGGTAGAAAACATTGTGTAAAATGAAGAAATTTCTTCATTTCACACAATGATTCCCCAATTGTTTATCTTGTGAGGCGTCCAAAAGCGTCACTGTGTAGGAATTGGTGAAGCTTTTATTATCCAAACGATCACATACTTCTTCTTTCATTTGACTCTACGGTTGCGGGGGAGGAGAAGTTTAAATGATCCGTCCAAAAGTTGGAAGCACTGTGGTAGAATATGGAAAGTAAACAACCCTTTTTTTTTACAAAAATTACGATAAATAAACGAGATTAAAGTAACCCAGGAGTTAACCAAAATCTTAGACTGGTTCAATGGAAAGAAGTTGTAGACGACAATTTCAAGCTGGTTGAATTTAGAAAATATTTCCATTGTTGGGTAGAAAACATTGTGGACAGTGAAGAAATTGCTTGTTACAAGCAATTTCTTCATTGTCCACTCTGTTTTTTTCCAAAGCTTCTTTCTTGCATTGATATTTTTAAAAAGCGACATTGAGAGGGAATGGGTAAAATAGCATGCTTTTGAAAGAGATCTCTACAATTTGAATAGAGTTTGCAATATTCCTGAAATACATATGGCGTAGGAATTCAATGGGTTTAGTGGTTAAGCCCCTAGTCGCAGTTGGCCTTCGTTAAACTTTGAAAAGACCTCAAAATTTTGTCTGTTAACTTGAGCTATCAAAACTAACGCTTTGCTAGCCAAAAAGGATTTTTAATCGCAGCTGCGATGCCTAAATGCCTGTTTACACTTTCACGATTTTGGCTAGGGTGCCTCTACGACTCGCCACGATTTGTAAAATCGTCCTTTACCGTGGTGATTCGTAGTAGAACCGTGGTTAAATCGTGGTGAATCTTGATGAATCGTGATGATTCGGGAAACTCCAAGGTAGCGCAACGAAATTTTTGAACTGTTTAAAACATTCGTGGCGAATCGTGGTGGTTATTTGGCGTGGCCTAATTCGTAGCGCAACCGTAGCAGAATCGTGTTTTTCGTACTGACACCGTAGCTATATTCGCGGCTATTCGTGGGGGATTGTAGCAAGTCGAGAAATCTTTGACACCACGAATTGCGTGCGGTTATCCTACAAATCATCCACGGTTTCGCTACGGAGCTCCAAGATTGGCTGGTGTCGCTACCGCCGTGAATCGTACTAGTACCGTGTCGAACCGTTCAAGCACCGTGAGCATTCGTTGTACCACCGTGGTCAATCCTCATTAACAGTAGCGTTTCCGTCATGAAACTTCATTGATTCAGCGATACCTTACAGACACCGTACTAATATCGTGAACATTACTGGAATCGTAGTGACACTGAATATTTCCACTTTTCGCCACGATTCTTCCCGATCCATCCCGATTTTTCTGACCATGAGAAATCTGTGAGTCTCGGTGAATCCTAAAGAAAATCATGTATGTGTAAACGGGTCTTAATGGATGTCATGCAACTACACGTGATTGCAGAGTGGTTGAGTGTGATGCCTCATGGGATATTTCTACATTTCTAAATTTATCGGTTGAGAATTAATGGAGTTATCAATTAACTTGATTTATTTTTTGGAACTACCCTCGAGAATTCAATTGAAATGATGTGCGCTTTTTTTAAATTAAGACAAGGCGTTCTTTAGTTTAAAGAAAAACCTTAAGAATTCCTATTCAGCATTTGATAAAATGAGTAGCCTTAACGACGAATCGTTCTTTATGCTATCTCGAAACTCTTATTCAGTTGGATTTTTCGTCTCAACGAAAAGAACGCTTAACCCTTTCCTGGTTAATCCCTGGTTTTTACGTCCCTGTGATTTAATGACAGAGAAACATTGTGGGAAAAAGAAGAAATTGCTTGTATCAAGCAATTTCTTCTTTTTCCACAAATTTTCTATAATGATTATATTTCATATAAGTTGGACTTAAAAGTGTCGTCTGAAAACCTTTCAATTTGGTCCGGTCTAAAATTTCAATCAATAAATAAGAAATGATAAAAACCAAAATAAAAACCCAAAAAAGAAACAAACGCAAACTGTATTGTCCGGGCTTATTAGTTCTACCTAACCCCACCAATATAATGAAGATAGTGGAATGGCCAGTGCCCAAGACTTCACGACAAATAAAGCAATTTGTTGCCATGTGTTGCTATTTCAGGCGTTTTGTTAAAGACTTTGCCAGCATCGCAAGACCAATGGTTGAACTGACCAAGAAAGGGAGGCACTTCAAGTGGACAGATGCATGTCAAGAATCATTTGAGAAACTTAAAGGAGCTTTAGTGATTCCAACCGTGATGGGATACCCACTTAACGATGCTGGAGAGTTCATACTCGATGTTGACGCTTCAGACTGCGATTGGTGGCGTATTGTTTCAGGTCCAGGACGGCAGAGAACGAGTGATTGCTTACGCCAGCAGAGCGATGAACAAGGGTTAACTGATTTCACAAAGCCGCAACTCCCCCCCCCCCCCCTTCACCCCAGTACGCACAGTGCTTTGACAAACGAAATTTTCTCAAAACCCTAGGCAAAATTCTCCTCCACCGGTATCAAGAAAGTCCCTTACTGTACTCTGTGGATTTTGGTGTGTAGATGTCTACGTTATGCGTGTACACCATAGGAAATAACGTAGCAGATGTCATTTAAAAATAACTGTTTATATCGGGTTTAGCTCTCGAATTACATTCAAAAGACTGCATAGTTCAAATAAATATAAGACAGTGTAAAATTCTCTATTTTATGACAGCAGTGTGGAGGGCTCGAATCCAAATATTGGGTTTTATTTGTATCAAACATTTTGCGAGATCTTCTTATAATCTGATCGTATCTGTTTTCGTTTTTAATTGTCTACCTTTTGCATTTTTTTATGTAATCCATGTGCAGACATGAAATTATATAATGTATTTAAGATTTATCTTAAATAAAACCGCAAATGATTGAAAGTGATTTTAAAGCCATGACATTTTTCGAATCTTTCATATCATTTTTTAAAAAAAATATGACAATACTTTTGATGACAAAAGTGATGGTAATTGTGAGGTAGAATCATTATGTAATGCTTACCCTGAGTTGATCAATCTAAGACTTCACTTGTCATTCTTTGAAATAAAATTATCTTAAATGATGCCCCGTGCAAAATGTGCTTTCATAGATAGTTGAAAAACGGTTTCACTTGTCATTCTTTGAAATAAAATTATCTTAAATGATGCCCCGTGCAAAATGTGCTTTCATAGATAGTTGAAAAACGGTTTCACTTGTCATTCTTTGAAATAAAATTATCTTAAATGATGCCCCGTGCAAAATGTGCTTTCATAGATAGTTGAAAAACGGTTCCATTCGTTTGAGTTACTCAGTTTCTGGTTGTCACATTAACTATCTATACTGAGATGTAAAAAAAACACCTCATACTTGGTTGATTTCCATGAAGAGTGCAATTTTCCAATTCGACAAATTTGGGTGAATGTGTAGCACTCCACTGGCAGAAATTCGCATAATTTCTGCTAAAAATTTTTGTCCGTTGGCACACTTGTCTTCCCATTTGTAACTCTAGCAAGCGTTACATCCAGAATCATTTTCTTTAAATTATAGATGGGTTAAAGATCCTTGCTTAATAGCGACGACCGTAGTTATGGCTGAGGTACAGCGTCGGCTTCGCAATCTAAAGATCCCGTGATCGAAGCCTTGGAGTGGATATCGAGCTACGAGTTTTCATTGGCCTACATATTCGGCACGAGTACTGGGTTAAATCACTTGCGTTCGATTCCCGCTGGAAATCTTATTTTGACCTGAATACAAAAAAGTTATAAAGGATAGCGATTCCCAATCCTGCCCGAACGCGTGCATGGTTGTAGTATTCTGCAAGAAAAGAAATCGAGGATATTTATCTAAGATTTAAAAGCTTGTTTCTCAATCGATGTATAATAAAAGATATTAACCAAATTTGATTAGGGCCAAACGTGTGGAATAACACTGTTGTGTACCAAGCAGTGAAGAAAAGTGGAACAGCAGGTGACTGCGGTGTGTGACGGAAAGGTGTGCAGCGGTATTAAATTAAATGGTGTGACTCTTTCTCGCTCATTTAACTGCTTAAATATGTGTGTTTCTTTATCCTTTCAGTATACAAGAACATCCCTTTATAAAATTAGTACCATTATTTCGTGTCTTTTATATCTTATTGTACACCCCTGCTACTTGCCATGCCTGTTTTCAAACGTTTACAATTCTCCCAATTTGACCAGCTATAGCATCCTCGGATACCCCGAGGTCTCCTTATTTGCTACGCTACATCGATGAAGCGTAGCAAATAAGGAGACCCCGGGGTATCCGAAGATGAGCTATGGATACTAAGTCCTTGGGTAGACTTCTTTCAGATTAACACGTGTGTTGTGAATGGGGTTTACCAGCTCCATCTTGGAAGTCAGAGTGAAACATGAAAAATAACTTCTTCTCAGTTCTAGTCATTGGATATGAATGATTTGGGGCACACATGTTCATTTGCTGGAATTTTCTAAGATTGATTGAAGAGGTTTACAACAAGTAAAAAATAATAAAATGAAATAAGAAATAATAAAAAACAACTACAAAAAAAAAGAAACAAACATGAACTGTATGGTGCAGGCTTATTAGCACCATATTGGATAACTAGTGGACTGTTAATTTATCTTCTCTGAAACTATTTATTGGCTATAAATATTTTTTGGTTGGAATATTCCATGATCTGACCTCTTTCTTCAAGAAAAAAAATCCGGTGAAAAAATGTGGGTGTAATGGGGGCCTTATCAGCTGAATATTGATCATACAGCGAAAAGACAAAGAATCTCCTTCTCTTGCCATCTGATTGATTTTTTGACAAGGATGTTTCTTGTGTGGACCTCTTTCAGATTTCCACAAGAAAATTTGTTCGACTAAATAACATTGGTGTTATGTACGGGGGGGGGCTTAACAGCACCATATTTAACATACAGTGGAGGTTGAAAATTATATTCTCAGAAATAAGCTTTAGTTATAAATGTTTCTTTTGCTGTTGTTGTTGTGCTTGTTTTGCAAGAATATTGCTTGGGTGAACCTCTCTCAGATTTCTTAAAGAATTTTGGGGATGATAAGCACTGAGCTTTTTGTATCATGAATTTTAAGTACGGTATTGATAATGATATTAATCATATAATGATTTGCTGTAAAATTGGACGTTTTTTGATAGGGCTATTTAACGAGGAGAATTACCTCTGAAAGTTGAAAGGGTTATAAGGATGATCTTTATGGACAGGGCTTATCATTTTAAATGCTTGACTTACAACCAACATCATGACCAACCTCTGACCTTTGAGGTACTTTCTAAAGTTTTGAACTGATAAATCGCGGCTGTCAATCAAATAGCCAGTCGACTAATGAAATCATTCATCGAGACCAGATATGAGTTTTGATCTCAGACATTGGCCGCCATTTTCGTTAACCTTTTACCTTACAACATTTAGGTCGCCAACCAACTATTCCACTTTTTTGTTACAAGCTACTGGCCATATTTTTTTCAAAATCAGTAACGCCCTTTAAAATTGAAGCTGGACTTCCTGTTGGAGTCAATGGTCGGGGCTAACGAAGTAAGTGGGTGGGGCCAGCGATTTGTCAACTATAAAGTCTAAGGCTGTATTTTGCTAAGATAGTAGCCGAATGGCAATGACCATAATCTGATTCAATTTATGCCTGTGACATCGACATTGACTTCTGACCTGCTTTCTGAAATTTTGAATTATCAATGTTAGGACTGTATAATCTTTTACCAAATGGTGATTGATCTTGCAAAATTTGCCTTGATGCATATAGCTTATTTTTTACTTTTCACTTCGTCTTTCTTCGAACTAATTTTCTAATATATCATTTTGACGCGAGGCTATTTAATGTAGATGCATAGTTTTTACGCTCTTGAAACTAAAAGAATGGTTCTTTCTATGATGAATTCATTTTTAATTAAGAACGTGCTTTGTCGGATTTGTATCATGTTGATCTTTTTGGTGGAATATTTTATGTTCTCCGTTTTGATTGAAATATACATAGGGCCTACAAATTTACAGTAAATTCTACTCCCAATTTAACACATAATGATCCATTGTTTTTGTAAGTTTTGCCAGAAAAATTAATTATCAAATGTCCAATTACATGGCATCTGCCTTTAACCCATTACAACTCAATGCCTCCTTTTTACGCCTCTCAAGAAAAAAGCTTTTGAAAACATTGTGGAAAATGAAGAAATTGCTTGTATCAAGCAATTTCTTCATTATCCACAATGTTTTCTACCCAAAATGACGAAAAAATTCAAAATTCTATTAACTTGAAATTGTTGTCTACAGCTTGTTTCAATTTGGACCAGTCTAAAATTCAACTGAGTTGAAATGGGTTAATAGGGGGGTGAGAGATAAGATCAGACTGTAAATGTCCACGAAAACGTCCCATTACCAGACGACAAATTCTAGACTTGTCCAACTTCAAAGAAGTTGCAGAGGACATTTTTAGTTAAGTGACATTTTGAAAATCTTAATTGTCTCTTGTGGTTGAAAATGTTGTGGATAATGAATGAATCGCTTGTAACAAGCAATTCATTTATTATCCACAATATTTTTCCAAAGCTTTCTTTTTATTTGAGTAGGCAGAACACAAAAAGTAGTCTTAGAAGGTGGATGCTCACTAGAAGTAGCAGTCACGTCTTGAGTACCTCAGGGATTTGTACTTTGCCCTCTTTTGTTTCTTATGTATATAAATGACCTCCCTAATACTATCACATCCCAAGTTCGTTTGTTTGCAGATGGCACTGCCATTTACTTAGCTAAAAACAACAAGCAAGACTGTTAGAACAATTGTATAGCAACCTGAGATTGTGCACAGCGTTCAAAAAGAGTCTCGATTCTTTTCAGATAGTGAGCCGTCCCTGAATGACCAAAATATGTTTTATTAGTTCTTTTAATCTAATACCCACAATACTTTTAAAATTCGGCACCCTAACCAATGACCAACAGTTTTTAGCCTGAGATTGCGTAAGCAATCTGAGGCTAAGGTTACAATGCTAAAAATTCAAACCCATGCAAAGTTTAATGTGAAAACATAATGTAAAAACATCTACCGCAATCAATGTGATCTTCTGTCGCATGAAAAGTAGATCGGATCTGACCATAAATTAATACGCCAGATTGAGGCGTGAAGGACGAAGGCGAGATATGACTCATTGAAAGCTGTCGGCTTGATGTACAGTATTTCGTGTGAGTGTTCTGAATTTGGCAAAATTATCAAAACTTCACGAGTGAATGGAAAGAAAGAAAGGAGATATATAATATATTGGAAATTATTAAACATATATAATCATATCATATTGTTAAGAAAAAATAAGGTGTTTGTTTCATATCAAAATAATATTACTTATTCTAGAGTAACAATGTTAAAACGGTCCGGTTAGACGAAGTTGCTGTATGAAACTGATAAGCGAAGTTGTCGGTTTTACGCACGATTGGAATGTTTTGTTTAACAAATTAATTGGTCCTTCATAGGATCATATTCGCATTGTCTGAAAACAGTTTGGTCGTGCTCGGACTTTGTGTCTATATATTTTTACCTCCGAATTCTATCCAAAGGATGCAACGTCTACATACCGCTTTTGAGAGATGCACATAATCATGTTAACCTAGGAAACGACCGCCCGCACTCTCTCGTCCTCTTTATCTGGAGAGTATAAAGCGCATATTTACATAACGAAATTAGTCCGTGTGTTAGAATACTCACATCGCACGCAAGAGCCTCCTAGTTCGAACCTGGCTACACGCTCCATTCCCCCATATCCCTCACTCTCTAGCTCTCTCTCGCTAGCCCCACTGGCTGAAAGCCAACGAGCTTTTGTCATGATATGGTGTCCGTCGTCCGTCCGTCCGTCAACCTTTACTTTAAAAATCTTCTTCTCAGAAAGTACTGAACATAATTCAACCAAACTCAACAAAAATTCACAGGAAGGATCCTTGGGTGGCCTTTATCAGATTCCTTCAAAGCATTTTGATCAGGTGAAAAATTTGTAACGATATATTCATGTAAATATATCGTTACAATACCGCAAAGGGGTGAAAATTATTGCGGGCAGGTTGTGTCCCATAGCGCACAAATCGGCAGATCTTCGCATAATCGACAGTAGATTTGGGTAGAAAGTGGCACCTCCGATAATCCTACCATCAAACTTTTTCTGCCCATATTATATATCTCCTGTGTACATATCTCAGGCTTTCAGGGCTTTCAACGCTTTGATTATTCCAGCAAAGACGCGCACCTGCTAGTAATATAGGCAGTATTATATAGATAAATAGAGTAGTCAATAAGTGGGTAACAACGGGTTATATATTTTAATTTGGATAATGTTTGTAAAATGGTTTTCACGATTAAAGTATGCAACATGTTAAAGTTCTGCTATTTTCTTGGCTGTAAAAGCATAGGGGCAACTTTTTTTTTAAATTCTAAAATCATCATTATTTGTCAAATCTGTTTTTACAATTCTTTATCTCTTTTAGAAATCCCGACTGACCGTCACCACGTGGTTTTGTTTACTTCCGTGTTATACAGGTGATTTCCCGATAGAGGGCGCTCGTCAATACACACAATTGATCGTTCACTTCCCAACATTCAGTGGTGTGTGTATTGCCTATCCGTTCTGACTGTGCTGGAGTGAGTGCCCTTTCGCACGGACTAAATATGGCCCTTCAGCGCAGTGCAAGCTCGCGGAGGGGGTCCAAAAATGATTCAATTAAGGACGAAGAAGAAGTGGATAATAATGGATATGTACAAGTTTTGGTGAAGCCTTTAGAACGTAGCACAGTGTGTACGATTTTATCTAATTGGTTTGGTCCAAATGAGTTTGTGTCCCCAGACCATGTTGGAATTGTGTATGGAATTGCGTTTTTTATGACAAGTTTCGTGGTTTATCAGATCTGCGATATGGGCTTATTCTTTCAACGGATGTGTTCCTTCCTTGTCCCCATGTTTGCAATAGGGTGTGCTTTTTACTGGCTCGCTTTTTATCTCAGAAAAACATGGAGTAACACCAGTGTTTACATGCTGTTTTGTGCATGCTTCTTTGGAGAAACATTTGCCCAACTGTCATTTGGGCACTTGGGTGCAGATCCTAATGTTATAAACCAGGGAAACCGTGGCCAACCTCTGGTCTTGTTTATTGTGTTACTTGCTATATGCGGGGCTAGTATTATTTCCTCCCTGGAAACATTTCATAGTGCTATAGTCATAACCCTGATAAGTTTTTCTCGTTTTCTTTCGTGTTCATCGGTTGTTATACTTCCACTTGGATTAAGACCCTATCTTGCATATTTTTGTGCATTTTGTGGATTTATTGTCTCAAAATACATGGAAACTGTTCTAAAACCCCCAATCAATAATTTTATGACGCAAGATGGTAAAATACCAGTGATAAAGCGTAGGAGATCTAGCTCGTCAAACTTGCACGCTTTTAGTGCGCACAGGTCAACTAGACGGACTTCATTACCAGCTTTGATACCAAAATCTCAGGTAAGTTATGTATCAATCAGATAATTTTGGTATTACTTTGAACATTTTACCCCCTTGTTACAACCCCCAGTAAAAAAGCTTCAGAAAATATTGAAGAAATTAAGATTTTCCTTGAAATAGGCAAAATCTTCACTTCCCACAATGTTTTCTGCCTCAAAAGTCAGAGAAATTTCTAAAATTCTTTCAAATAGATATTGTCATCAACTTTTTTATAATATGACAATTCTAAATATTTCTAAATTGGTAATGGGTTAACCCATAACCACACTCATGCATGCTTTGAAAATTTACAACACCAGAAAACAGACGGAAAAGAAGTAATTGCTTGTGTCAATTACATTCTTCTCTTCTCACAATTTTTCTGCACTATACCTATTTCACTTATTTTCTAAAATGAGACTATGTAATGAATTTACCTATTGTGTTACATGTATGGTGCTGCCTACTGCAGCCTACAATATTTTATACTGGTCAAAATTGAAAGTTGTTGCAAACGACATTTTAACAGTAGTTTTATGGAAAAAAAAGAAGAAAGAATAACATAATGTAAACTTAGGGATGAAAGGAGAAATTTCTTTTTACAATTTCTTCTTTTCTCACAATATTTTCCATATCTTTTTTCTATAGCACTTTACCAGCCAGTAAAACCCAAAATCAGGGCTCTGCAGAGTGGGCGACTCAGGCGAAAAAGTCGCCTGGTTTCATAAAACTTCGCCTGATTTGCTGATCAAAGCGAAGTCGAAGTCGCCTGCAATTTTTGGGAAGTCGCCTGGATACCAAAAATGGCCCAGTGTCTATAAAAGTAGGGGACAGCGTGCAATTAAACAACTGACGGTCGGAAGCCCTTTGATAGTAATTCAAGCGTGTATAGATAGTCGCGAGGCCAGCAGATTATCAGAAAGAGGGGTGTGTTCTGGCATCTTATTGTCAACATGCTCGCTTCATTCACACCTACGCTGATTGGTTTCGGCAATGCTTTGTATACTATCGGCACCAGAAATCTTTATTTAAAATCCTTCCCCTTAAGTTTTAATCATTTCTGTGAATTAAGTTATCATCAGTCTACGAGATTTGTTGCTTACTTTCACATAATGAGAATAATGGCCCACATTTATGGATGCCTTGTCATTTACCAGAAGTCAAAATTTTGTTAAAAATTTGAAATCTTGATAAAAAATAATTCTGCCGAAAATCTACGTAAATTCATTTTTCATTAGAATCCTTCAATTTGAATGATCTGCTTTAATTGTAACAAGTGAAGAAAATTATGGCAAACAATTTAACGATCTTTTCCTGAGTTTCTTGTTGTGATACATTCTTTCCAAAAACTAAATTTCACTTACTTGTGTTGGTAATAATTCCTTTAAATAACATGTAATCCTATAAAATTGAGCAAATTATCCTGTGTTAACTTTAAAACTTTGCATGTACAGAGTCTGGTTTTGTGTACTCAGCAGTAACCCTTACCCTTTACACACTATAACTGACTTAATCACAGAGGACCTTTTTTGACCAATTAATGACAATTTCTATCCATTTATATGTTATCAGGTAAAGTGGACAGACTTTAACTCATTACCACACAATCCCCCATTTTGACATCTTGAAATATTTTTATGGGAAATTGTGGAAAAAGGAGGAAATGATTGCAGCAAGCAATTTATCCTTTCCCCACATGTTTCTACCCTCTTTGGCACGTTCTTTCTTATCTAAGCTCACTTTGAAATGTCTTATTTAGCTTCTTTCAATTAGTACCAGTCTGAATTTTTTCTTCTGGTAATGGTTTGATTAACCCTTTCCCGTTTTAGGAAATATTAGACTAGTCCAAATTCAAAGAGGTTGCAGATGACAATGAAAACATGATGCCATATGAAATGAAATCATCCTATGTTTTAGAAAATATTGTGGAAAAAGGAGAAATTGCTTGTAACAAGCAATTTCTTCTTTTTCCACAATGTTTTCTCAAGTATAAAATCACAGGAACGTAAAATCCCGTGTTTGAACGGGAAAGGGTTAAATACATGTTGTTACAATAAAATCTTTTCTCATTTTCTGCTTCAAATAGGAACACTACTCATTTCATTCAGACCGCCTATACACTATTTGCATTTTTTTTTATTAGTTGACTTTTTTATCATATATGAATCTATTATGAAACATTAAAAAAAATCAGAATCAAACTCTTGAATTCTCAAACCTAAAAAGAGAAAAATACAAAAGTATCACAGTATTTTCCATGTTTATTGCATAATACATAATATAAAATGCAACTACTTGGTTGTAAAGCTATTTTATTTTCTGATAGAAATGAGGAATACGCGCAAAAACTTTATTCTTTACGCGATCCACTTCTCCTGAAAGTCTCACCACTTCTCCCCATTTTGAAAAACTTCTCCCATTTCTCAGACTAGTGAGAAGTGACTTCTCCCCAAATTCTGGGAGTCTGCAGAGCCCTGAAAATGGGTATAGATAGATAGGTTATGTGATAAAGGACATGAAAAACATATCATCAGATAAAGTACTGCTATATTTTAACCCTTGTCATGCTGTATAAATTACCTTACTGAATTGCTGTGAAATCAAAGGGCTGAAAGCACTGATAGAACTTGTTGTTCAAAAATCAATATTTCTTTCAGAAATCAACTTCATAAACAACTCTGGCAGGAAAAGTACAAGCAGGAAGTGTAGACTAAGATCAGCCGGCACATAAGTGCAGTCTGATCTTAGTCTACACCTCCTGCCAAAACCAGAATATTCCGTGTTCAGCATGACAAGGGTTAAGTTGACCCTTGTCATGCTGAACCTGGAATATTTCTCTCTTTGGCAGGAGGTCTAGTCAAAGATCAGCCAGCACATATGTGTAGTCTAATCTTAATCCAGGGTTTTCGTTTGACCCGAGACCTCGGGTTTTGACGCACAGAAATTAAAAAAAAATGCAATTTTGACGCTCGAAAATTTGTCACTGTGTGTCATTTTGACTCTCGAAAATTAGCAGCCATGCGTCAAGAGTCATCATGAGTGTGCCAAAATTATTCGAAATGGTTAATTGATTATGAAAATAAACATCCTTATCGAGGATAACACCAAGCTTGATTGGTAATTAACACTCTCTAGTGATGGACATGCATCGGCGATCGTAAATGAAAGGTACTTGACACCTGTGAAATTGATGATGAAACCAATTTTCAGAGTTCTTATCCTACTGAAATTTACTTATTTGCTAGTACTTTTACAAAAAGCTCACAAAACACAGTAAAGAAGGAAAATGAAACCAAAGAAAATATTGCCCAAGAAATGTCATTGGTTTTCATGCATATAATCGGCGATTCTTTGTATGAAAAATAAGAATAATTTGACCCTCTTAGCACTCTTAAGAATTTCTAAAACTGATTCAAAATAATAATATATGTCTTAATACTTAACTTTTCCTAAAATTTATCTTTATTGAAAATGGAATACTGTCTGATTGGAGAAATGTTTTAATCTGAGATAGAGTTTATTTTAAGGCACCACTGGGGGGAAAAAACAACATTTTTAAGGTACCATTGCTAAAAAACTTTTGATTTTTTTTTTGGGGGGGGGGGGACATATCGCATTTTGACGCTTTGAATTTCAATTTTGACTCATGGAAATTTTGGCCCAAGGGTCAATGACTCTTGACTTTTGGGAACTAATGAAAACCCTGATAATCTACACCACCTGTTTGTCTGTTTTAAGCCAGAGATATCTAAAGATAAATTTCAAAATAATAAGGAACCCACTGTTAGTACACCCAGTGCCATAAGCCCTTTGATTTTAAAGCAAAATTAATATGTGGGGGATTTTTTATTCAGCATGGCAAGGGTTAAATAAGAGAAGGCTTGTGTAAAAGTCAGTTCAGTTTAACCCTTGTCTTGCTGACTGGAAAGCATGACACTTGCCAACTATGGCTACTGAATTTGACGGATTGCTGAGCTCTGACTGGAAGTAAGACTTAGACAACAGCGCTATCTTGCAAAAGTTATTGTCAGTAACATGTAAAAACTGTTGGTCAAGGACCTAACCCTTTCCTGTTTTTGGAAATTTTAGACTGGTCCAAATTGAAAGAGGTTGCAGACGACAATGAAAACTGAATGCCATTTGAAATGAAACCATCCTATGTGGTAGAAAATACTGTGGAAAAAGGAGAAATTGCTTGTCACAAGCAATTTCTTCTTTTTCCACAATGTTTTCTCGAGTATAAAATCACAGGAACGTAATATCCCGTATTTGAAGGGGAAAGGGTTAAACATCTTAACGGCAGCTTGAATTGGTTCAAATGTTTCAGTTGCCAAACTAACGAAAACGCTTTATGAAGACAGAGTTGAAAATTCACTTCCAGTCTAAATGCATTATTTGAGCTGAGATCCATCAATTATTATTGTTACAGGGAATGTCTTATTTCATGGTTAATTATGTCTAGACAAGTTAAAGGTTACAAGGACCAAAATATACATCACTGTGCATAATGATACAGAAAGATGTTTGACGTTGAAATAATACTAGCAGTCAAAGTACTTGATATACAAAATTATACAATGTCAAACGATGACAAATTCTGTGTGTAATCGAAAAATTTCAACCTATGTCATACTGAACCTGAAATATTCCTGTTTTGACAGGAGATATAGACAAAGATCAGTCTGCACATATGTGCAGCCTCATCTTGGTCTACACCTCCTGAAATGTTTATAAGATATATAGATTCAAAAGAATTATTAACCAACACTGTTTGCATCCAGTACTGTCAACCCTTTGATTTAATGCAAATTTGAAGAGGAATTTATTAAACATGACAAGGGTTAAAGGTTAAAGCGGCCATTTGTTGTATGATGAAGCCAGTCAATGAAGGAAAAAATTTAAGTTAAGAAAGGGTCTAATTACCTGTTGTACACCACTTGTCAATGAAAAGGTGTGAAAGCTGCTGTAACAGGCAACATAGTGTTAATTATGTCTACTGTAATAGTAGATTATAAATACTGCTGTAATGAACTGTCTTCTTTTATGGCTAATTAATCCTAGACAACCCTTGCTTTTATTGTTTACCTTTGTCATGCTGAACTCGGAATATTCCTGATTTGGCAGGAGGTGTAGACAAAGATCAGCCTGCACATATGTGCAGTCTGATCTTAGTCTACACCACCTGCTTGTCCCTTGTAAGCTAGAATTGTTTCTAAGATAAATCTTCAAAAGTGTTATTTATCTCGTGATTAGTGCTTCAAATGCTTTTTGCACTTTGACTTTAATTGAATCATGTAGAGAAGTTATAATTCAGCATGACAAGGGTTAATATCAAATATTTGATGTACATGCAACCCATTCCCACACAATGATGCCTTATGTCCCTCAAGGAAAACAATAAGGAAAACATAGTGGATTATGAAGAAATTTCTCGTGACAAACAATTAATTCATCCACTATGTGGACCCCAAAAGACAAAGATTTTCAAATTTTATCAATTTGAAATTGCTGTCTGCAACTTCTTTGAATTTGGACCAGTCTAGAATTTTCTTGTGTTGGAATGGTTTAACGATTCTTTGAAGAATTTTGAGTTGTTTGATTGAATGCTTATGTGAATAGGTTTTAGGAGACTTAATTAGCCCATTACCACTATTTTAGGCACTGTAGAAGCTGACTTAACCAATTCCTACACAGTTGTGTTTTTTTAATGCACTGCAGAAACTGACTTTACCCATTTCCACACATTGGCGATAGTCCACATCCCTTAAGAAAAATGCTTTGAAAATCATAGTGGACATTTTTGATTATTGTATATATGGGCTTTTGTTGATATATTCACCTAGCCAGTAAGGAAGTCAAACATAAGTCAAATTCTCATAGAGTGTTAAAGTAGTCAAAATTCTATATGATTTTAGCTGAGGGTTTTTAGCTAGTGAGGATTTTGTTGGAGAAAGAATTTTTGTAGACAGAATTATGACAGCAAATTTTTTCATTCCTGTTGATTGATTTATCTAGCAAGGTTGCAGGAATAGAATGCTGTTATATGCTTTTTAACCGATTCCAACTCAAGCCCTCTTTTTTACGCCCCACAAGAAAAAAGCTTTGGAAAACATTGTGGACAATGAAGAAATTGCTTGTCACAAGCAATTTCTTCATTATCCACAATGTTTTCTATCCCAAAAGACGAAAAAAATTAAAATTCCATCAACTTGAAATTGTCGTCTGCAGCTTCTTTCAATTTGGACCAGTCTAAAATTTTCTTGTGTGGGAATGGGTTAATTGCGACATATAGAGTTACCTCTGTTTGCATGTGAATCTGTTTGTGTGTGAATGCCTGTGTATGTGTGCGAGTATCTATGTATATGTGTGGGTGTCCAGAGCACATTCTTGTACATAAATTTGATGGATTTCAAATAATATTGCCCAGTAAATGTTCCCCTTTATGAGAGCTAGTATCATGATACTCCTAAGGTCAAGGTCACAACTGAAGGTCATTTGACATGCATTTAAGTTGGGCATTTGTGTCAGTGACACATATCTAGTAGATATAAAATTCTCACTATGTCAGACGAGATCAATTATCATGAACCAACATTTAGGCATAATTGACATTTTGCTGGCCACACCTACTGATCTCCCCACAAGATATTTTGACTATTTAACCTATTCCTACACAATGATGCTAGTTGACGCCCCTCACAAAATAATGATTCAGAAAACATTGTGTAAAATGAACAACAAGCAATTTCTTCATTTTCCACTATGTGTTTACCTAGAAGGTTGAAAATATCTAAAATTTCATACACTTTTAATTGTCGTCTGCAACTCTTTTCAATTTGGACCAGTCTAAAATTTTGGTTTAAAGTGGTTGCAGACAACAATTATTAGCTGATGAAATCTGAAAAGAGTTTGTCTTTTGGGTAGAAAACATTGTGGATGATGAAGAGATTTCTTGTAACAATTTCTTCTTTTTCTACAATGTTTTCCAAAGCTAGTTTCTTCAGGGGCGTAGAAAAGCAGGATTGTTTGGGAGCAGGTTCAGCAACATTTTCTGTTTATCAATCAGGAACAAAAAAAAACATACAGTGAAGAAAAATGTCAGAGATAAAGATTCACTTCAGTTCTAAATGAAAGATTTAATAGGTTAATTAATTTTTGATTGACAGTGGCGATCTGTCAACTAACCAATCGCAGCTGTCAATCAAATAATTAGTCGACCTTTGAAATCATTCATTTAGACTAGAAGCTAGGTTTGAAGCCTGACATTGGCAGCCCTCTTTGGTGTATCATTTTTGTTGGTTTGGCGACTTAAACATCGTAACTACAGCTTATTTAAGCTGTAGTTAAAATGTTTAGGTCACCAAACAACCATTCTACTTATTTGTAACTTGCTACTGGCCATAAATTTTGCAAAATAAGGCTGTTAAATCAAGTCGAAGTGATTCCCTGTTGGAGTCAATGGGCGGGGGGGGGCCAAAGGTGTCAGAGGTCGGGGACAGGGATTGGTCAATTCATAGGGTCTGCCGTCTCCCTGATGACTACTTATATACAATGGTAAGGTATTTCAGAGACTGTAACTGACAAACAATATTTTAACACCTGTTGATTGATTTGCCTTGCCAGATAGCAGGTCAACCAAAGGTCAGATACTCCTGAATATTTTGTTAAGCATTAGGGCAGATATGTTAGAACAATAGATCTACCTGGTCAGTAGGTGATCCTTGATCATTCCTGACATCATACAACGGCAATTGTAGGTTACGGTAAATGGAGTGAAGCTAATTGACCATTTTCCTTTCAAATCCAATGTTGTTGGTACTCATAAGATTCCAATTATTTACCACATTGAAGATTGGGTTGCCCATTCCCATACAATCCTGCTTTTTTTCAACTTTTATAGCCCATTCCCACACAATGAATTGCCCCTCTCCTATGTCCCTCAAGAAAAAAGCTTTGGAAAACATTGTGGAAAATAAAAAAATTGCTTGTAATAATCAATTTTTTTTATCTGCAATGTTTTCTATTCAAAATGATAGAAATATTAAATTCAATCAACTCGAAGTTGTTGTCTGCAACTTGTTTGAATTTGGATTAGTCTAAAATTTTGCTGTCTGGTAGTGGGTTAAATTACTCTCAACCAGTGTTCAATCTAGCTTTCGATCACAGGGGGCCAATCGGGCCCATTGCCTCTAAAATAGGGGGCCATTTGAAAAAAAACAGGGGCCATCAACAAATGACATTTTTCTCATCGTCAAATGTTAGCAAGCTTTTGAAACGCAAGTCGTCTAGCCACTTACGTTGAAAGTCGCGTTTTTTAGCCGACACCGATTGCGTTTCTCCACTCGTGGATGCTGATGCCGATTCGTTTTGGGTCGTGGTGGTATCAAGTAATGGTTTCTCGGCAATTTAAGGTGTTTTCGGCGCACTGGTGCCTCCAAAATATTCAAAAATTTGTTTAATTTTTTTGTCAAAACTGCCAACGGAGGCTGAATAGATTCCACATCTCTATGGCAATTGACGGAGTTCATATTTTTTCGTAATTGGCGGCAAGGAAAAAAACGGATAAACTAACACAATGGATTTTTACGACCAGAATGTAATTTTCGGTATCGAGTGTCGAGTGCGCCCGATGGGCCCGGGATTTAAATTCTATTGCGCCCAAAGCGATTTTAGAGGGCCAATGGCGCAATGGCGCGCTCTAGATTGAACACTGCTCAACTGGTTGCTATTTTGATGCGCCTTAACCATGACCAGAGGGCAAAATTTTAGACTGGTCCAAATTGAAAGGGGTTGCAGACAACAATATATAATTTATGAAATTTTAGATTTTACTGCTTTCTAGGTAGAAAACATTGTGTAGAATGAAGAAATTGCTTGTTACAAGCAATTTCTTCATTTTACACAATGATTTTCAAATTATTTTTCATGAGAGGTGTCCAAAAGCGCCACTGTGTGGGAATTGGTTAAGATACTTACTGAAGGAAACCTGAGGAAAAGGTGAATTTGCTAAAAAATTCAATTTTCTTTTATCAATGGTGTTTTCCATCATATATATGTATACGTGACACTTATTTTTAACTTTTATGACCTACAATACAATGTATAATGAACATTGTCTGTAACTATTTTGTTGTACAAATTTTTTTTTTCACTTTATCCCATTGCTACATGTCAAAAAATTGTCATTGCGTTGGAAGTGGTTAAGTAAACTCTGCGGTTTCCGAATTTGGACCACTTGATTGAAATTTTAGTTATCTGTCAATTGTTCAACGTCTTTATGATACTGAATAGAGAATATTCCTATCTTGGCAGGAGGTACGTAGACAAACTGCTGTCTGATCTTAGTTTACTACACATGCTTGTCCCTTCTAAGATTTGTATATAAAATCAATTTCAATAAGGTAAGCCACGGCCATAGTGCAGTTGGTATCACATCAGACTCCTAATTATGGGGTCCTGGGTTTAATTCCTGGTTGTGGCAAATACCGTTTCTGACATTTTGTCTCCCACCAATTGGTAGATAATCGTAAACCAAAGTTGGATGAGAGCTGGAGGCTCTGAAAGGGTGTAATGTTAGTACTGGTGTTATAAATAATAGGCATCCTATTATTCCTTGGTTAGGTGCTGTATAAAACTGTTAAAAGTGGCATTAAACCCCATTCAATCAATCAATTCTAAGAACAAATAAGGACTGACAACTAGTGCTTCAAGTGATTTCAGACCTTCCATTTTCATGCAGTTTCTAAAAAGGTGAAGACAAAGGTTGAATACTTAAAAAATGCAAATAATACACAGATGAAAAATATTGCCTACGTTGCACCTTGTCAAGTTTTTCATGAACTTGTCAGTTGATTCAAAATAGTATAAAATATGATGACGCCTTTCTTTTCGTTATTAAGTGCATCTTGAATCCTTATTATAAAACAATTTCCTGTTCAAAAGATTTTATTTTTAAAGATGTCTTAAGTCAGATCTTTACATTAATGGATTGCTTTTGGGGGAAAATTCATAAATTATAGGGAGAAAAGTGCTTTATTTATCCTTATAACTTTACCTCCTTGTCTCACAATCAAGAATTTTTACATGCCAATGAAGTATAATAGCTATTGCTAAAAAGCAATTTCATCTTTTCTCATAATGTTTTCTACCTCATATAGCCCTTATTTTGGATTTACACGAACATTGTTTGACCCATTCTCACACTGTGATATTTTGAGACGCCCCTAAAGAAAAAAAACAGGAAAACATCGTTGAAAATGAAGAAATTGCTTGCAACAAGCAATTTCTTCATTTTCAAAAATGTTTTCTACCCAAAAAGTTGAAAATATCTAAAATTTCATAAACATGAAATTGTCGTCTGCAACTCCTTTTAATTTGGACCAATCTAAAGTTTTGCCATCTGGTAATGGGTTAAAAGCACAGCCCGTTTTTAGAGAAATTCCCAGGTTATGTTTTAGCCAGGTAATCATCAGCATCATCCATATGTGCGTTTTCATCTGAAAACTTTGCTGATATTTAACATCTCTGGTATTACCAGAACACACTGACTTGAAACTTGGAATATATGTTTACTAGTATCAAAAGAGTAATCTACATAACCATCAGCATGGTGTGCTCGTGTTCCGTCTGCAATCTTATAATGTGGACCAGTCTAAAGTTTTGTTGTGTTGGATTATGGTTTAACCCATTCCCAAAAGACAAAATTTTAGACTGGTCAAAATTGACAAGAATTTCAGACAACAGCTTAACATTGGTGATTTTTTTATTTTTTCAACAATCTTTATAGAAGAAATTGTGTACAGTGGAGCATTCATTGTACACAATGTTTTCCAAATTGTTTTTCTTGAGGGGCATCAAAAAGGGACATATTGTTAGAATGTGGAGTTCTCTATTTCTGTGAAAAAAATTCTAGTCTCTTTTTGCCTTTTTATTCAGAAGATTTTCAAGCTTCAAGTTTTTCTTTGCATCATTTTTAAGTCAGTTGTCATTCACATTTAAAAAAAAAAGATGTGAAAGTATGTCATTAATTTGCATAATGACTCCATGTAATGCCTTTAGGAGTTATCATTGCTGTCATTTTTACAGTCAAATTGCCCATGTATGAAGGTTATATTATAATCTTGCTTTGGCTTTTCTGGTGCAATCATAACTGATCTTCATTGATTAATACCAAAATTTGATTTGTTGAGAAATGAGAATAGTTTTGTTATGATTGAGTTATGAACCTAAAAACTTAACCCTTGCCATGCTAAACCCAGAATATTCTGGTTTTGGTAGGAGGTATAGACAAAGATCAGCCTGCACATAAGTGCAGTCTGATCTTAGTTTACACCTCCTGTTAGATTTTTTTGCATGCCAGAGTTGCTTATGAAATTAAATTCCATAAGGAATATTGATGATTGAAGCTTTCATCCCTTTGATTTTAACGCCATTCCAAAATGGATTTATTCAGCATGACAAGGGTTAATCACACTGTATGAATACCCAGCTTGCTGCTTCAGACACTAAACAACATGGAAAACGTGTTCTCAGGGCTCATGTTTGACTCTACCCATTTCCACACAATGACGCCTTTTGACAATAGTAAGCAAAACATTGTGGAAAATGAAGAATTGGCTAGAAACAAGCAATTTCTTCATATTCCATGGTTTCTACCCGGAAAGTTGAAAAAAATCTGAAATTTCATAGACTGTTAATTGTTATCAGTTCTGCAGCTCCTTTCAATTCGGACCAGTCTAAAATCTTGTCATCTGTACATGGGTTAAACCATGGTTCTGTGACACTCAAAAATTTGAAAATGTCCTGTTTTGATCCCTCAAATTTTCAGTAATGTAGAAATAAATTAATTGTTTACATCATAACTTTATATAAGGTTCAAAATATTTGTCTTGTATGGAAAAAAACATTGTGGATATTGAAGAAATTTCTTGTGACAAGCCATTTCTTCATTTTCCATAATGTTTTCCTAAACTTTCATATTGAAGGGCGTTTAAAAGTGTCATTGTTTTGGAATGGATTAAACTTTAAATAAATACTTTTGATTTTCTCCTTTTGCTGATTTGACCCCTTTAAAAGTAATGTAGAATGATCTTAAATTTCTTAGTCAAGAAGTCTTTCATGGCTCTTGAATTCAAAATGCTAGTACAAGCCCTGAGGCTAAAGCATTACCTTAGATTTTCTCCAAAAAAAAGTTGAGCTAAAAACTTTCATTAACAGTAGCAATTTTTCTCCTAAACTTCTAAAGGCTCCCTATGATTATAAGAGAAAAAAGTATAATTATGATCCATCATTGTATTAAATTATAGAAATATTTTTCTAGGCTTGTGGAATAAACCATTGATGTTACCTTCTGTCAGGCTTTAATGTTTTTAATAGAAAGAGCCTTGGGGTAAATTTGGCCTTGTACTAATGGATATCAATGGTTGAACTATCATGAATTATACCCCAGCTAAGGTATATAATAAACCCATTCCCACACAGTGATGGTTTTAAACACCCCTCAACATCAAAGCTAAATTGGAGTACATTGTGGGTAATGAAGAAATTGCTTGTTACAAGCAATTTCTTCTTTATCCTCAATGTTCTCTACCTCAAAAGACAAAGATTTCCAGCATTTCATCAACTTAAATTTGATGTTTGCATCTTATTTGAATTTGGACTGGTCTAAGATTTTGTTGTGTGATAATGGGTTAAGGATTTGTATAGCTCTTATTTTGCTGTAACTAAGATTTTGACTTTTATTAGAATTAAAACATGGTTCTAAAATGACTTAAAATGAGTGCAAAAAAAATAAAAAAAGATTCACATTATAGTACCTGTCAGATTGCCTTTTCAAGTAAAATGAAATTGTTCAAAAGTAAGAAATTAGAATATTGAAACAATTCTCAATAGTTATACTAAAATACCCCAATCCAACACAATCATGCTTTCTTTACACTACTAAGAAAAGAATCTTTTTTTATGACCCAGAAGAAAGGCGTTTGAGAAAACAATGTGGTAAATGAATTAAGATATTGCCTACTGCTAAAGAATTGTGAAATTAGACTATTCAAAAATTTCTTAAAACCAAAATGCCCCAATTCAACAAAATCATGTTTTTTATTCACCTAAGGAAAGCTTTTTTTATGACCCAGAAAAATGAAGTTTGAGAAAACGATGTGGTAAATGAATTAACCCTCCTGTTTGGCCAAATTTTAGACTTGTCCAAACTCAGAGGTTCTGCAGACAAAATTGAAAGTGGATTTAATTTGAACAATAACCATTCAGTAGGGTAGAAAACATTGTGGAAAAAGAAGAAATTGCTTGTTACAAGCAATTTCTTCTTTTTCTACAATACATGTTTTTTCTCAATTATAGATGTACAGGGACGTAAATACCAGGGATTAAACTGGAAAAGGTTAAGCTATTGTCATTATTGCTAAAGCTGGCTGTGCCCAATCCCCTCTGACATGAAGTTAGACTTACATTTAGTCCATTACCTGACAAAATATTTGTAATCAACATTTATCTAGGAAGTCGACTTGTGAAGAGCTTAGAATAGCTACAGACAAGGAATTCCTTCCAGAATTAAGGATTAACTTGCCTTGCAAGTGTCGTCTGCATTTTTCTTTCCTTATTAACCCATTATCAGATTGTACAATTTTAAACTGGTCCAAATTGAAAGGAGTTGCAGATGACCATTTAAAGCTTATGAAATTTTGGATTCATTTACCTTTGGGATAGAAAACATTGTAGATAATGAATGAATTGCTTGTTACAAGCAATTTATTCATTTTCCACAATGTTTTCCTAATGCTATCTCGGGGAATCTAAAAAAGCAATTGAGTGGGAATGGGTTAAAGTAATGTTCTCATGGGGTCCTGTTCATGTGTTTGGCTTGATCAGTGGTTTTGAGACTTGTAATCAGAGTGGCATGAAGGGTTGTGGGTTTAAGTCTGAACTGTCCTACTGGTCCGATTGGTATGTCCTATGCTTACATGGGCAAGGCACTCACAGCCTCATTATCTTAGCCTTTTCCCACACAACAAAAATTTAGACTGTTCCAAATTGAAAGAAGATGCAGACGAAAATTCATAGTTGATGAAATCTTTTAAATTGTTGTCTATTAGGGTAGAAAACATTGTGGAGAATGAAGAAATTTCTTGTAACAAGCAATTTCTTCATTCTCCACATTTTTTTCAAAGGCTTTCATACTGAGGGGCGTTTTAAAGTGTCATTGTGTGGGAATGGGTTAAGAAGTCTGGTGATATGAACTTCCTGTTGATATTTCTGAAAGATTATGACAAAGGCTCCCACATAATCCCTTCTTTTTACGCCCCTCAACAAAAAGCTTTGGAAAACGTGAAAAATGAAGAAATTGCTTGTAACAAGCAATTTCTTCATTGTCCACACTGTTTTCTACCCTGACAAAGATTTTTGAAATTCGATCAACTTAAAATTGTTGTCTGTAACTTCTTTCATTTTGGACTAGTCTGATATTTTGTTGTGAGGGAATGGGTTAAAGGCATTCACTTCAACATTTAAAAATAGAGGGGACCACAGTTTGATCCAGTGATCTATTGCTAATTTTTCAACCGTAGATTCTAGATAATTTCTTACTTCAATATCTCCATATGATGGACTAGAAAAAAATAACACGTCACCAGACAACAAAACTTTGGAATAACCCAATTTAAAAGAAATTTGTTTGCTTCAATTCAAAGCTTGTGTAAAACAAAAACTCCTTGGCAGATCTAGGGTAGGAAACATTCTTTGGAAAGAAGAAATAGCTTATAACAAGCAATTGCCCCTTTCTCACAGTGTTTTGAAACTGTATTTTTAACATGCGAAAAATACATAATTTTGTACTAATTGGTAAAAAGAAATTGTTATCAGATTTTATTCAGTAGGACAAGGATTATATATTGAGGCTAATATGGGATTAAATTACTAACTATAATATGACGTCAGGAGAAACATTTTTGTTCTAATGAAGTGGAAAAAGTGTAACACCTTTAAATAATACACTCTTGACATGAATCTGTAAATATTCTAGAGCACAAACTTAACATTTTTAAGAGTATTGTAATCCTTTTCAAACAAACCTTGATTTATAATAACCCCATTACATGTTTTAACATATTTCCAGACAGCAAAATTCTTGACTGGCCATTAAGGGGCTTTAAATTAACCCTTTCCTGTTTAAAAACGGGATTTTACGTTCATGTGATTTTATTTGTAACAAGCAATTTCTCCTTTTTCCACAATATTTTCTACCACATATGATGGTTTCATTTCAAATGGCATCCAGTTGTCATTGTCGTCTGCAATCTCTTTCAATTTGGACTAGTCTAAAATTTCCAAAAACAGGAAAGGGTTAAAAGCAGGATTATGTGAGAATGAGTTGATTGACAATCATGAATGCTAATAAAATATTTGTTGAAGGATCCTTAGTTCCTTTGTGAACTGTAAAGTTCACCAAGCTGCTGTCAGTCAAAGAATCAATTGACTAATCAAATCTAGAAGTGATATTTGATTTGTTTGTTTGAATGGGGTTTAACGCCGCTTTTAACAATCTTTCAATTATATGTTAGGTGGCCGGAACACCTAACAATGGATTCCTGGTATGTCTCGCACCAGTTCTACCACTACACCCTTTCCTAGCCTCCAGCTGCTATCCCACATAGGTTTACGATTATCTACCCATTGGTGAGAGACAAATGTTGGAAAGAGTATTGCCGCCGTCGGGGATCGAACCCGGGACCCTTTGAATGATAGTCCGAAGTGCTACCAACTGCGCTATGACGGCGGCTAGAAGTGATATTTGAACTCTGACATTTGCAGACATGTATGTGAATCTTTTTGTTGTTTAAGAAACTTCAATGTTGTAACTATAGCTTATTCAAGCTGCAGTTATGATGTTTAGGTCCTAAACCAACAATTTTACTTTTTCATTATAATAGTACTGGCTATTGATTTTAAAAAAGTAATACCGTTATCTCATTTCCAGTCGACAGAATTTTAGACTGGTCCAAAGAAAAAGAAGTTGCGTAATTTTTACATTTCAAATTGTGCTAGAATTGGAAAATAAGTGCTAAATAGGGTAGAAAAATTTATGAAAAAAGGAAAAATTGCTTGTCTATCAATTGTGCTATCTTAACCCCTTCCAACACAATGGGGCTTTCTTGTCATGATTTCGTGTCCATTGTGCGTCCGTGCTTGTGTGTTTCAATCTGTCTGTCTGTCTGTATGTAAACTTTTACATTAAAAATCTTCTCCTCAGAAAGTACTGAACAGAAATGATCCTTTGGTGACCCTTTATCAGATTCCTTCAAGGAAATTTGATCGGTTGAAAACTCGTCTTCTCCAGAACTATTTAGAGAATTCATTTTTATACGCCGCCAGAGGCGGTCGCATATTGGTGTCATCTTCTACATCTGTACGTCCGTACGTCCACTTTTCTTGTGAGCGCAACTCCTCCTAAGTTTCTGGACGGATCTTTATGAAACTTGGTCAATGTTATAACCTTAATTGGTTGATGTGCATGAAGTAAGGATTTTATGGTTTATTGATTTTTGCCTCAGTTAAGCCCCCTTAACACTTAGTCTCTGGGGCTTATTGAAATTGCAGCCTTGTGAATGCAACTCCTCCTAAGTTTCTGGCTGGATCTAAATGAAACTTGTTGGATGTTATAACCTTAATTGGTAGATGTACATGGATCAAGGATTTTATGGTTCATTGATTTTTGCCTCAGTTATGCCCCATTTACACTTAGTCTCTGGGGCTTATTGAAATTGCAGCCTTGTGAATGCAACTCTTCCTAAGTTTCTGGCTGGATGTAAATTAAACTTGTTGGATGTTATCACCTTAATTGGCAGATGTCCATGAAGTAAGGATTTTATGGTTCATTGATTTTTGCCTCAGTTATGCCCCCTTAAAACTTAATCTCTGGGGCTTATTGAAATTGCATCCTTGTGAACGCAACTCCTCCTAACTTTTTGTCTTGATTTAAATGAAATTTGGTCAATGTCATCAACATAATTTGTAGGTGTACATGGATCAAGGATTTTATGGTTCATTGATTTTTGCAAGAGTTAAGCCCCTTGACACTTAGTCTCTGGTTCAATCAATCATAACAAACAGTTTGAACTTGACAATTTAAAAAGGTAGCCTGCAATTGTTTTGAATTTGGTTCTGTCAAAATAAGTAGACTGTCTACAATTATTTTTGTGAAACAGCTGCAAAGTGGCGGCATATATTGTTACTATGGCACTCTTGTTTTGTAATGACATGTGGAAATTGATTCAGTTTATATTGAATTCCTGAAAACACAATTTGTTTAAGCCCATCCCAACAATGATGCTTTTGGACGCCCCAAGAAAAAGACTTTGGAAAGCATTGCAGAAAAAGAAGAAATTACATGTTACAATCATAAAAAGATTTGGCTTTGAGGGGAGGGGAAGGGGGCTAATTTCCATATATAGTGGTATATTCTGGAAATTGGGAAAATTATACCTATTGATGGATTCAACCAAGTTTTGAAGGATTGATCCTCAGGTGACTCTATGTCAGAATCCTTTATATAATTTTGATTGGTTGAAAAACATGACTTTAATTTTCATGATTTATGTTCATATATGGTATAAAGTGAAAATTTTGTACAGACCTTTCCATCTGACTAGATTTTACATAAATAAATTTTAAATACAGTAACTCAAATTGACTTTTGTAAAACAGTGAAAAGTTTGAAATGCTTGTCTAGATTATTTTAATGATTTCAGTGACAAAGATTTATTTGCCAAAGATGGCAAGATGATTCAGTTTATATTGAATTGCTGAAATCCCTTTGCATTATCAGTAGATTCAGACCCGTGGAGCAATACGCTGGCATTCAGGGGCCTCTAGTTTTTAGCTCACTTGAGCAGGAAGTGCTCATGGTGAGCTATTTTGATCCTCCTCTGTCCGGCGTCTGGCAAGCATTGAGAGTCATGCGTCGTCTGTCGTGTGTCAACAATCTTAGAATAATATCTCCTTCAAAACCGCTGGGGTATTTAAACAAAATTTGGTTAGATTGTTCCTTCGGTGGTGCCCTTTAAAAATTGCTAAAAGAATTGAATCTGGTTGCCATGGCAACAAAACTGAAATTAAAAAAAAAATAAATAAAAATCATCTCCTCCTGACCCAGAAGGCGTAGAGCCTTGATATTTGGCATGAAGCATCAGTACGATGACCTCTTTCAGAATTGCTAAAATAATCACCCTCAGGTCCTGAGGGGCGGATCCCCAAAGGGGGGGGGAAATAGGCTTATATAGAAATAAGGAAAGATCTTTGAAATGAAATCTTGTCCAAAACCACTGGATGGATTTCAACAAAGTTTGGTAGATATGTTCCTTTTGTCGTGCCCTTAAAAAATTGCTAAAATAACTGAAAACCGATAAAAACTCTGGTTGCCATGGCAACAAAACTGAAATTTGAATAAAATCTGTAGAAATTATCTCCTCCAAACCAAGAGGGCCTAGAGTCTTGATATTTTGCATGAAGCATCAGTATATTGACCTTTTTCAGAATTGCTAAAATCATTAACCTCGGAACCCCCAGGGGTGGAGCCCCAAGTGGGGATGGGGGCTTATATAGAAATGAAAGATTTTTAAAACGACATCTCCTCCCAAACCACTAGGCAATTTCAACCAAAGAATTTTAATCAGTTGAAACTCTGGTTGCTATGACATTAGTAAAACCGAAAAACAAAAAAAATAACAAAAAAGCATCCCCTAATCTGACCCAGAAGATGAAGCATCAGTACATTGACCTCTTTCAGAATTGATAAAATTTCAGAGCCACAGGGTGATAAAGCTTAAATAGAAATAAAGAAGGCAACCCTTTCAAAACTATTTGGCCAATTTAAACCAATATGTTAGTACATTATCAATTACTAAAATATTTGAAATCTGTTGAAAGCATTGGTTTGCATGGTAACTTAAGTTGAGTGCAGTTATAATGTTAAAGGAGGTCTTCTCCCGACCCAGTTTGTATAAGGCCTTGAAGAAAGAAAGAGCCTTATCACAGGTGAGCACAAGGGCCAATGGCCCTCTTGTTTCTAGTCATTCCTCATCTATCATTTTATGTCTTGTGGTTGTCCTTGTATTATTCTGTATGTACTATCCTTAAATTTCTTATGTGCTCAATGACCTCAGTAATTCCATGCCGATCAATCTATCTTTGATTTTGGTCTGTTTTCACATGATGCATAGAAAAGATTTTTTTTGTTTATGGTCATTTTATATAGGATTCCAGTTATCATTTTCAGTAATGAACTCACAAGGAGCTGAAGTGCAAACCACAGTAACTAAGAGAATTTCTGAGGTATTGTTGAAAGGTATAGAAACTACATAATAGGGGCTTTTGAAATAAATAAGAAATCCATCATTAACCCATTCCCACACAGTCCCACTTTTTATGACCCTCATGAAAAAAGTTCTGAAAACATAGGTAAAAATATTGAAATTAGATGTTACAAGAAATTTGCTCTTTAGAAGCAATTTCTTCATCATCCACAATGTTTTCTACCCAAAAAGATAAAAAAAATGAAATTCCACAACTTGAAATTGTCGTCTGCAACTCCTTTAAATTTGGACTGGTCTAAAATATTGTCGTCTGGGAATGGGTTAATAGACCGACCAAATAGTCTGTATAGTTGCAGAGAAACACAGAGTATGGCCATGATTTTTGGCATTAATGTTGGATTTTTAAGCCTCATTTCCCTGCTACAGACTTGGCATACAGCTGAAGGATCTAGTATGACGTCAGAATTAGGTGTTAAAAGTTCTGAAGAATTAATTAGAGACTGCAAGTGCTTAACCCATTCCAATACAATCACACTGTTTTACAACCCTGAGGAAACATGGTTGAAAATGAAGAAATGGCTTTAAACAAGTAATTTCTTCACTATTCACTATGTTTTCTTCTTGAAAAAGACAAAAATTCCAAATCTTGTCAAATAAAAATGTTTATCTGCAACTCCTTTGGATTTGGTTCAGTCTAAAACCTTGTTGTCTAAAGTAATGGGTTAATGTATTGATGTCCCTGCCACATGAAATTAGGCTATAGAAAATATATAACCCATGACCAGACAGCAAAATTTTAGACTGGTCCAAATTAAAAGAAGTTGCAGAAGACAACTAATTATTTATGGAATTTCAGATTTTTCATCACTTCTTGGTAGAAAATGTAGAAATTAAAAAATTGCTTGTTGCGAACAAAGAGCAGAATGCTTCCCAATGCCTTTATCAGGAGTGTCAAAAACTGTCACTTTTGGAGATAGGATTAATCCCTTTCTGTAAAATTCAACATCTTAAGCATCCCTGAGAAAAAATTCGTTACAACATTTTAAAATGAATCTGGATTGAAAATCTGTTTGCCAACCCTTGTCAAGCTAAATAAGATTCTTTCTCAGGATTGTAATCAAAGGACTGAAAGTATTGAAAACATTAGTGATGAGTCAATATTTCTTGAAATTAAAGGACTGAAAGTATTGGAAACATTATTGGCGAGTCAATATTTATTATAATCAAAGGACTGAAAGTATTGGAAATATTAGTGGTGAGTCAATGTTTATTATAATCAAAGGACTGAAAGAATTGGAAATATGAGTGGTGAGTCAATATTTATTATAATCAAAGGACTGAAAGTATTGGAAATATGAGTGGTGAGTCAATATTTCTTTTAACCCTTGTCATGCTGAATAAATTCCTATTTCATAATCTGTTTTGAAATGAGGACTTAAGGCAGTGGAAGGCAAGAAAGTTTGTTAATATTTCTATCAAACAAAAAACTGTTTCATTAACAACCCTGCCTTATCAGAGATAAACAGGTGGTATAGACTATGATCAGACTGCACATATTTGCAGGCTAATTTTTATCTACGCCTCCTGCCAAAACAGGAATATTCTGGGTTCAGCACAACAAGGGTGAAAATTGTTAGCATAAACAACTGTCTTCATATGAAAAACAAGTATCAGACACATATGACTATGCATGTATGATCAGATTGCACATATTTGCAGGCTTATCTTTGTCTATACCTCCTACCAAACAGGAATATTCCTTCATAATTGCCCCGTTTGTAGCAGTTTTTAAGGGTCAAAACAGGATATATTCAGATTTTTGATGGTCAAACCCAGTTCAGGAGTCAAACATGAGCCCTGTTATTAGAAAACTACAAAACAGATGCTGAGATTATAAACACTACCCTTTCTCTATTTCGGAAAGTACCTTGCACTTATATCTCAAGAAGAAGAGTAAATATTGTCCTTTTGGCTTCCCATCGGTGTTTAAATTCACCCTTTCCCGTTTTTCAAAATTTTAGATAGGTCCACTTTGAAAGAAGTTGTAGATGACAATTAAAGTGAATGTAATTTGAAAAGTAACCAACCCATAGGTTAGAAAATATTTTGGGAAAAGAAGACATTGCTTCTTTTCCCGTAATGTTTTCTCAAGTATAAAATCACTGGGACGTAAAAACAAGGGATTGTGCTGGACAGGTACTATGAATTAAATCAGATGACAAGTTAGTGAATATGATTACCTGATATTTGCTCAAGGCCCAATGATTAATTTCTGTTTCAATGTTTACATACTGTTAACAATCACTTGCCAATGTAAGAATAATCACATAGTAAATATTTGGCATGTCAGTCCATCCAATTTGATTGGATAAGAGAGCCACTACGTTTTAGGCTTAACTCATAAAATACATGATTTTTTCATTAATCAGACTGAAAAAGAACAGTAAAAACTATTGCTTCAGGTTGTCAGCCTTGTTATACAAGAAATTTCTTCATTTTCCACTTCCATCTCTGGTGGTGGCACATATCCTTTTTGACATTTGTCTCTCACCAATGGATAGATAATCATAAACCTAAGTGGCAAAGCAGCTGGAGGCTATGAAAGGATGTAGTGGTAGTACTAGTATGAGAATACCAGGAATCCATATATAGGTGCTCCAGCTTCCACAATATGACTGAAATACTGTTAAAAGTGTAGTTAAACCCCATTCAATCAATCAATCAATCATTTCAACAATGTTTTCCACAGCTTTTTTCTTGAAAGGCGTAATAAGGAGGGATTGTGTAGGAATTCTCATACAGCTAGCATATTAGAAATGATGGAGCAACAGATTTGACCCAACTGTTTTCAATTAGATGAGGGAGAAATACGGCATTTTTCTCCTGTCCAACCAGAAAATCAATTGAAAGTAACTTGATTGAAAGAGACAAACAGCTGATGTATAAATGTCAAGAAAGATCATATAGCGAGGTTAATTAAGACCCGGGCTTTAGTCCCCAGAAATAGCCGTCATTATTTGGCCACAATGATGAAATGGCAAGGAATATGAAGAAGAGATAATTGCGTCTGCTGGTTTCTATATTTGTTCATAGAAACAATTTCTATTGTTTGGACAAATAAATAGACAGAGTTAGAATTTCGATAATACATTTTCTTGAAAATACAACACTACTGTAAATTATATTCTTTAAACTAATAACTGTTTCCAAAGTTACATACAGAAGATACAGAAGACTGAAAGATGAAACTTAAAAAACGCTCAGGTGGGAAGTACAATGGACTACTCCCGGCTTGCTATATCTTGGTGCAGTTTTAATCTCTTGCAAAATTAAATGATTTAACCTTTATCGAAAGGCTTAATGAAATTCTTTTCAGAATTGTATAAAAATCTAAGAGCTGGAAGCACTCTATAGATCAGGACACACTAGCAGTGGGTCAGTACTTGTTTTGAGCTTAACCCATTCCCACATAGTGACGCTTTTGGACGCCCCTCAAGAAAAACAATTGGGAAGACATTGTGAAAAAAGATGAAATTGCTTGTAACAAGCACTTTCTTCATTTTTCACAATGTTTGTTATCCAAAAGGATGAAAAAAAAATCTATCAACTTGAAATTATTGTCATCTGCAGCTTCTTTCAATTTGGACCAGTCTAAGATTTTGTAGTCTGTGAATGATTTAAATTTTTGGTTTCCTCATTTCTTACAGCTAGGACCATCAAACTTTATAAATACACTTTACAAGCAATAAAATTTCATTCATATCATGACCCTGTGACCTTGAACTTCTTTATTATGAGACTTGTACTCATTGTTTAACCCATTCCCAAACAACAAAACTTTAGACTGGTCAAATTCAAAAATGCAATACAGATGATATAACACAGTTGTCTTTAACCGAAAAATAAGGACCACATGAGGAAAAAAAAACTTTGTAAGAAAAGATGAAATTGCTTGTTACAAACAATTTCTTCTTTTCTGGTATATTTCTTTGATGGGTAATAATGTAGGGTTGTGTCCAAATGGCTGAAGCTCTTTTTGTGACAAGGTCAGCCATTAAGGTGAGCTATGTTGTCCATGTTGTTGTACTTTTGGGCTACTTTTCTTGTTTTGAGTCATTTATTCAACAGTTTATCATGGTGGTTCTGAAGGATACAAAAATATTTTTTTACACAAATTGTGTTTTTACAACAAAATAAACCAATGAATAGATATAAAATCTTACATTAATAAATGTCTCATAAAGGGTTGAGCCAACTTTTGGAGGATTTTGAAACAGGACAGAAACATGTCTGTAAGAAGATTTGACATGTGCCGTAATCGTGTTTGTTACAGGAAATAGGATGTTGCATATCCTGGCATTTCATGGAAACTTTCATCGCCTGCTTTAGCTAACAGATCAATATCCTTGTTTAAGCTTTTCTCTGACATTTGACGTCAAAATTTAAAGCCCTCAGACTACTACCTAGACGAGATCATAAAAAAATTCCATTAACCCATTCCCACACAATTATGCTTTTTTTGGCCACTGAAGATCAATTTATTTTAACCCATTCCTACACAACTAAATTTTATACTGGTCCAAATGGAAATGAGTTGCAGACGACATTTCAAGGTTAATAAAATTTTAGATTTTTTCAACTTTCGTTGTGGAAAACATTGAGTAAAATGAAGAAATTGCTTGCAAGCAATTTCTTCATTTTAGACAATGCTTTCCTAATTGTTTTTCTTGAGGGGCGTGCAAAGGCGTCATTGTGTGGGAATGGGTTTAAGAAAACATTTTGTAAACTGAGGAAAAAAATGCTTATACCAAGTATTTTCTCCTTTTCTCACAATATTATATATCCTATTTGGTGCATATTTTTGTTATTTTTGTATTTGGTTACATTCTGTCCCACATCACAGAAAATTGGCATTAATGACAATTTCCTTTGTTACCACTCTACAGGTCACATAATTAGCTCACCTGAGTATGAAGTGCTCATGGTGAGGTATTTTGATCGTCCACTGTCCGGCGTCCATTGTGCGTTGTTTGTCATGCATCGTGTGGTAACAATTTTAAAACAACATCTCCTCCTAAACCCCTTGGCAAATTTCAACCAAATTTGGCAGAAATGTTCCTTTAAAAATCTTCTTTCGTGATCCAGAAGGCCTAGAGCCTTGATATTTTGCATGAAGCATCAGTATATTGACCCCTTACAAAATACTTAAAATCATGATCTTGGACCCAGGGACAGAGCCCGGGGGGGGGGGGTGGTTAATGGCATGAAGTGTCAATTCACTGACTTCTTTCTTATTTCTGAAATTAAAACCCATGGATCCAGATGGAGCAAAAAGTTTTCTCCTTCTTTAAGATTTGCTCTAATGCCTAATATTTGTAATTTAGACTTTTGGATCCCTAAGGACAAAGTCTATATATGTTAAAAGTATGGTCCACTTGTATCATAATCCTAACCTTAACATGAAATTAGACTGTTGAAAGAAAAAGAGCCTTTATCTTCGGTGAGCGCCCAAAGGCCACTGGCCTTCTTTGTATATCAATTGCTGTCAAACTTGCTGGAAATGTTTGTATGGGCATAAGGAAGATACCTAACAAATTTGATGACATTCTGTTGTATATCACTGCAATAGAAGCTCTCATGACAATTTGCTTGTAACCACTCTACAGGTTACAATTTTAGCTCAATCTCTCTCAACTCAAACTTGCTGAAACTTTTTTTATAGTCATGAGGAAAGCCACTACTGCATATGGTGACATTCTGACCTTATTGATAATTGTAACCACTCTATAGGTCTCAGTGTGTGCTCAATCTTTTTCAAACTTGCTGAACGTACTTGTGTTAAAATTATCATTAGGAAGAATCCTATTGAGTATTGAATATTGTGATATTCTGTTTCACATCAAACGAATGGGGACCTTTCTGAAAATTAGTTAAAAAAAAAAATAAATTACAAAATATTGAACAAGGTTCATTTTGATCACTTAGGCTACTAAGTCAAATCTAAGAAAACATGTTTATTGTATGTATGCAGTCAAAAAGAGGCTACAAGATCAAAATAATAGAAAACTTTGTGGAAACTATAAAGCAGCCTTGTTGTTGACTCAATTGGCCTGAAAATTTGTTAGACTGTTTGTGTAGACAGTAAACTCAATTGAGATAGTTATGTGCAACATGGGCCTCTTGTTAGCCCATATTGTTACAATTTTGCTTAACCCCTTCCCACACAGTCCCTCCTTTTTACGCCCCTCAAGAAAAAGCATGTGGAAAACATTGTCAATAATGAAGAAATTGCTTTTTACAAGCAATTTCCTCATTATCCACAATGTTTTCTATCTAAAAAGACAAAACAATTTAAGATTAACCCTTGTCATGCTGTATAAATTACCTTACTGAATTACTGTCAAATCAAAGGGCTGAAAGCACTGATAGAACTTGTTGTTCAAAAGTCAATATTATTTTTAGAAATCAAGTTCAAAAGCAACTCTGGTAGGAAAAGCCCACGCAGGAGGTTTAGACTAAGATCAGCCTGCACATAAGTGCAGTCTGATCTTAGTCTACACCTCCTGCCAAAACCGGAATATTCCGGGTTCAGCATGACGAGGGTTAACATAGGGTGTACAACAGTATTGGTGAAATATTTGAATCTAAAATTCAAATTATGCCCCCTATCTGTAGCCTTGTTAACCCATTCCAACTCAGCAATATTTTAGACTGGTCCAAATCATTGAGAGAAGCTGCAGACGATAATTTCAAGTTGATGGAATTTTGTTTTTTTTTCATCTTTTTGGAAAGAAAACATTGTGGAAAATGAAGAAATTGCTTGATACAAGCAATTTCTTCATTTTCTACAATGTTTTCAAAAGTTTTTTTCTTGAGGGGCGTAAAAAGGAGGGATTGAGTTGGAATGGGTTAAGGCCCAATAGGTTTTTCCACAAAAGACTCCATACGCTAATTATTGATCAGATCGGGAATGTGTGCGTTATCTAGACTACCCTAGGGATAATTTTGCCAAATCCCAATAGTTTCTTCCAGTGATATTTCTCTTTATGTTGTGAATGCTGTTATTTAGATAATTATATATTTCTTCATCACATACTACTAGTTTTCATATGAAACATTTTCTTTAAATTCATACGTTAAATATCTGTACTCAGTATTTCTGTTAAAATTCAGATCATGAATGCAATGATTGTTTAAAGAAAGTTATGACAGGACTAATTAAATGTTGTAATTTAAATACTTGCTTCTTACCCATCACTAATTAAAATACATTCATATTTGAAGGCAATTAAGCGAAAAGCATTTGATGATAAGTTTTCTCTGGCTTAGCCCTGGGTCAGAATTAGCCTATCCACGGACATCACATGTTTAACAAAGGCTTAAATAGTGAAAACTTTAAAAATCTTCTTCTCCAAAACAGGAGGGCCTAGAATTTTGATATTTGGTGTACAGCTTCATCTGGTGGACCTCAAAATTCTAAAAATCATGGCCCAAGAGTCAAAATTATCTGGTTCCAAGATGCTTCAAGTTACCATAGGCTTACTGTGCACACTTTAAAAATATTCTTCTCTCAAGTCCTAGAGCTTTGATATTTAGTATGTAGCATCATCTGGTGGACCTCTATCAAGATTGTATAGATTATGGCCCCACTGGTCAGAATTAGCCAGCTGCCAGATGTCACTAGCTTTACATAGGTCTTATTTTGTGAAAATTTAAAAAAAATCTTCTTCTCCCCAAACAGAAGGGCCTAGAGCTTTGATATTTGGTATACAGCGTCATCTGGGGGACCTCTTTCAAGATTGTATAAATTGTGGCCCCAGGGTCAAAATTAGCCTTTCCCGGACGTCACAAGTTTAACATGGGCTTGTATAGTGAAAACTTTAAAAAGCTTCTTCACTCTAAAAGAAAGGCCTCAAGCTTTGATATTTTGATTGTAGCATCATCTAGTATACTTTTATTATCCCCGCTATTTCGGCGAAGGGGATATAGTAATGGTCTCCGTCCGTCATTCTGTCCTTCCGTCATTCTGTCCTTCCGTCATTCTGTCCTTTAGTCAATAAACTTGTCCAGAGCATATCTTTCAAAGTATAATTGCTATCAACTTGAAACTTCATAGGTCGATAGATCTAATTGAGGAGAAGTGCAGTGCACAAGAACCACAACTCTTGCTTGCATAATTTTGGAGTTATTGCCCTTTGTTGTTTTAAAGACTTAGATTTTGTCCTGAGCATAACTCTGAAAGTATATGGCTATCAATTTGAAACTTCATAGGTGGATACATCTCATTGAGGAGAAGTGCAGTGCACAAGAACCACAACTCTTGCTTGCACATTTTTGGAGTTATTGCCCTTTGTTGTTTTAAAGACTAAGATTTTGTCCTGAACATATCTCTGAAAGTATAATAGCTATTATCGAACTCATTGAGAAGAAATGCAGTGCAGAAGAAGCCTAAATCTAACTGGCTTCAGTTTACTATCAAGCTTTTACGGCGGGGGATGGCCATGTCTGACATGGCTCTTGTCTGTTTTTGTTCTACTTTAGCTCGGATGACCGATAAAGCTCTTTGGGACTCTTGTTTTAGATAAGTTGCTTCAGACCTATGGTAAAGGAAAACTAAATTAGCTTTATAATAAGTAAGTTCTGGCCAGTGAAGCGAATCAGGCACTCAAGTGCCTCTAGTTTTGGTAATACAAAGTTTTAATTATGTCCAATACTCTGAGCATCTGGATTGTGGCAGAAAAACAATTACATTGTGGGAAAGATCTCCAAAATGCAATTTATTTCCAATCAAGGCCTGAATTTACAGCATTTGTACTAATTTGTCTGCTAAATGAAATAAATTTCGAAAGATTGAAAGCTACACTATACAGTCAACTCTAGCAATATTTTAATGCTGAGATAGAAAATTAACAGAATGGTTTTATTAGGTCACCTGACCGAATGGTCATGGTGACCTATTGCAATCATCGTTTGTCCGTCGTCGTGCATCGTCCGTCGTGCGTCGTGCGTTGTCCGTTAACTTTTAAACATTTTCATCTTCTCAAGAACTACTGGGCGGATTTCAACCAAACTTTGTAGAAAGCATCATTGGGGGATGCCAATTCAAGTTTGTGAAAAAAGGGGTTCTGGGGGTCATAGGGGCCCAAATAGGGGCCAAAAAGGGGTAATTTTTGATACTTCTTTAAAAATCTTCATCTAATAAACCGTTAATGCCAGAGCTTAGATATTTTGTGTGCATGACAACTAGGACAGGTATATTATAAATTGTGAAATTCATGCCCCTGGGGTCATGTATGGGGCCACACCCAGAGGTCAAAGTTCATCATGTTAAAAAATTCACATTTTCATCTTCTTCTGATGAAGTACAAAGCCAATTTCAAACAAACTTTGTGAAAAGCATCATTTGGTAATGGTTATTCAGATTTGTGAAAATAAAAAGGCTGTGGGGTCAGGGGGCCCTAAAATGGGGACCAAAAGGGGGTCATTCTTGGTAACTTTTAAATATTTCATATTCTTCTCAAGAACTATTGGGCGGATTTCAACCAAACTTGGTAGAAAGCATCATTGGGGAATGCTAATTCAAGTTTGTGAAAATAGGGGTTCTGGGGGTCAAAAGGTCCCAAATAGGGGCCAAAAAGGGTAATTTTTGGTACTTCTTTAAAAATCTTCTTCTAATAAACCGTTAATGCCAGAGCTTAGATATTTTGTGTGCATGACAACTAGGACAGGTATATTATAAATTGTGAAATTCATACCCCAGGGGTCATGTATGGGGCCACACCCAGAGGTCAAAGTTCATCATGTTAAAAAATTCACATTTTCATCTTCTTCTGATGAAGTACAAAGCCAATTTCAAACAAACTTTGTGAAAAGCATCATTTGGTAATGGTTATTCAGATTTGTGAAAAAAAAAGGCTCGGGGTCAGGAGGCCCTAAAATGGGGACCAAAAGGGGGTAGTTTTTGGTAACTTTTAAATATTTCATCTTCTTCTCGAGAACTACTGGGCGGAATTCAACCAAACTTTGTAGAAAGCATCATTGGGGAATGCCAATTCAAGTTTGTGAAAATAGGGGTTCTGGGGGTCATAAGGGCCCAAATAGGGGCCTAAAAGGGGTAATTTTTGGTACTTCTTTAAAAATCTTCTTCTAATAAACCGTTAATGCCAGAGCTTAGATATTTTGTGTGCATGATAACTAGGACAGGTATATCATAAATTGTGAAATTCATGCCCCTGGGGTCATGTATGGGGCCACACCCAGAGGTCAAAGTTCATCATGTTAAAAAATTCACATTTTCATCTTCTTCTGATGAAGTACAAAGCCAATTTCAAACAAACTTTGTGAAAAGCATCATTTGGTAATGGTTATTCAGATTTGTGAAAATAAAAAGGCTGTGGGGTCAGGGGGCCCTAAAATGGGGACCAAAAGGGGGTCATTCTTGGTAACTTTTAAACATTTTCATCTTCTTCTCAAGAACTACTGGGCGGATTTCAACCAAACTTGGTAGAAAGCATCATTGGGGGATGCCAATTCTAGTTTGTGAAAATAGGGGTTCTGGGGGTCAAAGGGGCCCAAATAGGGGCCAAAAAGGGTAATTTTTGGTACTTCTTTAAAAATCTTCTTCTAATAAACCAATAATGCCAGAGCTTAGATATTTTGTGTGCATGACAACTAGGACAGGTATATTATAAATTGTGAAATTCATGCCCCTGGGGTCATGTATGGGGCCACACCCAGAGGTCAAAGTTCATCATGTTAAAAAATTCACATTTTCATCTTCTTCTGATGAAGTACAAAGCCAATTTCAAACAAACTTGGTGAAAAGCATCATTTGGTAATGGTTTTTCAGATTTGTGAAAATAAAAAGGCTGGGGGGGTCAGGAGGCTCTAAAATGGGGACCAAAAGGGGGTAGTTTTTGGTAACTTTTAAATATTTCATCTTCTTCTCAAGAACTATTGGGCGGATTTCAACCAAACTTGGTAGAAAGCATCATTGGGGAATGCCAATTCAAGTTAGTGAAAATAGGGGTTCTGGGGGTCAAAGGGGCCCAAATAGGGGCCAAAAAGGGTAATTTTTGGTACTTCTTTAAAAATCTTCTTCTAATAAACCGTTAATGCCAGAGCTTAGATATTTTGTGTGCATGACAACTAGGACAGGTATATTATAAATTGTGAAATTCATACCCCAGGGGTCATGTATGGGGCCACACCCAGAGGTCAAAGTTCATCATGTTAAAAAATTCACATTTTCATTTTCTTCTGATGAAGTACAAAGCCAATTTCAAACAAACTTGGTGAAAAGCATTATTTGGTAATGTTTATTCGGATTTGTGAAAAAAAAAGGCTCGGGGTCAGGAGGCCCTAAAATGGGGACCAGAAGGGGGTAGTTTTTGGTAACTTTTAAATATTTCATCTTCTTCTCAAGAACTACTGGGTGGATTTCAACCAAACTTGGTAGAAAGCATCATTTGGGAATGCAAATTCAAGTTTGTGAAAATAGGGGTTCTTGGGGTCAAAGGGGCCCAAATAGGGGCCAAAAAGGGGTGATTTTTGGTACTTCTTTAAAAATCTTCTTCTAATAAACCGTTAATGCCAGAGCTTAAATATTCTGTGTGCATGACAACTAGGACAGGTATATTATAAATTGTGAAATTCATGCCCCAGGGGTCACGTATGGGGCCACACCCAGAGGTCAAAGTTCATCATGTTAAAAAATTCACATTTTCATCTTCTTCTGATGAAGAACAAAGCCAATTTCAAACAAACTTGGTGAAAAGCATCATTTGGTAATGGTATTTTGGATTTGTGAAAATAAAAAAGGCTTGGGGGTCAGGAGGCCCTAAAAAGGGGACCAAAAGGGGGTAGTTTTTGGTAACTTTTAAATATTTCATCTTCTTCTCAAGAACTACTGTGCGGATTTCAACCAAACTTGGTAGAAAGCATCATTGGGGAATTCCAATTCAAGTTAGTGAAAATAGGGGTTCTGGGGGTCAAAGGGGCCCAAATAGGGGCCAAAAAGGGTAATTTTTGGTACTTCTTTAAAAATCTTCTTCTAATAAACCGTTAATGCCAGAGCTTAAATATACTGTGTGCATGACAACTAGGACAGGTATATTATAAATTGTGAAATTCATGTCCCTGGGGTCATGTATGGGGCCACACCCAGAGGTCAAAGTTCATCATGTTAAAAAATTCACATTTTCATCTTCTTCTGATGAAGTACAAAGCCAATTTCAATCAAACAAACTTGGTGAAAAGCATCATTTGGTATTGATTATACAGATTTGTGAAAATTAAAAGGCTGGAGGTCAGGGGTGCCTAAAATGGGGACCAAAAGGGGGTCATTTTTGGTAACTTTTAAACATTTTCATCTTCTTCTCAAGAACTACTGAGGGATTTCAACCAAACCTTTTTCTAATTCTTTCAAACAAAATCACTTGTCTTGGTGCTCTTTTACTCAGGTGACCGTTAAGGCCCACTGGGCCTTTTGTATTAAGTATATAAAAAGATAAATCGGGAATTGCTAAAAAAAACAACTATTGAGTATCTTTGAGAATCAAAAACACCCAGATTTTTCCAGAAAGGAAAACTATTATCTGGCAGAACAAAGAAATCCTCAGATACCTGATTGGTAAGAAAAGGACCAGTTGAAATTAATAAGCATAAACCCTTTCCTGTTTTGCAAAAGTTTAGACCTGTCCAATTTCAAAGGTTTAGCAGACGAAAATGTAAGGTTGATTTTATTTGAAAATTAATCAATTTGTAGGGTAGAAAATATTGTGGGAAAAGAAGAAATTGCTTGTCACAAGCAATTTCTTCTTTTTAGCTCACCTGAGCACGAAGTCCATCTGTCCGTCCGTCCGTCTGTCCGTTCACAATTACAAAATAATCTTCTCCTCCTAAACTAACCATGGAATTTCAACCAAACTTCACAGAAATGATCCTTAGGTCATGCTCTTTCAAAATACTTCAAAGAATTGAAATCCATGAAGAACTCTGGTTGCCATGACGACGGAGTAAAAAAACTTAAAAAATCTTCTCTTCCCAAGCCGTAAGGCTTAGAGCTTACATATTTTGTATAAATCATCATCTATTGACCCTCTACCTAAATACTTCAAAGAATTATTGTATTCTGAAAATTAGCCCTTTCCTGTGCGATCCCTGATTTTACATAGAAATAAAGAAGGAAAACTTAAAAAATCTTCTACCAATCCGCCAGGCCTTTAGCTTTGATATTTGGTACAAATCAACATCTATTGACCCTCTACCAAAGTACTTCAAAGAATTAAGGTATTCTGAAATTTAGCCCTTTTCTGTGCGATCCCTGATTTTACATAGAAATAAAGAAGGAAATATTTAAAAATCTTCTTCTCTCGAACCATGAGGCCTAGAGCTTTGATATTTTTTATAAATCATCATCTATTGACCCTCTACCAAAATACTTCAAAGAATTACTGTATTCAGAAAATTAGCCCTTTTCTGTGCCATTCCTGATTTTACATAGATTTAAAGAAGGAAATCTTTAAAAATCTTATTCTCCCAGACCATAAAGCCTAGAGCTTTGATATTTGGTGTGTAACAATACCTATTGACCCTGTACTAAAATACTTCATAAAATTACTGTATTCTGAAAATAAGACCTTTTCTGTGCAATTCCAGAAAGGAATAAAGAAAGATATCATAGAAAATGTTCTCCTTCTAAACCATGATAATAGGCCTAGAGCTTTGATATTTGGTATGTATTAATGCCTATTGACCCTCTACTTTATTGCTTCAAAGAATTACAGTACTCTTGAAATTAGCTGAACATGGTTGGGTTTCACTATACCTAGGATTAAAGGAGAAAATCTTTAAAAATTCTCCTACTTCAAAATGATTAGGTGTAGGGCTTTGATATTTTGAATATTATATCAGAAAGCCTTGAGCAATCATACTCAGGGGAGCGATATAGGACCATCATGGTCCTCTTATTCCACAATGTTTTCTCAATAATAAAATCACATGGTCGTAAAAACCAGGGATTAAACAGGAAATGGTTAAACACCACAGAGTCTTGACTAAAATGGATTGATCCATCTTTAGGGATAATTTTGTCCTGGAGCTGTCAATACCTCAGGTCCTCAGAGACCTTTGTGTTATGGATTTATTAGTCTTCTAGACGAAATAATGTTTTGACTTAAGCAGTTTACCAGACATAGATCTCAGGACTTATTTGTCTGAAACAAATCATATACATTCACTATAAAATAGATTAAATTACAGAATTTGATGGAAGAAAGAATAACACAAACACTATGATATTTGTGCTTTTGATGGCCCCACTGAATGAGATCATATCCAGAACATGAAATTATTTTCAGGGTTCAGTGGTAAACTTTTGTAAATGGCTATGACTATGTATGCCTTTACAATAGTTTTGTGCGAACCCCTGAATTTTTCTGGAAATGAAAAACTTATGCAAAGATTGAATAACTGATATATTATGTAATAATCAAATTAGTGGACTTATATCGCATTGTGGACCAGTCAAAAATCTTATCTTTTCATGAGTTAAACTCTAAATAATTTTGTTTTGACTATACATTGTGTATATTGTTGCCTTTTGATGTCTCTTTTATTTCTTGATATTGAAGATTGTAAATATAAGACACCCACATGGATGATTGGGCAACCAAATGTCTAGCCTCTGTAGATAAAGACATTATTAATATTACATTATTATAATATTCATAGAGTGTTGTTGATAGTGTCCCCATGGTCTTATGTTTTTATAGCTCCACTGGCCTCCTTTGTGCGTGCGTCTTTCCATCCATAAACTTTTTATTTAAAAATCTTCTCAGAAACTACTGGTTGGAATTCAAACAAATTTCACAGAAATGATCATTGGGTTAACCGTTATCAGATTTCTTCAAAGAATGAAAAACCAAGCTTTTAGGGAGCTTTTTACCATATTTGGAATATAGCTAAAATAAACCAAAGGTAGTCTCCTTAGACAGTACCAAATTGATATTTTCATATTTTACAAGGATGTTCATGGATCTTTTTATACCCCCCACAACGAAGTTATGGGGGGTATACTGGAATCAGGTTGTCCGTCGGTCAGTCCGTCTGTCCATTCGTCTGTCCGTCCGTCCGCCCGTCTGTGGACATAATTTTGTGTCCTCTTCTCCTCCCACATTTTTTGACCAATTTTGCTGAAATTTTATCAGGTTGTTTCCTATCATATGAAGTTGTGCACCTGTAATTTTCATCTTGATCCAGTCGTTAGTTTCAGAGTTATGCCATTTTGAACTTTTTAATGGGGGGGGGGGAGTAGTCAAAATTTAAAATTGCAAAACTCAGTAACCATAAGGGGAGTTACCAAATTTGGTAAGTAACATCATCTTGTTGACCTTTACAAAATATCGAACGGTTTATTTCCTGAGGTCAAATTTGACCCCGCCCCACGGGGGTCAAAAATTTAACATAGGCTCATATTGACTTTTCGTGGTTATAATTTTGTGTCATCATCTCATCACACAGTTTTCTTTAACATATGCTCATATTGACCAACCTTTCCTAATCAGTCAACTCTAGCAACAAACACAAAATCAGAAAGAGGTGGAGGGTTGGCAATGTTCATCCACCATGACATGCATGTGATTAAACAGCTTCAAATTCCACTCCTTCATAGAAAAGCCTTTTTAGCGGTGTGGGGGGTATTCTCGTCAGCCCTTGAGGGCGACAGCTCTAGTTTGGATTACCTTTAATTAGATTTTTTAGAGAGATTTTGCTCTGTTGAAAATTTTAGATGTAATGGACCTAATTTTGTAAGGCTAATTAAAGGGAGGTAATAAATCCAGCCAATTCAGTCAACTGTAATGCATATCATTTTGCATAATGAGTTTTCTTATTACATTTTTGAGAGAAAGATTTATCATTATCCTTTAGCCCTTAACCAGATAACAAAATTCTAGATTGTATGAAATCGAAAGAAAATGCAATATTAACCCATTACCACACCACAAAATGCTGCTGTACTCTGACCATTTTAGAAATATGTGTATGGAAAACTTCTCCTTTTTAGCTCCACTGGCTGAAAGCCAAGGGCTCATTGTTATCTTGGTGTCCATCATGTGTATGTCTGTCAGTCTGTCTGTCTGTAGACTTTGTATTTAAAAATCTTTTCCTCAGGATTCAACAAAACTTCACAGAAACGATCCTTGGGTGACCCTTAATCAGATTTCTGTAGAGAATTTTAATCCAATGAAAAAAATGGCTTTAAGGGATTGGGGCAAAATATCATATATGGTGAAAGCTTTAAAAATCTTCTTCTCAGAAACCAGTGGATGAATTGAACCATATTTCACAGAAATAATCCTTGTGTGACCCTTTATCAAATTTCTTCAAAGAATCTTTATTGGATGAAAAACCAAATATGGTGAATAGCAGCTGGAGGCTAGGAAAGGATGTAGTGGTAGTACTGGCATGAGAAATACCATATTTCCATTGCTAAGTGCTCTAGCTGCTGCAATATGACTGAAATGCTGTTCAAAGTGGCATTAAATCCCATTCAATCAATCTCGGAAACCAGTAAATGGATTTAAACCTAATTTTACAGAATTAATCCTTTGGTGACCCTTTATCAGATTCCTTCAAAGTAAATACTGATCCCATGGAAAAATGGCTTTAATGAGCTGGTTAATTTCCATATATAGTGAAAGCTTTCAAAATCTTCTAAAAACCAATGGATGGATTTCAACCAAATTTTTACAGGAATGAGCCTGGTGTGACCCTTTATCAGATTCCTTCAAAGAATTTTTATCTAATGAAAAACATGGCTTTAACTGGTTTGGCTATTTCCATATATGATGAAAGCTTTAAAAACGCTCTCAGAAAACAATGCCGTCATAATAGGTCAATTTGGTAGCGCATCAGACTCCTAATCATAAATAATTGGATGTCATGGGTTCTAGGGGCAGCACATATTTTTTCCGACATTTGTCTCTAACCAATGGGTGGATAATCATAAACTGAAGTGGGATAGCAGCTGGAGGCTAGGAAAGGATGTAGTGGTAGCACTGGTGTGAGGAATACCAGGAATCAACTGTTAAGTGCTCCAGCTGTCGCGATACGACTGGAATACTGTTAAAAGTGGCATTAAACCCCATTCAATCAATCAAAACCAGTGATCTTCTCGAAAACCAGTGGATAGATTTCAACCAAATTTTTACAGGAATGGTCCTGGTGTGACCCTTTATCAGATTCCTTCAAAGAATGTAGATTGGATGAAAAACATTGCTAAAAGGGAGGTATCGATGTTTCTAAAACTTAGATAAGAAAAAATTACCAAGTGCTGAAAAATATAATCAAAGGAACATTTAATACTTAAAGTTAGGTCAGGTATAATATTGGTGGTAATCAAATAGACCTAAAGTGGCTTTTTGTGGTTATATCGGAAAGTTTCAGCGGAATTCCAGGTTATTTTTAGATATCACGGAATTCGGCTGTCAACATAGAATGACCTCATTTGCATATGACCCAAAGTCAAATGAAGGTAACAAATTTACTAGCGAAACAGCCAACGTCCTATATCATGTCACATGTAAGGACTGATCTTTACAGACCGGCTAGCGAACATAACTCCTGATGACTTAGCGATGACGTTGGTTTGATGTAATTTGAACTAAATGCAAGGTTCCAACGGTTATTCACGCCACGTGAATGCCCTATAATCTTCGTAACTGTCTCGGATTAATCTAAAAATAGATTAATAGCCTACGTAGGCTATTAGGGAAATACCCAGCTTTTTAGCTCACCTGAGCACAAAGTGCGAGGTGAGCTATTGTGATCGGTCATTGTCCGTCCTTCATCCGTCCATCTGTCCGTCTGTCTGTCCGTTCACAATTTCTTTAAAAATCTTCTCCTCCTAAACCAGTAGGCCAATCAAGCTGAAACTTTGCAGGGATGTTCTTTGGGTGAAATTCTTCAAAAGTTGTTAAAAGAATTTAATTCTGTCAAAACTCTGGTTGCCACGGCCTTTTAAGATGGGAATCTTCAGTAATTCTTTAAATGTTTTAAATAAACCAATCCAATCCAAAATTGGGTTCTTTGGGGTAAAAACTAGATCACTAGGTCATATCCAAGAAAAACCTTGTGGGCACTGGTGAAACCACAGTTTATGCTCTATTGACCTGAGAATTTGTCAGGATGTATGAATTAACTTATTCACAACTTCGAACAAGGGCAATTTAGTTTCAAAATCTAGGTCACTAGGTCAAATTCTAGAAAAAGTTTGTCTGAACTCTAGAGGCCACAATTTTTGCCCAATCAACCAAGGTTTAGATTATCATTTTGTTTGAGAAACAAGTTTAAAAATCGACATATTGTTTGTAAGTGAATATTTTGTTAAATTTTTAAACCAGAAATCTTGGATGAAATTCTTATCAGATACACTTTTCATACCCAGAGTTAATTCACTCCATGCATTTCGTCCCTGGTTCTTGTCACCTGTCTATTGTTTTACAGGGGGATATACAGTACGATTTGACCAATAACAATGACCTTTTTAGCTCACCTGAGCACAACATGCTCAAGGTGAGCTTTTGGTATCACCTTTTGTCCGTCGTGCGTCGTGCGTTGGAAGTCGTCAACAATTCTTTAAACATCTTCTCCTCAGTAACCACTGGGCGGAATTCAACCAAACTTAGTAGGAATGTTCCTTGGGTGACCCTTCTCAAAAGTTGTTCGCGGATTTTTGATTGACCCCCAAATATGGGCGTGGCAGTGCGTGGCAGTTTTTAACTTAGAAATCTTTAAACATCTTCTCCTCAGTAACCATTGGGCCAATTTCAACCAAATTTGGCATGAATGTTCCTTTGGTGACCCTTTTCAAAAGTTGTTCGTGGAATTTTGATTTATGCCCAAATATTGGCGTGGCAGGGCGTGACAGTTTTTGACTTAGGAATCTTTAAACATCTTCTCCTCAGTAACCATTGGGCCAATTTCAACCAAATTTGGCATGAATGTTCCTTTGGTGACCCTTTTCAAAAGTTGTTCATGGAATTTTGATTTATGCCCAAATATGGGCGTGGCAGGGCGTGGCAGTTTTTGACTTATAAATCTTTAAACATCTTCTCCTCAGTAACCATTGGGCCAATTTCATCCAAACTTGGCATGAATGTTCCTTGGATGACCCTTTTCAAAAGTTGTTCGCAGAATTTTGATTTATGCCCAAATATGGGCGTGGCAGGGCGTGGCAGTTTTTGACTTATAAATCTTTAAACATCTTCTCCTCAGTAACCATTGGGCCAATTTCATCCAAACTTGGCATGAATGTTCCTTGGATGACCCTTTTTAAAAGGTGTTCGCAGAATTTTGATTTATGCCCAAATATGGGCGTGGCAGTTTTTGACTTTGAAATCTTTAAACATCTACACCTCAGGAACCATTGGGCCAATTTCAACCAAACTTGGTATGAATGTTCCTTGGGTGACCCTTTACAAAAGTTGTTTGGCAGAATTTCGTTTCACGCCCAAATATGGGCGTGGCAGTTTTTGACTTTGAATTCTTTAAACATCTTCTCCTCAGTAACTATTGGGCCAATTACAACCAAATTTGGTATGAATGTTCCTTGGGTGACCCTTTTCAAAAGTTGTTTGGCAGAATTTCCTTTCACGCCCAAATAAGGGCGTGGCAGTTTTTGACTTTGAAATCTTTAAACATCTTCTCCTCAGTAACTATTGGGCCAATTACAACCAAATTTGGTATGAATGTTCCTTTGGTGACCCTTTTCAAAAGTTGTTCCTGGAATTTTGATTTATGCCCAAATATGGGGGTGGCAGGGTCAGGCACTTTTTAGCTCACCTGAGCACAAAGTGCTAGGTGAGCTATTGTGATCGGTCGTTGTCCGTCGTCCGTCCGTCCGTCTGTCCGTCTGTCCGTCTGTCCGTCTGTCCGTCCGTCCACAATTTCTTTAAAAATCTTCTCCTCCTAAACCAGTAGGCCAATCAAGCTGAAACTTTGCAGGGATGTTCCTTGGGTGAAGTTCTACAAAAGTTGTTAAAAGAATTTAATTCCGTCAAAAACTCTGGTTGCCGCGGCATGTGAAAATGGGAATCTTTAGTAAATCTGTAAAAATCTTTAAAAATCTTCTCCTCCTAAACCAGTAGGCCAAACAAGCTGAAACTTTGCAGAGATGTTCTTTGGGTGAAGTTCTACAAAAATTGTTAAAAGAATTTAATTCTGTCAAAAACTTTGGTTGCCGCGGCATGTGAAAATGGGAATCTTAAATTAATCTGTAAAAATCTTTAAAAATTTTCTCCTCCTTAACCAGTAGGCCAATAAAGCTGAAACTTTGCAGGGATGTTCCTTTGGTGAAGTTCTACAAAAGTTGTTAAAAGAATTAAATTCCGTCAAAAACTCTGGTTGCCGGGGCATGTGAAAATGGGAATCTTAAGTAAATCTGTAAAATCTTTAAAAATTTTCTCCTCCTAAACCAGTAGGCCAATCAAGCTGAAACTTTGCAGAGATGTTCCTTTGGTGAAGTTCTACAAAAGTTGTTAAAAGAATTTAATTCCGTCAAAAACTTTGGTTGCCGCGGCATGTGAAAATGGGAATCTTTAGTAAATCTGTAAAAATCTTTAAAAATTTTCTCCTCCTAAACCAGTAGGCCAATCAAGCTGAAACTTAGCAGAGATGTTCCTTTGGTGAAGTTCTTCAAAAGTTGTTAAAAGAATTTAATTCCGTCTAAAACTCTGGTTGCCGCGGCATGTGAAAATGGGAATCTTAAGTAAATCTGTAAAAATCTTTAAGAATTTTCTCTCCCTAAACCAGTAGGCCAATCAAGCTAAAACTTTGCAGGGATGTTTTTTAGGTGAAGCTCTTCAAAAGTTGTTAAAAGAATTTAATTCCGTCAAAAACTTTGGTTGCCGCGGCATGTGAAAATGGGAATCTTTAGTAAATCTGTAAAAGTTTTTAAAAATTATCTCCCCCTAAACCAGTAGGCCAATCAAGCTAAATCTTTGCAGGGATGTTTTTTAGGTGAAGCTCTTCAAAAGTTGTTAAAAGAATATAATTCCGTGAACTCTTGTAACTGTGGCATATGAAAATGGGAAATTTTAGAAAACCTTTGTTGTCTTTTTTTTAACAGACTACAAGGCCAAAGGCATTTATATTTTATATAGAGCTTAATCATATTGTTCTCAACCAAGTTTTTTTTAAATATTTAATCTCTGGGGTAAAAAATTGCCCCGCCCCTGAGGTCCGAAGTTTGGAAAAATTCTTAATTAGAGCAATTTCAAAAGACTTCTCCTCTTAAACTATAAGGTCTAGGATAATCATATTTGGTATTGGGCATAACTAGATGGTTTTGTACCATATCACTAAAAGTTGTCTTCTTCAGGTCAAAAAAAGCTCTGCACTAGGGGTCCAAAATTTGGAAAAACGCAAAATTTGAATATGTAAAAAAAAATTTCTTCATTTTAAGGAGGAGGGCATTTATATTTTGAGTCTAGCATAGCCTGACTGTTATCTATCTGTTTTGATCAAATTAGGTTAATAAACACCCCTTCCCTGGGTGTCCAAAGTTAGTCAATTAGACCATGTTCAATAGTCTTTTCCTCCCAATCTAAAAAGTCGAAGGCATTCATATTTTGTATATAGCATATCCAGATGGTTCCCTACCATGTTAGCTAAAATTTTAGCCCTGGGATAAAACATGGCACTGCCCCAGAGGTCAAAAATTTTTGAAAACGCCCAATTAGAGCAACATCAAAAGTCTTCTCCTTCTAAAAAATAAGGTGAAGGGCATATATATTTGGTATGTAGCATGACTAAATAATTTTGTACTACGTAACAGGAAAATATGTTCTTAGGATAAAAAATGTCTCTGTTCCTGGGGTTGAAAATTGCGTAAATTGCATTGAAAGAATTCTTCTTCTTAAATATAGGTTCCAGAGCATTTACATTAAAAACAAAGGATAACATTATTGTTATCTACCATGTTTATACCCTTTTGACAAACATGGCTCTTCCCAAGGCATCCAAGGATATGAAAAACGCTCAATAAGAGCATGTTCAAATATTTTCCACTCCTCATGTTTAAGTTGTAATGCATTCATATTTTGATTTATAGTACATCCAGATTGTTCTCTACCAACGTTGCTAAAATTACACCCATTGAAGTTGCAGACAGTAATTAGAGTTTGATTGAAATCTAAATACAAAGAATTTCAGGTAGAAAACACTGTGAGAAATGGATAAATTGCTTGTCACTCCCTTTCTCACTATGTATTTTTCAAACCTGTTTTCCCTGAGGGTGACAAATTCTGGGATAGTTTGGTAATGGATTAAACTATAAAGCCAAAGGCATTCATTATTATTGTAAAGCATTACTGGATTGTTTTGTACAAAGCCCAAAATCTTATATTTGTTTTATTTATTTTGCTCAAGTTGTGTCTTTTTTATACTAAAAAGTACTGTAAATTGGAGAAGCCTCAGGTGAGCGATTTAGGACCATCATGGTCCTCTTGTTTGACTTTGAAATCTTTAAACATCTTCTCCTCAGTAACTATTGGGCCAATTTCAACCAAATTTGGTATGAATGTTCCTTGAGTGACCCATTTCAAAAGTTGTACTAGAATTTTGATTGATGACCAAATAAGGGCTTGGAAGGGTAGGGCAGTTTTTACTTTGAAATCTTTAAACACATCTTCTCCTCAGTAACCATTGGGCAAATTTCAATTTTGAATCATCTTACATTAGTCAGGTGAGCGATTTTAGGGCCATTCTGGCCCTCTTGTTTCTATATTTAAGGATATTTCAACATAGGCTGTAACTTACTTAATCCAAATTTATTTTGTTAAAAATGCTTATTGACAATCTCATTTGGGTTAATTGTTTTAGAGAAATTATTGCATGTTGTGTCGTTATAAATTTTGTTTCACGCCTCAGACTTGTCAAGGCTATAAGAATCAATATTCTACTGGACACATTTTCTCATATGTCTTGCAGCATGTAATTGAAAATGTTTTTCAGGAGTTTTTGTTTAAGATGCACTATCTGTAAGGTTTTGTAGAGCAGTAACAAATTCCGATATCCCGTCTTATATTATAAGAGCTCTACACTGGGTGGTTCTGGACAGAGTTGCAGACAACTGACAGATCACTTGCCCCGCCCTCTGACTGCTTGCCACACCCACCGACTCCTACAGGCAGTTCCACTTCGATATTTATTGGCATTATTTTGCAAAATGTTTGGCCAGTAATTTGTAACAAAAAAAGTAAACTTGTTGATTTGTGACCTGAATGCAGTAGCTACAGCTTAAATAAGCTTTGGTTAGGCCATTTAAGATGCCAAACCAACTGAATTGCTCCACAAAATGTCTGCGAATCTCCAAGTTCAGATTCCACTATCCATCTAATTGATTTGATTGGGCATTTTTATCGCTCACCTGAGCTCAACATGATCAAGGTGAGCTATTCTGATCATGTCCAACGACGACCGTAAGGTGTCAACATCTTTTTAGCACCCTAGAAGCCACATTTTTGCTCAAATGTCTTCAGACATTATTAGAACGATTATTGGTTAAATTTGAATTTGGGTCACTAGGTCAAATCTGAGAAAATCCTTGTTTGCACTCTAGAGGCATTTTTTTTTCTCTTAAATGTCTTTCCCAGAATAATTGTCTCAGTGTTCGGTCTTTGAATTTCAAATTTGGGTCACATGGGGTCAAGAACTAGGTAACAAGGTCATCTCTAAGAAATACATTTGGTCTTTGTTTGCAATATAGAGCCCACATTTCTAGCTCAAAGGACTTGATATGTGGTCAGAATGTTGTTTCCATGGTAACTTCTTGGCAAAGATTGAATTTGGATCACATTCAGTGAAAAACTATGTCATGAGATCAAATCATAGAAATACTTTGTTCAGACTCAAGAGGCCATATTTTTTCCTAAATGTCATTAAATTATTTCAGAATTTTTGTCTCAATAGTCTGGAGGCAAAGTTCAAATTTGGGTCACATGGGGTAAAAAACAAGGTTACTAGGTGAAATGATAGATATACATTGTTTGCACTCTGGATCCCATATTTGGTCAGAACTTTTGTTTCAATCTAAAATGTACATATAAAGTTTGATATATGGTCACATTTGGTAAAAAACAAGGTCACTCAGAGTAATCTAAAAAATATACTTTGCAATGTACATGTCACTTTTCCTGCTTAACCCTTTCCTGTACAATCACTGGTTTTTACGTCCTTGTGATTTTATACTTGAGAAAACATTGTGGGAAAAGAAGAAATTACTTGTGACAAGCAATTTCTTCTTTTTCCACAATATTTTCTACCCCACTGAATGGTTATATTTCAAATTAAATCCACTATAAATTTTTGTATGCAAAACCTTTGAATTTGGGACAGGTCTAAAATAGATTAAAACAGGAAAGGGTTAAATACCTTGAAACTTTGTAAGAATGTGTGTTCTTGATTTCTTGGACAAGATTTAATTAAGGGTTACTTTAGTGGCAAAATTATTTTCATCTGAAATTTTTACTTCTGCAGTCATTGTCTCAGGTGAGCGCTCCAGGGCTGATGGCCCTCTTGTTTCTTTGATTGACAGCTGCGATTGGTCAATTAATGGATTGCTGACCACAAACACTGACATGCTACATATCAACTCATAGTTATGTTGCAAGATAATTTGTTAGAGACAAAAAATAAATCCGAATCATTGTTTGGTTACCTAAATGTGGCGACTACAGCTGAATAATTTGTAGTTAGGATGTTTAATTTGCCAAACCAGCATAGATGTCATAGTTCAAGGTTCACTTCTGGTCTAAATGGATGATTTGATTAGTCAATGGATTGTTTGATTGACACTGGCAATCCGTCATTTCATAGGGAAAGTATGTGCAGGCTGATCTTAGTCTACACCTCCTGCTTGTACTTTTCCTGCCAGAGTTGTTTATGAAGTTGATTTCTAAAAGAAATATTGATTTTTGAACAACAAGTTCTATCAGTGCTTTCAGCCCTTTGATTTGACAGCAATTCAGTAAGGTATTTTATACAGCATGACAAGGGTTAAGGATAACTTATTGAAAAGAAAACATTGTGGAAGAAGAAACTGCTTGATTAAAAACAGCTGGATTGATTTAAGCAATGATTCTTGTGACAGTCCCTTTATTACTTAATGATTTTCATATAAATTTCACAGAATTATCTTAGGGTACATCTCATCAGATTTCTTCGAAAAATGTAGATCAGACAAAAAGATGTGGTTCATGTACTGCCTTATTTTCTTATATGGCATGTATATTCAATGCGTAAGAAAATATTCAAATTGATGTAGTCATTAGTCATTGGTTGATAGTAACCCTTATCATGCTTAAAACCCAGAATATTCCTGCATTGGCAGAAGGTAAAGACAAAGATCAGCCTGCACATATGTGCAGTCTGAGCTTAGTCTACACTACCTGTTTGTCCAATTGACAAGATTTGTTTATGTAATATTTTTACACAGAATTATTTACCCCACATCTTATACTTCAAGTGCTCTCAGTCCTTTGATTTTATTGCATTCCTTAAAAGGTTTTTAATTTAGCATGATGAGGGTTGAATAATCTTGTCCCATTTTCAATAGAGTTTGTCCTTATATAAGCTGAGAAACATTCTGACCAAGTTTCAGATTGATGCAAAGGTGAGACTGTAACAGCATCAATTCCCCTATTATTTCCAGCCAAAACCCATTCCCTCACAAGAATGCTTTTTGAAGCCCTGAAGAAATAAAGCTTTGGAAAACATTGTGGATAGTGAAGAAATTGCTTTTCAACCTCAAGTTCAGACAGACAAATTTAGAATTCAGACATTATTTCTATATATAGTTTATATAAATATGCCTATTTAACCCAATTACCAGATAACAATTGTTTTACTGGTCCAAAATTTTAAGTTAATGAAACGTTAGAAATCTTTGTCTTCCTAGGTAGATAACATTGTTGGAAGTGAGGAAATTGTTTGATATTAGCAATTTCTTCATTTTCCATGAAGTTTTTAAAGCTTTTTTGCGAGCCCAGGTGGGTGTAGAGGGAGAGGGGGTAAAATTGGATATCTTCTTTTAATTTAAAACAAGTTTAACAGGAGAATGAACATGAATTCAGATCACAGGCTTTAAATCGTGCTTATAAGATCAAGAGCAAAATCAAGTGTGAAAATTTAAAATCACGCTTGGCAAGTTTCTCTTAAAAAGTGGTTTAAAAATTTGATTGATTGATAGATTTCCATTTTGAAAGTTTACATAGTCTTGTAATAATGCTTCCTTTCATCTTGGTGACTGGAGGAGTGCTTGACGGATGGACCTAGGAAACCATAGCTGACGTTGTTGTCTGGTAGACCAAATCTCCTCCTGTTAACCCATTCCCACTTGATAAAATTTTAGACTAGTCTAAATTGAAAGGAGCTGCAGACAACATTTTACAGTTCTAGATTTTTCAAGTTTCCTGGTAGAAAACATTGTGGAAAATGAAGAAATTGCTTGTAACAAGCAATTTCTTCATTCTCCACAATGTTTTCCACATGCTTTTTCTTTAGGGGCGTAAAAAGGAGGGACTGTCTGGGAAGGGGTTAAGCAAAATTGTAACAATATGGGCTAACAAGAGGCCCATGATGCACATAACTATCTCAATTGAGTTTACTGTCTACACAAACAGACTAACCAATTTTCAGGCCAATTGAGTCAAAAACAAGGCTGCTATATAGTTTCCTTTAAGTTTTCTATTATTTGATCTTGTAGCCTACTTTTGACTGCATACATAAAATAAACATGTTTTCTTAGATTTGACTTAGTAGCCTAAGTGATCAAAATAAACCTTGTTCAATGTTTTATAAATTATTTTTTTTAACTTGTTTTCAGAAAGGTCCCCATTCGTTTGATGCAAGACAGAATATCACAATATTCAATAGGGTTCTTCCTAATGATAACACAAATACTTTCAGCAAGTTTGAGAATGATTGAGCACACACTGAGACCTGTAGAGTGGTTACAATTATCAACAAGAGCCATGTCGGACATGGCCATCCCCCGCCGTAAAAGCTTGATAGTTAACTGAAGCAAGTTAGATTTTAGGCTTCTTGAGCACTGCATTTCTTCAGTTACATAATAGCTAGTATACTTTCAATGTTTGTTTGAATGAGGTTTTACGCCGCTTTCAACAATCTTTCAGTTATATCGCGGCGGCTGGAGCACCTAACAATGTAATCCTGGTATTTCTCACACCAGTACTACCATTACATCCCATCCTGGCCTCCAGCTTCTATCCCACATAGGTCTACAATTATCAACCCATTGGTGAGAGACAAATTGTCAGAAAGGATGAGTGCCGCCGTCGGGACCTCTAGATTGACAGTCCAACACGCTACCAACTGCGCTATAAGTATACTTTCAAAGATATGCTCAGGACAAAATCTAAGTCTTTAAAACAAAGGACAAAAACTCCAAAACTATTCAAGCAAGAGTTGTGGTTCTTGTGCACTTCACTTCTCCTCAATGAGATCTTTTCACCTTTGAAGTTTCAAGTTAAAAGCTATTATACTTTCAGAGATATAACCCGGACAAAATCTTAGTCTTTAAAACATCAAAGGGCAATAACTTCAAAATTATGCAAGCAAGAGTTGTGGTTCAATTGCACTGTACTTCTCCTCAACAAGATCTATTCACCCATGAAGTTTCACATTGATAGCAATTATACTTTCAGAGATACGCTCCGAACAAAATGAAAGTGTTTAAAACAACAAAGAGAAATAATTCCTAAAATTATCAAAACAAGAGTTGTGGTCCTTGTGCACTTCACTTCTCCACAACGAGATCTATTCACCTATGAAGTTTCAAGTCAATAGCTATTATATTTTCAGAGATATAACCAGGACAAAATTTAGTCTTTAAAACAACAAAGGGCAATAACTCAAAATAATGCAAGCAAGAATTTGTGGTTCTTGTGCACTGCATTTCTTCTCAACAAGATGTATCCACTTATGAAGTTTCAAGTTGATAGCAATTATACTTTCAGAGATATGCTCCGGACAAAATGTAATTATTTAAAAGAACAAAGAGCCTTAACTCCAAAATTATGCAAGCAAGAGTTGAGGTTCTTGTGCACTGCACTTCTCCTCAACTAGATGTATCAACCTATGAAGTTTCAAGTTGATAGCGGCATTATACGTTCAGACATATGCTCTTGACAAAAAGTAAGTGTTTAAAAGAACAAAGGGCAATAACTAAGAGAAATTATTGCATGTTGTGTCGTTATAAATTTTGTTTCACGCCTCAGACTTGTCAAGGCTATAAGAATCAATATTCTACTGGACACATTTTCTCATATGTCTTGCAGCATGTAGAAAATGTTTTCCAAAGCTTTCATTATGAGGGGCGTTTAAAAGTGTCATTGTGTGGGAATGGGATAAAGAATTGTCACAATTTAAATTTTTATACCAGATATGTAATTATTGACAAGGGGTTTAACTGGACGAAAAAGTATGAAAGTACCTGGTACAAATAAAGTTGCCTTTTGGACATTTAGTAGTGAGTGATGCATACATGTGAAGATAAATGAATAATCTGCATGAAAATTAAACACTTTTGAGCAACAGTGATACCAATTTTTTATTTACCCTTGTCATGCTGTATAAATTACCTATAAATTACTATAGATATTCTGGTTTTGGCGGGAGGTGTAGACCAAGAACAGCCTGCACATAAGTGCAGTCTGATCTTGGTCTACACCTCCTGCTTATACTTTTCCTACCAGAGTTGTTTATGAAGTTGATTTCGGAAAGAAGTATTGATTTTTGAACAGCAAGTTCTATCAGTGCTTTCAGCCCTTTGATTTTACAGCAATTCATTGGTAGTTTATACAGCATGACAAGGGTTATTAGAATGACATACATTTAAACTCTTTGTCAAGTTCAATCCCTTGTCTATATTTATGTAACTAGGATGGAAATTTCAAACAAGTTGACCTGTGATTAAAAGTAGATGGAAAATATGTTAACCCATTCCCAAGTGACAAGATTTTAGACCTCAAATTGAAAGAGGTGGCAGACAACAAAGAGAAGTTGGTTTGTATTGAAAAATAAGTGCTGAAAGAGGTAGAAAGCATTATGGGAAACAGTGAAATCGCTTTTTACCAGCAATTCTACTTTTCTCACAATAATTATATTTCATTTGTGCATAAAAATTTGGAAATTGTGTAGGAATGGATAAAATCTAATCAACTATGAGTTGAAAAGGATAAAATGTTTTGACAGGGTCTACATTCTGAAAATCTGCCATCATTTTTCCCTTTCCCATAATCTTTTCTACCATATACAGTCTTATTTTCATTTTTTTTTTTTTTTTCGTTATCAAATTACACACTCTTTGAAAAGTCCTCTGCAACTGCTTTGAATTTGGACAAGTCGGAAATTTTGTAATTTGGAATAATATATAGGTTAATCCTGGTTAATTTCAGCCCTTTGAATTAATGCAATATCAAAAAATAGACTTAAGCTAGTCCCAAACAACCAAATTTTAGACTGTGGTCTAAATTAAAACAAGTAGCTGATAACATTAATAAGTGTGTCTTATTTAACCCTTGTCATGCTGTATAAATTGCCTTACTGAATTGCTGTAAAATCAAAGGGCTGAAATCACTGATAGAACTTGTTGTTCAATAATCAATATTTCTTTTAGTAATCGATTTCATAAACAAATCTGGCAGGAAAAGTACAAGCAGGAGGTGTAGACCAAGATCAGACTGCACTTATGTGCAGGCTGATCTTGGTCTATACCTACTGCCAAAACCGGAATATTCCGGGTTCAGCATGACAAGGGTTAAAAAATAATGACTGAATATGGTAGAAAACATAGTGGGAAAAAGAAGAGATGTCTTATTAGAAAGCTATTTCTCCTTATCGCCCAATGTTTTTTCCCTGGTATAATTTCACAGGGGAGTCAAAAGGTGTTATAGAGTGGTAATGAGACAAGTGTTAACCCATTACCAGACGGCAAAATTTTAGACTGGTCCAATTTCAAAGATGTTGCAGATGACAAATTTTAGTTAATGCAATTTGGGTAGAAAACATTGTGGAAAATGAAGAAATTGCTTGTAACAAGCAATTTCTTCATTATTCACAATGTTTTCCAATGCTTTTTTATTAGGGGCGTCTAAAAGCGTCACTGAGTGGGAATGAGTTATGGGTCAGTTATCATTAAAAAAACATCTAATAGATGTTGCAGTTTTCCTTCCAGAGAGTAATTAGCATCCATAATTATACACTTAATTATCACTGGCAATCTTATTTAAACATGTCATGCACGATTCCAAGGTCTTACAGCCAGTTTATATTTTATGTGCCTTATAGGTCTTAAAACAGAAGTTGTATTTTTAACTCGGCTGGTTTTCGGAGAAAACCAAAGTAATGCTATAGCCTTGGTGTCTTTTGTTGTTGTTGTTGTCATGGGAAAACTTTGACATCTTGTGATATCTCTTGTTCTACTAAAGACATTCACTGGAAACTTGGAACACTTGTTCACTATCAAAGTAGCAAGGGGGATAACTCTAGATGCACTTTATCCACTATTCAGCACCCAACAGCTGAGCGTAGGCACCTGTAGGCGGTACTCTTGTTAGTACACAAAAATATTGTCGAGATAGCCTGATTAGAAGCTTTGTTAAAGGATGGTTTTATTGCTAAAACGAAATTAACAAAGTTGAGTAGTTATATTTGAAATGAATAATATTCAAGTTCTTTCATTTTACAGTTGTCTTTTAACTCTTTGGGAGATAAGTAACATGATTCTGTGACCTTTACCTTTGACCTACTGTTCAAGGGTTAAACTTGCTTATATTTTTTTAATCCTTTCAAATAGGACCACTACAAGTACACAGAATATGTGGTAGGCTCTCACTTTAGACCTAGTACCATGAGTGTGGCTTTCATCTAAGTAACATGAGCCTATGACCATTGATCTACTGTTCAAATACTCAAACCTTGCTTATTTCTTCTGATTTCTCTCATGTAGGACCAGCAAATTTTGTATTTATGTATACTGTTTAAATAATTTGCTTTTTTTCAGACTTTATTGTGTACAAAGAGTTAAGCTTTCATAAAAGACCAAGTGCCACGAGTCTGTGACCTTGACCTTTGATCTACTTTTCTCAAGCTGAAAACATTGTTTACTCTTACTCTTTCTTTACATCAGAGTTACTTGGACCATCAACTCTACATATGCATAGGGATAATAAAGAAATTGCTAGTTTCAGTCTACTTCTGCTTTATTCACAATATTTTCTACCCCGGAAAGAAAAAAGTCATTAACTAGACATTGTCATCTGCAAAGTATTTGAATTTTGACCAGTCTAAATTTGTTGTCCGGATATAGATTTAACCCTTTCCTGGACAAACCCAGGATTTTACGTTGCATAGATTTTGTACTTGTGAAAACATTGTGGAAAAAGAAGAAATTGCTTGTCACAAGCAATTTCTCCTTTTCTCACAAAGTTTTCTACTACATGGGATGGTTTCAACTCAAATTGCATCCAATTTTCATTGTTGTCTGCAACCTCTTTCAAATTGGACCAGTCTAAAAATTTCATAAAACAGGAAAGGGTTAAGCTGGACATGGGTACCCATTCCAAAGTGATCTCTGTATTTTTACACTTCTGTAGAAAAAGCTTAGAAAAGATTGTGGAGAATGAAGAAATTGTTTTCTACCCTAAATAATAGATTTCATCATTTCACCAACTTAACTCATTCCTACACTATGACGTTTTTTGATGCCCCTCAAGAGAAACAATTTGGAAAACATTGTATAAAGTAAAGAAGCAATTTCCTCATTTTACACAAGGTTTTCTATCCAACAAATTGAAAAAATCTTAGATTTCACAAAGGTTTAATTGTCGTCTCCAACTACTTTCAGTTTGGCCCAGTCTAAAAGGTTGCCATCTGGTAATGGGTTAAAATTGTTGACTGTAGATTCTTTGAATTTGGATCTGTTCAAATTTTTTTCTTTTGGTAATGGGTTCAAGTATGAATATTAAAAGCCAAGATTACCATTTTCCCCTGCCTCCTGTGAAAGTGAGACATTTCAATTAATACAGCAGATATTGGTAGTTCTATAGTGGTCATTATATAGACGAAAAGTTATATTGACGTCAGAGATTTCTCCGTTACTATGATACTAGTTTTTCCCCAGGTATATTATTTCACCTAGTCCTGTAAAAGTTCATTCCCAGAATTTTTTTCTTGGAACAACATAGTCCCCAGTGTTGTCATTTTAAAGGTTGCTTTTTGTATACAAGGGAGATTTTATCTCGAGCAAATATACATGTATATGTTACTATTCTGTTTTTTGGGGAAATTGTATACACTGACAAGAAGAAATGCTTTTTCTCTGTTAACCCTTTCCTGTAAAAACAGGGAATTTTATGTCACTCTTATTTTATACTCGAAAAAACATTGTAAAAAAAGAAGACATTGCTTGTAACATAAATGGGATGGTTTCATTTAAAATTGCATCCAATCTTAAATGTCTGCAAGCTCTCAATTTGGACCTGTCTATAATCTCAAAAAACAGGAATGGGTTAAATACTCTTGTACAGAAATGTGTTATGAGGGCTTTACACTATATGTTTTTTCATATCTGCTTTTTCATATCTGCTAAAACATACAGTGTAAACCAGTAGATAATGGGCGTTCTGCTAGCAGATCTGCTAAACATACGGAATAGGACATGTTCTATTTCCATCTGCTTTTTCAGACGGAATCGGCCTATCAATTCTCAGATGACCTGCTGATAAGCTGACAAAATAAATAATTACTGGTCAGCACTCTCATTTTGCCTCTTTAATACCAACATTTTGTGAAATAAAATTCCTACATATTATTTATAATAACCCATTACCATGTAATGTATTGTTGGTTATTTTTTCCAATACTGCTTTGTTCTTTTTTCATGAAAATGAAGAGACAGCTTCATGAAAATCAGAAAGTGCTGTAAATATTAAAAGGATTGTAATTATAGCAAAAAATAAAATATTTTTGCACATTGCCCGACTGGAAAATTAAGACTGATATACAGTTAAGATTTTAAATAAAAAAAAAAAGATTAAGAAGAATCACGAAAGGTAGAAAATGTTTGCTTTTTACAAGAAAATTTCTCCTTTTCCTTAATGATTCTTCAGGGCAATTTATCCTCAGTGCCGCATATACAGAATTTTGTGTTAAATATTAAATTAGTTTCTCTTTTTGCGTCATATTTTAACCTATTCCCAAATAATGACGCTTTTTGACGCCTATCAAGAAAACAATTAGGCAAGTATTGGGTAAAATGAAGAAATCGCTTGCACCTTGCATCGAATCATTATTCTGATTTTATGAACTTAAAATTGTCGTCTGCATGTCCTATTAATTTGGCCAGTCTAAAAAAATCGTCTGCTTATGGGCAAAGCTTTGATTTCTATGGGCCGGTTAATTTTGAAATGATTAGGAATTTTCGTTGTTTTGGTCTGTGTTTTTTTCATTTCCAATGATAGAATTTTTTTTTTGTCAATGTTAGCACCTGTGATATTAGTAGTGACCATGTGCAGAGTACTGAACGCATGAATTGTAGTTATGACTGTCCACATTTTGCAGGCTGATCTGGGCCGAAAGTTTGTTTTTTTCTCACATTTTCTTTGTATAAAATTGTCATTTCTCTTCACTTTAAACAACGCTGTTTACTACTGTGATGTCAACCTGGTTTACCATTTCTGAAAAAATATTTGCGTTTATGTTTGTCTGTCTGTGTGTCATACTTGTATGGAAAAAAGAACTGATCCAGCGGAGGTCAATCAGGATTCAACTTTCGAAACTGCAATATGGTAGAGTAGAATTACCCTTTCCACTTCACATGCAAAAATTTCAACCTGGGTTAATCTTGAGACCACTTGATCTATATTTACACGCCTGTGGTGGTTAATTTAATACCTTTAGCCTTAAATCATGAAAATGTGACAAAAAGGTTGTAAATGAAAACTTGAGACTTGGTTAGACGTAGAGTATTATATTTTTCAACAAATTTAGGAATGAGTCTAAATGATAAAATCTCTCCCCTACATTCCAGTAATGCAATACACTACATGACCCTAGAAATAACTGGCTAAGGTCAACTGAAGCAGATATGCTAAAGCAGACAGTGTGAACGCAAAAAGCAGATATGCTTAAAGCATATATGCTTTTTCAGATATGCTAAAACATGTAGTGTAAACGGCCTATTACATTGTGTATTATCATAGACCTAGCAGGTTGAACAAGTAAAACTTCTTAGTATTAGGGGAGTACGGTAAATCTTGTCTTAACCCATTCCCACACAGTGACAATTTTGAACACCCCTAAAGAAAAGCATTTGGGAAAACATTGTGTAAAATGAAGAAATTGCTTGTCTTACTAAGCAAGTGGTAAAAAGCTGAAATTCCATAAACTTAAAATTGTCGTCTGCAACTCCTTTCAACTAGGACCAATTTAAAATTATGCTGTCTCGGAATGGGTTAAGCTACCACTGAAGGGACAATCAAAAAGTGGTCGCTTAAAAGAATGGTTCACTTATTTTGAAAGATACAAAAGATTGATTTGATTGCATAAAAAAATTATCATAGAATTCATGCTTTATCCTAGGTTGTTGGTACTCAAAAAGAAATTGCTGGTAACAAGCAATTTTTTCATTTGACAATGTTTTCCAAATTGTTTTCCTGAGGGGCGTCAAAAAGCGTCATTGTGTAGGAATGGCTTAAAATAGTCTCATTGAGGCATTCTATAATGAGTTCCAATGCCATAGGATTTTATTACAATTTCTTTTCAAGGAAAATGCTTTCACTCCTTAAGAGACCTTGTTTTCTAAATTGGGATTTCGATTTTGGTCGCTTAATAGAAGTGCTTGGTAAATAAACATGGTTGCTTGAGCAAGATTGACTTATAATCAAGCATTTCTTTTTTATGCTAAATTTGCTGCAGAAATCAAGAAGATTGGATTTCACAATAATTAGTTAATTATCGTGGTCTCTAGGTAACGTGTGAAAATAAGCTTAATTAAAGACTTTAATTAGAGACTAGCATGTATAGATTATCATCATTATGTATAAAAGAGGCTTAATTAGGATATTTAGCTTTTAAGTAGCGAGACAGACAGACAGTTCAAAAGACAGATTGACAGTGAAACAGCTAGATTGAGAAACAGTTAGATGAAGAGAGAGTGAGAGATAAAAGAGAAAGAGGATAGCATAAGAGAAACATACATGATATTAAGGGAGAGATAGAGGGACAGATGGACAAATGCTTGCTCCTTTTTCAACTTTCTAATGGGGGCTTTACACTACGTGTTTTTTCATATCTGCTTTTTCATATCTGCTAAAACATACAGTGTAAACCAGTAGATAATGGGCGTTCTGCTAGCAGATCTGCTAAACATACGGAATAGGACATGTTCTATTTCCATCTGCTTTTTCAGATGGAATCGGCCTATCAATTCTCAGATGGCCTGCTGATAAGCTGACAAAATAAATAATTACTGGTCAGCACTCTCATTTTGCCTCTTTAATACCAACATTTGTGAAATAAAATTCCTACATTTTATTTGTAATAACCCATTGTCATGTAATGTATTGTTGGTTATTTTTTCCAATCTGCTTTGTTCTTTTTTCATGAAAATGAAAAGACAGCTGCATGGAAATCAGAAAGAGCTGTAAATATTAAAAGGATTGTAATTGTAGCTAAATAAAAAGTTTAAGCTCATTACCCAACAGAAAAAATTTAGACTGATATACAGATTAGGATTTTAAAGTTTATGAAAATTAGAAAAAAGAAAAAAAATTAAGAAGTATCACGAAAGGTAAAAAAGTTTGCTTTTTACAAGAAAATTTCTCCTTTCCCTCCATGATTCTTCAGGGCAATTCATCCTCAGTACCGCAAATACAGAATCAAGTGTTAAAATATTAAATTAGTTTCTCTCTTTTCGTCATATTTTAACCCGTTCCAAAATAATGACGCTTTTTGACGCCTATCAAGAAAAAAATAGGCAAACATTGGGTAAAATGAAAATATCGCTGGCAACTTGCATCAAGTAATTATTCCAATTACCAAAAATGCTTAAAAAAATCTTAAATATCATGAACTTTAAATTGTCGTCTGTATGTCCTATTAAATGGGGCCAATTTAAAAAATCGTCTGCTTATGGACAAACCTTTGATTTCTATGGGCCGGTTAATTTTGAAATGATTCGGAATTATTGTTGTTTTTGTCTGTTTGTCTTTGTTTTTCAATTCGAATGATAGAAACAAATTTTTGTCAATGTTAACATTTGTGACCTGTGACATTAGTAGTGACCATGTGCAAAGTACCAAAATTATGGACTGTAATTATGACTGTTCACATTTTGCAGGCTGGACTTGAGCAAAAGTTTTTTTGTTTTATTTTCTCTCTCACATTTTCTTTGTATAAAATTGTTGTTTCTCTTTTTCAATGCTGTTTTCTATTGTGATATCAAAATAGGTTTACCATTTCTGAAACAATATTTGCGTGTATGTTTGTCTGTCTGTGTGTCATACTTGTATGGGAAAAGAACTGATCCAGCGGAGGTTAATCAGAATTAGACTTCCGAAACTGAAATATGGTAGAGTAGAATTACCCTTTCCACTTCACATGTGGGAATTTCAACCAGGGTTAATCTAGCGACCACTTGATCTTTATTTTCACGCCTGTCGCCTGTCGTGGTTATTTTCATATCTTTAGCCTTAAATCATGAAAAGGCGACAAAAAGGTTGTTAATGAAAACTTGAGACTTGGTTAGACGTAGAATACTATATTTTTCAACAAATTTAGGAATGAGTCAAAATGATAAAATCTCTCCCTAACATTCCAGTAATGCAATACACTACATGACCTTAGAAATGACTGACTAAGGTCAACTGAAGCAGATATGCTAAAGCATACAGTGTGAACGCAAAAAGCAGATATGCTTAAAGCATATGTGCTTTTTCAGATATGCTAAAACATGTAGTGTAAACGGCCTATAACAGTTGAAATATATAATAGGTCAGTGCAAAACAGTTGAAAATGCCTATATTTCTATAGGCAGCTACAACTGTTTCACACTGACCCATCAATATAGGCCTTATTGATGAGGAACATTATATCTTTTTGGGGAAAGTTCATGATAAACTTTTAACCCATTCCCACACAATGACACTTTTTGACACCCCTCAAGAAAAACAATCTAGAAAACATTGTGTAACATGAAGAAATTGCTTGTAACAGTTCAACAATACATAATTATTTCCTACCCTACTGAAGGTTATTTATAAAATAAATCAACTTTTAATTTTCACCTGGTTAGGTCTAAAATTTTGGAAAACAGGATATGGTTAAACTCAACTGTCTTCTCATTTTTCTGTTCATAGTTTAGGTACAGATTCTAGTTAGTTTAACCCTTGTTATGCTATATAGAATTGCATTTAAATCAAAGGGCTGACAGCACCAGAGGGTTTGATCGAGGGTCAGTATTTCTATTTAAAATTAATGATTTAAACAACTATTTGTTAACCATTTTCCTGTTCTCACCCGGGATTTTACGCTGCCATGATGTAAAACTTAAGAAAACATTGTACACATTATTTTCTACCACATAGGATGGTTTCAATTCAAATTGCATCCAATTTTCATTGTTTTCTTCAACTTCTTTCGATTAGGACCAGTCTGAAATTTAAAAAAACGGGAAAAGCTTTAAGAGGACTACCAGGAAGGGTATGTGCAGGCTGATCTTTGTCTATACCTCCTGGGTTCAGCCTGATAAGAGTTAAACCTTTTACGTCCAAATTAAAAGGTTTTACAGATGAAAAAATTTTAAAAAAAAAATCTGTATGGTAGAAAATATTGTAGAAAAAGAACACCAGCAATTTCATCTTTTTCTACAATGTTTTCTCAATTTTAAAACCACAGTGAAGTAAAAAACAGAGATTGAACAGGAAAGGGCTAAACATATTTTATTACAATGATAATTCATGTACATACAAAAATCTGGTACTCCAGAATTGAAGCATAAATGACTTAATAAACTATTTATTTTCTATTTTCAGGTGAGTGTTCCATTTATTATTTTGCAGTTTTAAAGCCTTATCTGAAAAGGGTTGGTGAGTTTTGCTTACATGTTCTTAGTGAGCCTTGTGGCCATTGAAATTCTATCTTAGTCGACACTATAGAGGCCACATTTTTGCTCTATAGACCTGAAAATTAGTATGTTTGCTTTGAATAAATCTTTGGAAAGGTAAAGGTCATTTGTTGGGGTCAAACTTTTCCAAAATTTAACCAAAACACTTTACAATTACAATTACTTCAAGCCTAACCAGGATACAATGCTCATATCTTTGTCAAGACAGAGACTTCCTAAAAACTTAACACAAAAACTCATCATATACAATTATTTTAAGCCTTTTCAAGATACATGTACAATGTTCGTATTTGGGGTGATGATAGATTTCACTGATATGCATTGTAGACACCAAGTTTGAGATCATGCTTCAAGGTCAAGGTCACTCATCAATAATTCAAATTTTAGTCTGGTCTATCAAAAAAAGAGCGTTCTGATTGGTTGAAAAAATTATACCTCAATGAACAAAATTTTGGACATGTAGCAATTTTGTTTATAATACTTCTGCACAAAATAGTCCCCTGCAAAAAGGTATCAAAATTTGTAAAGCTTTTGTTTCTTTCACTCGATGCTATTAAATTATAAAAAATTTCTTTTCATGGAGGATTGAACCGAAAAACATAATCACACAATGTATGAATCCGCCTTGCGTTTTCATACAGTGTGATTAGTTTTTTCGGTTCATATTCGAATAAGAAAGTTTAAGGAAATGTTGAATTTCATAAACTTAAAAATGTCATCTGCAACTCCTTTCAATTTGGACCAGTCTAGATATTTTTTGTCTGGTAATGGGTAAATTGACATTAACCTTAAGAAATTTGTTTTATTATTATCTTAATTTTTCTCCCACATGAACTTGGTACAGGGGAGGAGGTTATTTTAGCAATATCTTTGAAAAAGATTAATTAACAACTTTAGAAAATATTTTTGGAAAGAAAGAAAGAAAAACATGTAAGTTTGAAATGTAATTACGTGTGAATCTAATCAAATACATAAGCAAGAAACCCATCAAAGTCACATAACCATAGGAAAAAGGTTATTCCATTCCCAAGCAAGCCTGCATGTTTACACACCTTGAGAAAAAACTTTGGAAAATATGGATAATTGAGGAAATGCTTGTAACACACACAATTTCTTGATTATCAACAATGTTTTCTGCCCCAAACAACTATTAGTCAGATTTAAATGGGTTAACCCATTACAACTCAATTCCTCCTTTTTACGCCCCTCAAGAAAAAAGCTTTTGAAAACATTGTGGAAAATGAAGAAATTGCTTGTATAAAGCAATTTCTTCATAATCCACAATGTTTTCTACCAAAAATGGCGAAAAAATTCAAAATTTCATCAACTTGAAATTGTTGTCTGCAGCTTCTTTCAATTTGGACCAGTCTAAAATTCCACTGTGTTGGAACGGGTTAAACTATCGAACAGAATATGTTTGAATGTAAGAATGTTTGGATAGAGACATTCTTGGCACCTGTATAGAGAGTACAGTGACTTCGACATCCGTTGATTTATTTACTGATAAACTTATTACCAGTCTAACATTCTAGCAGAAAAAAGATCAGGAGCATATCGTGGTCTTTCATTCAACTTATCTTAAGCCAGTAACCAAACAACACAATTTTAGCTTGGCTCAAATTCAATGGATTTGCAGACAACAATTTTAAGTTAATGGAATTTATCACTTTTTTGTAATTTCTGGTATAAAGAATTGTTGTAAATGAAGAAATTGCTTGTGACAAGCAATTTCTTCATTTTCAATATTTTCTTAAGCTTTTGGTGGTGAAGAGTCGAAAAGTGTCATTGGTAAGGGATGGGTTAACCCATTACAAAACAACAAAATTTTAGGCTGATCATGATCGGAAAGATTTGCAGACAACAATTTCAGCCTGGCAATTTCTTCTTTTTACACATTGTTTTTCCAATTATTTGTTTTGAGGGTGGGTGGGGGGTCAAAATGTGTCATTGTGTGGGAATATTTGGTTAAGATTAATCACCGAATGTATCAGAACCTATCTCCAGAACAGACTTCACGTATGTATACAGGGTTCATATGTTTGACTTGTAAACCACAAATCCAGGCTGATATTGAAGTCTCCACTGGCAAACATGTAACCAGACCTCCTATTCAACCCATTACCAGACTGAAAAATTTTAGACCGGTCCAAATTGAAATGAGTTGTAGAGGACAATGCAAGGTTTCTGAAATTTTGGAATTTTTCAACTTTCTGGGTAGAAACTGAAGAAATTGCTTGTAACAAGCAATTCTTCATTTTTCACAATGTTTTCTCAATCACTTGTCTTGAGGGTCGTCCAAAAGCATCACTGTGTGGGAATGGGTTAAAGTGTAATCCAGAGGTTTGAACATCAATACACACAATATTTTCTACCCTACTAAATGGTTATTTTAAAATTGAATCCAAATTAAATTTTTGTGGGCAAAACCTTATGAATTTGGACAGGTATAAAATTTTGCAAAGTAGGTAAGGGTTTGTTGTCTGCATATCCTTTCAATTTGGACTGGTTTACCATCTGGTAATGGATTAAGAGAAGTTTTGAAGTGTCGAAACAGGATATTTCAAATTTTTGAAGGTCAAGAGTTAGACACATTTGCCTTGTTTATACATGAAGTCTGTTCTAGAGAGAAGCTCTGATACAAAGTTCCATTATACATTCAGTGATTATTCTTAACCCTTGTCTTGCTGATCCCGGAATATTCCTGTTTTGGCAGGAGGTATAGACAAAAATCAGCCTGCACATAAGTGCAGTCTGTACAGTCTGATCTTAGTCTACACCTACTGCTTGTACCTTTTTAAACCAGAGTTGTATTTCAGATAAATTTTCAAAAGAATTATTAACCCACAATAATTACATCCAGTACTGTAAGCCCTTTGATTTTAATGGAATTCCGTCAAGGATTTTGTTCAGCATGACAAGGGTTAACATGGTTTGTGTATCTGCTCAGAGTCTATACTTTTTGCACATCCCCTGCAATTTTATGCCCATGCCATTTTATGGCTATGGCAGTATAAAGAGTTGCCTTTTTCTGTGTGAGTTTGTGCATGAGTCTTGGATGGGTGTTTTTGTGTGTATGTCCAATTCTTTTCTTGAGTAATGAAATTCTTTTAAATTAACGGATTTCAAAATAACTTGGCACAGATGTTTTTCTAGAACAGCACTAGTATCATTTGTAAAGTTCTATTGGATACTTCCAAGTTCAAGGTCACAACGGAAGGTGATGTGACAAGCAATTATCCGGGGGCATCAACCCAAGTGATTAATTGACCCTTGTCATGCTGAACCCGGAATATTCCGGTTTTTGGCAGGAGGTGTAGACTAAGATCAGCCTGCACTAATGTGCAGGCTGATCTTAGTCTATACCTCCTGCTTGTACTTTTCCTGCCAGAGTTTTTATGAAGTTGATTTCTAAAAAAAAATATTGATTTTTCAACAACAAGTTCTATCAGTGATTTCAGCCCTTTGATTTGACAGCAATTCAGTAAGGTAATTTATACAGCATGACAAGGGTTAAAGAATTATTCCCCTCCCTCTTTGAAGTAAACAAGTTGTATTTGATATACTTCCAACCCATTCCCATACAAAGACACTTTTTGTCACTCATCAAGAAAAATTGTTTGGAAAACATTGAGAAAAATTCCTTTATTTTCCACAATGTTTTTTACCCAAAAAGTTGGAAAAATCTAAAATTTCATCAACTTTAAATTGTTGTCTGCACCTCTTTTCGATTTGGACAGTCTCAGACAAAGGCCTGCACTTTCGGCCAATGAGCAATTTTCATAGCATTTTGACTATCGTACTGGCATGTATTCATTTAAGTTAGTAAACTTTTTCTTAAAAGATCTTCTCTTTAGAAACTAGTTGTCAGGTCTTAACCAAACTTCACAACCCTATAAGAAACTATGTAATGTTTGTGCTTTCTCAAAGGAAAATTGTGTTACCAATTACTAGCTCTTTAGGAAAGCTAGATTGGGCCAGATGATTTGGATTCTTCCAATATGTGTCTGACTGCATGACGTTTTCTGTGATAGAGAACACTTTTAAGATAAACAAAGTCTGGCATAGATTGATAATCTAAAAGATTAATCTAATTCAGTTATTTGAAGGCGAGAAATTTCTTGTTTAAAGTTTATTTTAAGAAGCAACTTTCCATTGACTTTTACACCCAGTGCAGTTTCTTGCTTCCCCGTGCTAGATAGCAATAAGGTTTATACATGGAGGATAATTGTTTGTTTCAGTGCAAGATCAAATTATCTCTCATTGAGTGAACAACAAAGCTTTATTTTCATGTTCTTAAAATATGCTTTGGTTGTTTGCTAAAAGAAGAATAAATCAATCTTACACAAAAAACAAACAAACAAGAATTCTATTTCTGTTCATCAAAAATAGAGTGGGAAAAATTTCTAAAAGCATCATTTTGAATGTGTACATGGCAACCTAATAGCGTCATTTTGCATGTGTACATGGCAACCTAATAGCGTCATTTTGCATGTGTACATGGCAACCTAATAGCGTCATTTTGCATGTGTACATGGCAACCTAATAGCGTCATTTTGCATGTGTACATGGCAACCTAATAGCGTCATTTTGCATGTGTACATGGCAACCTAATAGCATCATTTTGCATGTGAACATGGCAACCTAATAGCGTCATTTTGCATGTGAACATGGCAACCTAATAGCGTCATTTTGCATGAGATCATGGCAACCTAATAGCGTCATTTTGCATGTGAACATGGCAACCTAATAGCGTCATTTTGCATGTGAACATGGCAACCTAATAGCGTCATTTTGCATGTGTACATGGCAACCTAATAGCGTCATTTTGCATGTGTACATGGCAACCTAATAGCGTCATTTTGCATGAGAACATGGCAACCTAATAGCGTCATTTTGCATGTGTACATGGCAACCTAATAGCGTCATTTTGCATGTGTACATGGCAACCTAATAGCGTCATTTTGCATGTGAACATGGCAACCTAATAGCGTCATTTTGCATGTGTACATGGCAACCTAATAGCGTCATCTGTGCCTCACAGTGGTTTGGCTAATATGACGGTTCAAATAATAGCACACAATGAACGAAAGCTGGGCTAAATTTACAAAAAAAATTATCATTTTACTTTCTGTGAAATTGTCCAGTGATAGTCTATGGAGATTTCTAGATAATCCAACGGAAAGTATCAAAGAAAAATTTAAACTTTTTGTTTTGGTAGCCACTGCCATTGAAATATAGGTTTTCACCTACTTGTATACAGGATGTCTTAACCCTTGTCATGCTGAACCCGGAATATTCCGGTTTTGCAGGAGTTGTAGATCAAGATCAGCCTGCACGTAAGTGCATTCTGATCTTAGTCTACACCTCCTGCTTGTACTTTTCCTGCCAGAGTTGTTTATGAGATTGATTTCTAAAAAAAATATTGTTTTTTGAACAGCAAGTTCTATGATTGCTTTCAGCCCTTTGATTTTATAGCAATTCAGTAAGGTAATTTATACAGCATGACAAGGGTTAATAGCACACAATGAACGAAAGCTGGGCTAAATTTACAAGAAAAATTATCATTTGATAATTTCTGTGAAATTGTTCAGTGATAGTCTTTGGGGATTTCTAGATAATCCAATGGAAAGTATCAAAGAAAAATTTAAACTTTTTGTAGTGGTAGCGTCTAGCCACTGCCATTGAAATATAGGTTTTCACTTACTTGTATACAGGATGTCTTAAAAGGGTGAATGCAGACAGGACAACTGGTTTGAGAATAGAATTCTTTTCATGGGCATAAACTTTGACCAGCTAGATGTACCGGTAAAATATACAAGCTATTTCAAATAAGGAATAGTTCTCACTTGGAAATGGCATAGCAAGGAAAAAAGTTGTATAAAACAGCATGCTATGAAAATTTTTGATTGTTATTTGAGCTCATTGACTATGTCTTGTTGACACAACTATCAAATTATTACAGCCCGCTCCCCCCCATCCCCCTGACCTTCATGGATGTTTGAATAACTTAATGTAAAAAGTCACATGATTTTATAGAATTTTGTTTTCTTTACAGAGGCATAAAATAAAAGGCAAATCAACTTCTGTGAATTTGAACTTGTGTAAAAATTAATTTTCATCTGGAAATTAGTCAAGCTGTTTTCCCATTCACAAACAATCCCATTTTAGCTTGAGGAGACATTGTTGCCAATGAAGCAATCGTTACTTACACGCAGCATTTCTTCAGCTTCCACTAAGATTTCCACCCAGAAGGTAAAAGACTCTTCAATATTTCATCAATCTGAAATTGAAGTCTGCATTGTATTTGAATTTGGAGCAGTTGGAATTATTGTCATTAGATGATGGATCGATTATAATGTCTGCAATTCTGCATTCTGCATTTTTTTTATTTTGAATATTTTAAAAGTATAAAATGCAGTAAGGATATATCTTTCAGTGTACTCGATCCTTACTACATTTTATGACTCCAATATTTAATTTGTTATATTAAAACCCCATGGTCAGTGTTCAAGTCATTGATTTTGAAAAGATTTTCTTTTTCATTGATCTTTCTGCTTGATGAGTTTGAAATCATTATTTTGTAAGAACAGATTGAAAATTGATTGATTGATACTTTTGGTTTTCACGAAAATGTCACGATCAATTTATTCACAATCATATCTGAAGATATCGAAAAGTCACCTTGACAACACAGTAGGTACTAGCGTCAGAGTGATCTGACCCTGCTAATGACAAAATAAGATCCCTTAGATTTCTGCATAAAAGATGTTTTTATTACCTAGAGATATTCAACCCATTACCGCTAAACCCCCTTTTTTTACGCTCCTTAACCAATGACCACAAAATGACGCTTTCTGTCAACCTTAACCCTCTCCTGTTTTACAAAATTTAAGGCTTGTCCAAAATGGAAGATAGCTGTCGTCATAGCACAGTCGGTAGCGCGCCAGACTCCTAACCTTCAATCATGGGATGTCATGGGTTTGATCCCCGGCGGCGGCACTTATTCTTTCCGACATTTGTCTCTCACTAATGGGTGGATAACCGTAAACCTAAGTGGAATAGCAGTAGGAAAGGATTTAGTGGTAGTACTGGTGTGAGAAATACCAGGAATCCATTGTTAGGTGCTCTATCTGCAGCGATATGACTGAAATACTGTTAAAAGGGGCGTTAAACCCCATCCAATCAATCAATCAATCAATCAAAATGGAAGGTTTTGCAGATGAAAATTTAAAAGGATTAATTTGATAAATAACCATTCAGTAGGGTAGAAAATATTGTTGAAAAAGAAAAAATTGCTTGTTGCACAGATTTTTCTACAATGTTTTCTTAATTACAAAACCATAAGATGTAAAAACCAGATACTGAACAAGAAAAGATAAAGAAATACATTAATCGAAAACTCTGTGGGAAAAGAAGAAATTGCTTGTGAAAAGAAATTTTCCTTTTTTTCTATGTTTTCTACTCTATTTAGCATATATTTTCCAATTTAGCGCAATTTGAATTTTCATTTGCAACTTCTTTCAATTTGGAATAGTCTAAAAATTTTCCTATCTGGTAATGAGTTAAGAAAGAAGCTCTAGATGACTGTGCAAATGAAGAAATTTCTTCTACAAAAGCCAAATTATTTTTAAACCCATTACCAGACGACAAAATTTTAGATTGTTCCAAATTGGAAGGAGTTGCAGACAACAATTTAAAATTTATGAAATTTCAGATTTTTTCAACTTCCTGAGTAAAAAACATTGTGGAAAATGAAGAAATTTCTTGTTACAAGAAATTTCTTCATTTTACACAATATTTTCCAAATAATTTTCTTCAGAGGCGTCCAAATAGGTTAAATTTCTTCAATTACTAGTAAGAAATTTCAGCTAGAACTTATTTTAATTTTGACTAGTCTTAACCCATTCCCACACAATGACACTTTTTGACTCAAGAAAAGCAAATAGGAAAACATTGTGTTAAGAAATTTCTTCAAAGAAATTGCTTGAAACAGTTAATTTTTTCATTTAACACAAGGTTTTTTACCCAGGAAGTAGAAAAATTTCCTAAACTTTAAATTGTCGTCTTAAATTTTATAATGAAATTGAGAGTTCATAACTTTTAAAAAAGAAAAAGAATTAAAAATATTTCGCAATACAAAACGCCAAATAAGACAACAAAATACAAGTCAATTGGAATGGAAATTCATGGAGAAAATGATATTTGTGGATTGCATCAAAAATTGGCTTATTTGTGTTTTCCATGATATATCAATTACGTCATTTGCTTCCGCTAGCAATTTAGACGTTATCAACAGTCCCCAAAGACTAACAAGCTCACCCGATAAATTCCGATGTTACAAAATAGGGCATATGGAATATATTGCATTAAAATTAACCCATTCCTGTTCAAATACGGGATTTTACGTTCCTGTGATTTTATACTCAAGAAAACATTGTGGGAAAAGAAGAAATTGCTTGTAACAAGCAATTTCTTCTTTTTCCACAATATTTTCTACCACATAGGATGGTTTCATTTCAAATGGCATCCAGTTTTCATTGTCGTCTGCAACCTCTTTCATTTTGTACTAGTCTAAAATTTCCAAAAACGGGAAGGGTTAAATTTATATTGAATTTAGTAGATTTAACACAAAGAAGGAATATTTATCATGAAAATGATATTAATAACTTTTGGAAAAACAGGCAATTTTCCTATATCAAATTTTCATTTAGAAAAGCAGACAATTTTCCTATATCAAATTTTCATGAAAATCTTTGGAAAAGCAGACAATTTTCCTATATCAAATTTTCATGAAAATTTTTGGAAAAGCAGACAATTTTCCTATATCAAATTTTCATGCAAATTTTTGGAAAAGCAGACAATTTTCCTATATCAAATTTTCATGCAAATTTTTGGAAAAGCAGACAATTTTCCTATATCAAATTTTCATGAAAATCTGTTCAAGAGCCACTTTAACCCTTTCCTGGACAAACCTGGGTTTTCTTTATGATTTTATACTTGAGAAAACATTGTGGAAAAAGGAGAAATTGCTTGTAACAAGCAATTTCTCCTTTTCCCACAATATTTTCTACCACATAGAATGGTCAGATTTCAAATTGCATGCATTTATTCATTGTCGTCTGCAACCTCTTTCAAATTGGACCAGTCTAAAATTTCACAAAACAGGAAAGGGTTAAAAGGAAAATAATATAACATGAAAAGTTGCAAGTTGCATGCTTCAGAGCCACCTTCATAGTGCAGTGGTTAGGGGATCAGACTCTGTATCTTCAATCATGGGTTCTCATGGGTTCAATCCTCAGTGGCGGCACATATCCTTTCCGAAACTTGCCTTTTACCAATGGGTGGATAATTGTTTACCTAAGTGGGATAGCAGGAGGCTAGGAAAGGATGTAGTGGTAGTGCTGGTGTGAGAAATTCTAGAAAATTCTTTGTTAGGGGCTCCAGCCGCCGATATATGACTGAAATACTGTTAGAAATGGCATTAAACCCTTTTCAATCAATCAAGCATACTTCAGAATGAAATACCCTTTGATTTACAACTTATTTTTCTGTTTTGAAGAATTGTTTGAATAAAAAGCCTGGGAAGAAATACAGTAGATCCTCGTTAATTCGAACGTTACTGGTTCGTAGGTTTGTTTTCGTTCGTATACTTTGCGTGGTCCCGATCTTTTTCCTTCTTTATCTTTGTTAGAAAACTATGTCTATTTTGAACGTCAGTGGTTCGTAGTTCATAGGCCATTTCAAGTCCCGAAAGTATGGTTTTAGCAATAACTCCTATGTGTAATTCGTAGGTGTGATAAACAAATTGTCACAAATCACCACTCACCTTGATTTACACACCTGCTGATCTATATGACAAATAATGTGCTATCATGTACCTTTAGATAAAAGTATCAGTGTTATTGCTCATTTAGAAATTCTAACCATTTTACTTTAAACTGCAATTGCTTTCTTCACAATCGTCGGTCCTTAATTTTATGATTTGATGATACTCAGAGTGATTTGATCTAATACATTGCAAAGGGAAATCACTCTGATGGAGGTAGAAATTTGATACAAACACTGTTTAAAAAATGCCAAAAATTAACACACAAAAAAAAGTATAACAATACAAGATGAGTAATTCTTAATTTGTGTTTTCCCCAATTAATATCTGCGAGTCTTGTTTAGAAAAAATAACCAATTTAGAATCAACTCCTTAATGAGGGACAGAACAAGACCGTGTCTGATTCCATGTATCTCAAACAGCCGACCACTTGCCTTCCGTTTTGTTCCTACTATGCTTAATTTGTATAAATTTCCCCGGTCCTTTGCGCTATGAACTACTGAGGTTTTACTGTACTTTTTATCATTTTAGAAAATAATGATTAATATATTATCAACAGTTAATGAGCAAAACGACCCATTGAAATAACCCATTACCAGACAACAAAATTTTAGACTTGTCCAAATTCAAAGAAGTTGCAGATAACAATTGACAGTTAATGGAATGAAAAAAATCTTGATCATTTGGGGTAAAAGACATTGTGGGTAATGGAGTAATTTGCTAATATCATCAGGGATGTCAAAAAGTAGAATTGTGTTGGAATGGGTTAAGGACAGTCTGAAACTTGTTATTTGCAGGAATCAGAGTTCTGCCAAGGGCACGCCATTGCGGGATCGGCGCAGAAAAATTACAGATGGCCCCTAAAAAATATGACCGAGGGGCCGACCGGCGCGTTAAAGTTATGAACCGTGCGCTGAAGGTACGAAGATACCTTGGGACGAATCGGCGGATGTTTGGGGTTTTTTTTACTTCCGGGGTTCCCCTTAGTAATTCAGAGCGTTAATAATTGATTGAAAAGGTCGCTCTGATTGGTTTTCTGTGCACTATATATTTCGTTTTCGGTCATATCAGCCAATGAATAGCGCTAAGATAAAAATAACAAATTTAAGTTTGACGTAACGAAATATTCCTTCTGCATCATAAACTTGCTGTTTTCTGTCGGCGCGATGGCAGAAAAAAGAAAACAAAAGCAATCTTGAGCTTCTGTGGCCAGAGTGAGCCAAAGAGATCACGAACTGGCGCCGATGATCAGCCAAACAAACCCGGGCCTTCAAAATCTACCGAATCTGTTCACATCATATATACAGCCTCATAATATAGAGGCCCCATGTTTTGGAAAAGTGGCCCCATATTCTTGGCTTAAATGGGCCACTGGCCCCCTAAGGTCAAAGGCTTGGCAGAACTCTGAGGAATGTAAGGGAAGGAATCTTCTAGTGTGATTTAAATCAGCCATACTGATTTACCTCCCTTGTATAGTTTCATTGTCTAAACCCTGTAATTGCCTTTCAGAATGATTGATTTTGATTTCAAGAATGTGTAAATTTAGTTCTATCCATGCATCAAAATTATAGCATTGATGCAAATGTTTTAAAGTATATTATTATTCACAAATTATCCAAGCAAATACCCTATTAGCCTACCGCACAAGAACATTTTAGACTTGTCCAAATTCTATGAGTTGCAGACAACAATTTCAAGTTGATGAAATTTTAAAAATCTTTGTCTTTTGGGGTAGAAAACATTGTGAATAACAAAGAAATTGCTAGTTACAATCAATTTCTTCATTTTCCACTATGTTTTCCAATGCCCTATTGGATATATATAGATATAATTAACCCATTACCAGATGGCTAAATTTTAGACTGGCCCAAATTGAAAGTAGTTGTAGACAACAATTAAAAGTCTATGAAATTTGAAAAATCTTGGTATTTTGGGGTAGAAAAATTGTGGATAATGTTACAAGCAATTTCTTCATTTTCCACTATGTTTTCCAATGCCCTTTTTGTTTAGGTTTATCAAAAAGCATGATTGTGAGGTAATTGGTTAGATCTACCCACTCCTTGAAAAACTATAACACTGCTTATTCTATTTCTATTGCCTTTAAGCCGCCGTCATAGCTGCCGTCATAGCGCAGTCCATAGCATATCAGACTTCTTATCTTCAATCATGGGATGTCATATTTTCCATCCCTGCAGCACATATCCTTTCTGACATTTGTCTCTCACCAACGGGTGGATAATCCTAAACCTATGTGGGATAGCAGCTGGAGGCTAGGAAAGGATGTAGTGGTAGAACTGGTGTGAGAAATACCAGGAATCCATTGTTAGGTGCTCCAGCCGCTGCATTATGACTGAATTACTGTTAAAGTGGCGTAGAACCCCATTAAATCAATCAATCCTCTTGTCTTTTACCACGGAAACCCGCTTTGTTCAATACTGCTGCCACATTTTACCCTTTCCAGTTTTTCAGAATTTTAGACTTGTCCAAATTGAATGAAGTTGCAGACGACATCTAAAAGTGAATGCAAGTAACTGGTCAATAGGGTAGAAAATATTGTGGGAAAAGAAGAAATTGCTTGTTGCAAGCAATTTCTTCTTTTCCCACAATGTTTTCTCAAGTATAAAATCACAAGGACGTAAAAACCAGTGATTGTACAGGAAAGAGTTAACCCAATACGAAATGGTAAGTTCTAGACCGGTCTCAACCCTTTCCTGTTAATCCCTGGTTTTTACGTCCCTGTGAATTGATAAGTGAGAACCACAGTATTTTCTACCTCAATGAATGGTTATTTTTCAGATTAAATCCAGTTTTTATTGTTGTCTGCAAGACGATTTATTGGTGATAGAATTTTCAAACCTCTTTTTCATTTTCACAATTTTTCCTAAATCTTCCTTCTAACTCATTCCCACACAACAAAATTCTAGACTAGTACAAATTCAAAGAAGCTGCAGACAACAGTTTAAAGCTATTTGAATTTTAAATGATTTCATCTTTTGGGGTAGAAAACATTGTGGATAAAGGAGAAATTGCTTCATAAAAGCACTTTCTTCATTTTCCACACTGTTTTCCAAACTTTTTATCTTGGGGTGTAAAAATGAGTGATTGTGTAGGGATGGGGTAAATTTAAGGGGCGTCAAAAAAGGTGTTGTTATGGAATTGGTTAAAATCTACTTCATTTCCCATGTCTTCTTATCTAAATGGCTATTATACTCTTAGTTATTATCTTTTATACCTTCAAAAAGCAAATGCATTGGAAGGGAAATCAGACTCCTTTTCATTTTCACGATGTTTTCTATAACTTTCTTCTAAAGGGGCATCAAAAAAGGTGTTGCTGTGGAATGGGTTAAAATCTTTTTTCATTTCCCATGATGTCTTCTTATCTAAATGGCTCTTATACTCTTATTATTCTTTCTTTTATACTTTCAAAAAGCAAAATTTAATGTAGTCCGAGGGAATACTGAAATCAGCCTGTCTTAATTCTATAGATACATTGGTCACATGTGGAGGTTTACTCCCCCTGGCTGAAGAATTTTCTCCCCTCAATGTCAGATACTTGTTTTCCTCTTTGTACATATTTTTTGCCGTCGTCATGGCGCAGTTGGTAGCGCGTCGACCTGTCAATCTAGAGGTCCTGGGTTTGATTCCCGACAGCGGCACTCATCCTTTCCAACTATTTGTCTCTCACCAATGGGTCGATAATCGTAGACCTATGTGGGATAGCAGCTGGAGGCTAGGAAAGGATGTAATGGTAGTACTGGTGTGAGAAATACCAGGATTCCATTGTTAGGTGCTCCAGCCGCCACGATATAACTGAAAGATTGTTGAAAATGGCGTAAAACCCCAATCAAACAAACAAACATGTACATATTTTAACCCTTTCAAGGACAAAAATTTTATAAACTTAATACAAAAATACCATTTGCTCTTATTCAAACACTGTTCAAGATACATGGCTCATATTTTGGATGTATGTTCCATGCATTGATAGGCATTATTTGGTCGTAAGGTAAAGCTCATCCATCAAGGTCAAAGTCATTTATCAAGGTCAACTGTATGGAAAGACTTATTCAAAACCCTGTTAAAGAAATAGCTCATATTTGGGACTGTATTTCTTTAATTGAAAGGCACCAGGTGGTTGTAAGGTAAAGCTCATCCAACAAGGTCAAAGTCATTAATCAAGGTCAACTGTATGGAAAGACTTATTCAAAACCCTGTTAAAGAAATAGCTCATATTTGGTACTGTATTTCTTGCATTGAAAGGCACCAGGTGGTTTTAAGGTCATACTTCAAGGTCAAGATCATCTATCAAGGTCACATTTCAAAAGGGGCTATCATGGAGTCATCTGTTTTCCTTAATAAGAGCATAACTATTCTATATCATTCATCTGTAAGGGTGAATTATGTTGTCTGCAGAAAACTCTTGTTTCAAAATAACTTTGCTCTTCAGGGTAAAAAGTTGTGTCATGTGACTAATTTGATGAGAAAAACCTATGCTCAATAGTAAAACACCAAATGACCTTTGTTGAAGCATTTACACAGGTGGCACAAGATCACTACTGGCTGTTAAAGAATAAGTTTATTCTGATATTTAGGCTAGATAAATTTAACCCATTTAACCCATCACAAGACAACAAAATTTAAGACTAGCCAAAATTGAAAGATCATTTCAGATGACAATTCAAAGTTTGTGAATTTTTTATCTTTTTCAAGTGTTCTTTAAAAACGTTAAAAATGAAGAAATTCTTCTTAAACTCTCCTGACTGTAAGCAAGAAGGCTATTGTCATGGGGTAGTGTCCGTCGTGCATGCATGCGTCCAGTCTTCCTGTAAATTTTTCCTTTAAAAATCTTCTCAGAAAGTACTGAACTGATTTCAACCAAATTTCAAAGACATGATCCTTAGGTGACCCTCTATCAGATTCCTTCAAAGAATTTTGATTGGAAGAAAAACATGGCTTTAATGGCTTTAATGGACTGATCTAATTTCCATACATGATGAAAGCTTTGAAAACCTTCTCAGAAACCAGTGGATTGATTTCACTGGAATGATCCCTTTATCAGATTCCTTCAAAGAATTTTGTCATATCTCTGGTTCTACTAAAGGCATTCACTTTAAACTTAGCACACTTGTTCACTATCAAAACAGTAACCTATAATATCAAGGGGGATACCTCTAGATGCATAATGTCCACTATCCAGCACCCAACAGCTGAGCGTAGGCACCTGTAGGCGTTGCTCTTGTTGTTACTTAGAAGTTTTAGCCACTTTCAAGCACTTGAACAGCCAAGTGTTTGCATCCACATGTGGTGCTCTTGTTTACTCATCTATCTCGGATGTTCCCATAGTTCATTACAAGTAAAGTTAATTTGGCTAAATATGTTGAATAACTTGATTGTAATCCCATTCTGAAAAGGGTAAGAACATAGAATGAGAACAAAGTTATGACTTGAGTGTTGGTTAATATTCTGACAGCATATTTTCATCATATCTCCTAAATACTGTAATAAATTTCATTATATGAGGAAGAGCTGTTTATTGGGTCAAATTTTAGGATGGCATTTAATTCCAACTCTCTAAAGACAGGATGCTATGAATATTAATGAGTTTTTGTACTATAAATATTCATCAGGAAAGGCAGCCAGACTTTAAAAATCTCCCTATTGGCATTCGGAATCCTTTCATTCACTCCCCATGAACTATATTACTAAAGAGAGGTGTTTCTAGATGATACCAGTGTTCTTTCCTTTATTGAGTTTTCTTGCAGAGATGTTACCTATTTACCCTCTGGCAGATACACTTTCTTGTAGCAAATATAGTATGCTGACTCACAATTCAGCTATAACATGGTAGACTCCATGGCCACAACATAGTTGTTGGGAAGTGTCACAGCTGTAAACAGTTGGATAAATTTTAGACTGGTGTAGATTCAAAGAAGTTGCAGATGACTGTAGAAGTTGTTAGAAACATAGAAATGGCTCGTTTGACAATGAAAAGAAGGAATCTATTCAAAAACATTTTTGAACAAGAAAGTCTTGCCATTAAAGCAAAGCTACTTGTTTTTCAAGTGCAATATCTCAATTATCTAAATTATTGGACAGGCTATATTCAAAAGAAGTAAGCAATTATAAATCAGTGTTCGGAAGATTGCAATGCTAGTATTACTCTCACTGTTTAACCCTCTAGAATCATATTTTGAAAAGTTTAAAAAGACTGATATTGGTTTCGAATCACCTTTCTTCCTTTTTTTTTCAAGGTTTTCTTAAATATATTTATTTATTTAAGAGATGAAGAGAATATTTTTTGTTTTCATGGAGGTATGAACCGAAAAAACTAATCACACTGTATGAATACGCGAAGTGTGATTAGTGCGACATAAGTGTGATTAGTTTTTTCGGTTCATACCTCCATGAAAACAAAAAATATTCCCTTCATTTCTTATAATTTAATAGCATGGAGCGAACAAAGCAAACTTTACAACTTTTGATACTTTTTTGTATGGAACTATTTTGTGCAGAAGCATTCAAAATGGCTTCGTGCTCAAAATTTTGTTCATGGAGGTATGAATTAATTTTTTCGACCAATCAAAAGGCTCGTTTTTGATAGACGAAACTAACAATTAAATTATAGACGCATTCACACATTTATTGCAATTTATCAACTTTATTATTATAATACTTATACCCCCTCCCTCCCTCCCCACCTACAAAGTAGAAGGGGTTATATTGGTTTCACCTTCGTCTGTATATTTTTGTCCAACTGTAGACTTTTCGTTTAGGTGCTCTAACTCTGGAATTGATTATTAACCCTTGTCATGCTGAACCCGGAACATTCCTGTTTTGGAAGGTGGTATAGACAAAGATCAGCCTGCACATAAGTACTGTCTGATCTTGGTCTATACTCCCTGTTTGTTCCCTTTCATCCAGTTTTGTTTGAATAATCATTTTTCTAAAGGAATATTGACCCTCATTAAGACCTTCCAGTGTTGTCCAGTGTTGTCAGTCCTTTGATTTTAAAGCAATTCTGTATGGGGATTTTAATTCAGCATGACAAGGGTTATAGACCTATAAACATGAAACTTCATATAACTGTTGCCAGTGATCCAAAGAAATGCTATACTAGTCAAAGGATAATTGTGCTACTTGAATGAGACTGATTGCCACCATTGCCAGATATGATATTTATGTTCAGCGCAAAAAAGAATAACTGCCTTTATGTTTATACAACTGTTTTGTGCTGACTCATTGAAATATTAACAGAACAAATGCTTTTGGCTCAACGGAGCACAAAGTGGTCATCACCCGTCTGTCTGTCTGTTGTATATAAACATTTCTCCTCCTAATCTAACCAATCTAACCATCAAATTCCAACCCATCTTCACATAAATGATCCTTACGTCATGCTTTTCAAAATACTTCAAAGAATTGAAATCTATGAAGAACTTTGGTTGCCAATGCAACCGAGTAAAAAAAACTTGAGAAAATCTTCTCCATAACCACAAGGCCTAGAGCTTTGATATTTGGAATAAATCATTGTCTATTGACACTCTACCAAAATACATGAAAAAAAATCCTTATCTAGAACATAAGCCCCTTTCTGTGCAATCCCCGATTTTACATAGAAATAAAGAAGGAAATCTTTAAAAATCTTCTACTCCCTAACCGTAAGGCCTAGAGCTTTGATATTTGGTTTAAATCATCATCTATTGACCCTCTATAAATAATATTTCAAAGATTTACTGTATTCTGAAAATTAGCTCTCTTCTGGGCAATCCCTGATTTTACATAGAAATAAAGAAGGAAATCTTTAAAAATCTTCTACTCCCTAACCATAAGGCCTAGAGCTTTGATATTTGGTATAAATCATCATCTATTGACCCTCTACAAAAACACTTCAAAGAATTACAGTACTTTGAAAATTAGCCCTTTTCTGTTTGATAACTTATTTTACATAGAAATAAAGAAGGAAATCTTTAAAAAAACTTCTTCTTCAAAACTATAAGACCTACTGAGCTTGAAAATTTTGTATATACCAATGTCTATTGAGCCTTTACCAAAATCAGGGGTGTGGAATTCCCATGCCCAACTTGTCCGACACGGCTTTTCTACCTGCGGGCAAGTACATTTTTCGAGGCTACTTGTCCGTGGACAAGTACATATCAGGGCAAATCTTGGAATAATACTAAATAGATAGAAGAGATTTATGAGCATAATGTTTGTATCTAAGTCTAGAAAATATTGTTTTTAATTAATAAAATGCTGAGTTCCAGCATTTTCTTCTTTAAAAATAATGTTTTCTCAAAATTTATCTGTTCTTCATCTTTTCACGGGCAAGTCCATTTTGATCCTGGGCAAGTAGAAAATCTTATTTTACTTGTCCATGGACAAGTAGAGAAAATCCGTATTTCCACATCCCTGCCAAAATACTTTAAAGAATTACTGTACACTCAAAATTAGCTAGTTTCTGTGTGATTCCTGATTTTGCATATGAATTAAGAAGGACATCTTTGAAAATTTCTCCCAAACCATTAGGCCTAGAGCTTGAAAATTTTTATGGATCAATTCTATTGATCCTCTACCAAAATACTTCAAAGAATTACCGTACACTGAAAGTTAGCCCTTTTTGGGGTGATCCCTGATTTACATATAATTAAAGAAGAAAATCTTTAAAAATCTTCTTTTTCAAAACCATAAGGCCTAGAGCTTGAATATTTTGTATGTATCAATGTCTATTGACCCTTTACCAAAATACTTTACAGAACTACTGTACGCCTAAAATTAGCCAGTTTCTGTATGATCCCTGATTTTTCATATGAAAAAAAGGAAGGAAAGCTTTGAAAATCTTCTTTTACAAAACCATGAGGCACTAAGAGCTTTAATATTTGGTCAGTATCAAAACTTATGACCCTTTAATAGAATACTTCCTAGAATTACTGTATTCTGAAAATAAGCCATTTTCTGTGCAATCCAAGATTTAAAAAAGGAATAAACCATTAGGCCTAGAGGTTTGATATTTGGTTTAAATTTGGTATAATCATCATATATTGACCCTCTGCCAAAATATCAATTACCATACTCTGGAAATTAGCTCTAAATGGTAGGCCCTGGCAGCAGCACATATTCTTTCTGTCATTTGTCTCTAACCAATGGGTTGATAATCCTAAACCTAAGTGGGATAGCAGCTTGAGGCTAGAAACGGATGTAGAGGTAGTACTGGTGAGAGAATTACCAGGAATCCATTGTTAGGTGCTCCAGCTGCCATGGTATGACTCAAATACTTTTAACAGTGGTGTTAAACCCCATTCAATCAATCAATCAATCTAAATGGTAGGATCTTCAATATACCTAAGATTGAATGAGAAAATCTTTAAAAAATTATTTGTTTGTTTGAATGGGGTTTTACGTCGCTTTCAACAATTATTCAATTATATCGCGGCAACTGGAGTACCTAACAATGGATTCCTGGTATTTCTCACACAAGTACCGCCATCACATCCTTTCCTAGCCTCCAGCTGCTATCTCACATAGGTCTACGATTATCGACTCATTGGTGGGAGACAAAAGTCGGAAAGGCTAAGTGCTGCCGTCGCGGATCGGACCCAGGACCTCTAGATTGACAGTCCGACGTGCTACCAGCTGCTCTATGACAGCGGTCCCAAAATTATTAGGTGTAGGGCTTGATATTTTTATGCCCCCGCATCGATAAGACAGGGGGCATATTGTTTAACTGGTGTCCGTCTGTCTGTCTGTCTGTCCGTCTGTCTGTCAGTCTGCAAAACTTAACCTGCCAACTTAACATTTTCCTATAACTTCAACCCTGATTAAGTTACAATGCTAATATTTGGTATGTAGATAGGACTCAATAAGGCGCAACTGGGAAAGGTCATTTCATCAAGGTCAAGGTCAAAATTTTAACCCTTTACCCGTTTCTAAAGAATTCCCGTTTCAGGGGCATAGTGTTTCACAAACACATCTTGTTTATCTATATCATAAAGCCTTGAGGCATAATACCCTGGGGAGCGATATAGGACCACCATGGTCCTCTTGTTATTAAAGGGAAGTAATTTCAATGTGCTTTTACCCCTGAAATAGTAAATCTTTCAATAAGTTTACCTAAAGATCTATGATAATCATGGTTAAGGATTGTGTCGATGTATGTCCATATAGCCTTTAGAGCTTCATCCACAAATTCTAGACATTAAAATATGATACGCATTAAAACTCTTAACAACCTTGATTTATTGACATCCTGTTCAAATAATTATTTTGTTCATAACTTTCTTTTGAATTGTACAGCATATATCAATATTCTTTTCACCTCCAAATGTTCGATTGGCCTAGTTAATTTGGAGATGAATTAAAATTTGATAATGATTCTTATTGAACAGCTATTGAAATTTGATGCACAAATTATGCACAACGCTTACCAGTGTATTTGATCAGAATTGAACCCATTCCCACATTATACCACATTTTTAGGAATAAAAGCTTTGGAAAACATCGTGGAAAATGAAGAAATTGCTTGCTACAAGCATCTTCTTCTTTTTACACACTGTTTTCACTATTGTTTTACTTGAGGGGGGTCAAAAAGTGTCATTGTGTGGGAATAGGTTTAGACTTTCCATATCATAGCCATAGACTGACTGTATTATGTATAGTTATTGGGTACCTGAAGGAAATACGATGTCCCAATTTCTGAGTTATGTTACAACATAAGGAATAAACACTTTGGAATTAAATGCATTGAACTAAATTTATACTGCTGATTTATTTGATAAACAAATTTCCATTAAAAGCATTTATGATAGATAATTTGATTTTATGGCAACCAATATCATCCATTGAAAATAATGCATTTGGAATTCAAAGTCTGGTTTGATTTGAATTTTGTTTTCTATAGAATAAGAAAGATTAATAGTTTGGCATTGTGGAAATTGAAGAAAAAGTCTGATTTGTTATTTGTATGATAAATTGAATATTAATTATACAGTGATGCATGAATATTTGAAGCGGATTCATAATTAATATTGGTGTGATTGGGTTTTTAGGTTCATACCTTTATGATACACAAGATATTTTCTTGATTACTTATCATTTGTGTCATCCCTATTAGCTCAGTTGGTAGAGCACATGACTTCAAACCTCAAAATCATGGGTTCGAGCCCTGGGCTGACCATATAAACTAATAAACTAATTGTCTTTTTGGATGGGACGTTTAAACTGAGGCTCCAATGTGACGGTGCTATCCATTGAGCTCATTAAAGAACCAGGCGTAGCTCTCAGTAGTTCTGTCCTGTATTTTTGCACTATCCTACGTAACAACCTACCATCAACTTGGGTCGTTGCTCATATGGGCACGTGCCACAGTAGCGATGATAAATAAACGGAACTACACACACTCTTATCATTTAACCCATTCCTACACAACAAGATTTTAGACTGGTCCAAATTCAAAGAAGCTGCAGATGACTATTTCAAGTTGATGGAATTTTAAAATTTGTTGTCGTTTTGCATAGAAAATATTGTGGATAATGAAGAAGTTGCTTGAAACAAGCAATTTCTTCATTTTCTACAATGTTTTCCAAAGCTATTTTATTCAGGGACATAAAAAGGAGGGGTTGTGTGGGAATGGTTAAATTCCACCAAGTAAAACAAAGCCAATATTTACTATTATAAGTTTTGAGTAAATAATGGATCTTCTTTTTACACAAACATACAAAATAGTACTCAAAATTTTGTTCATGAAAGTACAAAAAAACAAATCAACCAGTCAAAACACTTGAATCTTGATGGGCAAAACTGAAATTAAATTGTTTTATTTATAAATTAACTTTACCGATTAATGCTTCACATGAATTTTTGACACTTCCCAAAGTTATGTTGGAAAAAGATATTGCAAGTAATGTTAAACACATTCCAACACGGCAAAATTTAAGACTGATCCAAATTGAAAGAAGCTGCAGACAACAATATCAAGTTGATGGAATTTCAAAGTTTTCCGTCTTTTTGGGTAGAAAACATTGTGGATAATGAAGAAATTGCTTGATACAAGCAATTTCTTGATTTTCCACAATGTTTTCTGAAGCCCCTTTCTTGAGGGGCGTAAAAAGGAGGGCTTGTGTTGGAATGGGTTAAACACATTCCCAAACAAGAAAAAAGCTATCGAAAACATGATGAAAAATGAAGAACTTGAAGAAAAAGCAAGTTCTTTATTATCCATTAAATTTTCTATTAAAAAAAGTAATAATGATAATTTTAAATTAAACCTATTCCAACCCAGGGACGCTTTTAGATGCCCCCAAGGAAAAAAGCTTTGGAAAACATTTTGGAAAATGAAGAAAATTATTGTTACAAGCAATTTCTTCAGTTTCCACAATGTTTTCTACCCAGAGAGTTGAACAAATCTAAAATTTCATAAACTTTAAAGTGCTGTCTTTCAATTTAGGGCAGTCTAAAATTTTGTTGTCTGGTAATGGGTTAATAACTTAAAATTGTTGTCTGCTATATCTTTGAAATTGGACGAGTCTAAAATTTTGCTGTGTGGTAATGGGTTAATACTGTTCTTTACTGGTCTAGACTAGGAAGCTAGCACTATCATTTCCATAGTGATTATAATCCATTCCCACACAATTCCATCTTAAACTTGTACAATCCCTGAAAGAACATTGAGGAAAATCAAGAAATTCAAAGTAAAACACTATTTCTTCATTTTTAACTGTTTTTTTTTCCCTGAAAGATGAAAGAAATTAAAATTTTATGAAATTAAAATTTAAATATTTGTCTGCAAAGTCTTTAAATCCATTCCCACTTAGTGACGATTTTACACGCCCTCAAGGAAAAAAGCTTTAGAAAACTTTGTGAAAACTATAGAAATTGCTTGTTAAAAATTGAAAAAATGCAAAATTTCACAAAATTTAAATTGATGTCTGCAACTTCTTTCAGTCTTAAATTTTACCGTCTGGTAATGGGTTAATTTGGACCAGTCTGAAATCTGGTAATGGGTTAAATGGGTATCTTTTAGGCCTAGAACTGTCAAAATTCCAATTATTTTCTAACAAGTCAACATACTTGTATCCAGGAATTTGATATGTGATTATGTATGTAAAGAGGGGTTAATATAGACAAGTAGTTTATGTAGGTTATGAGTCGAGATGAAAAAATTGCTAATTTTCATTACTGTAATAAATTTTGTTATGACATAATAAATGAATGATGCCAGAAGCCTCCCTTACCTGAGTGAAAATGAATGTGAAAAGAACATGACATTTGTGTTTGTATAGTTTATACAGGTGGTAGGTCTGGAATCGATGGACTAGCTCAGGATACATTTTAATCAACAGTTTTCTTGAGAAAAGTGTGGATTTTTGAAATATGTGCAAGCTCATAACTCAGGAATATTTGTGGTGTGAATTTAAAAGTGCAACTCCCATGCCCAGTGCTTATCTTTCTCACTGACATGTAGCATATTTAATTCCATTCAAGAAATATTATATAGAATGCATACATGCGTATATCATAAGGGCTTCGCCTATATTATAGGCTCCTGTAAGTTTTTTTTTTCAAATCCAATGTATACAAAATATTTTGGGTAAATTTAACCATTTGATCTGATCAGTATCACTGGTCAAGATAGTGTTAGAGTGTGTGAACCCATTTCACATAATCCCTCTTTATTTACGCCCCTCTAGAAATGATATGTCATGAAAAAAGTGTAAAAATAGAAGAAATTGCTCGTAAAAAGCAATTTTTTCAGTTTGCTGCATTGTTTTCTCCCCAGAACAACAGAGGCGTGGACTGCAACTTTTATGAAGTTTTGTTATCTGATAGTGGGTCACATACCACTTGACAAAATTCTAGACTGGTCCAAATTGAAAGCTGTTGCAGATGACAATTTTAAGTTTTTGAAATTGTAGATTATTTCAACTTTTGGGGTAAAAAAAACGATTGTGGAAAATGAAGAAATTGCTTGGTTCAAGCAATTTCTTCATTTTGCACAATGTTATCCCAAGTTTTTCTTGAAGGGCGTCAAAAAGTGTCATTATGTTGGAATGGGTTAACTCCTTATAATATTATATGATCCCGCATTTTATGCACTGAAGAAAAGGCACTTTGTAAAACATTATGGAAAAACAATGTTTTCTACCCTCTATGTGGCACTCAATATAGTTCAATTTAAAACATGCTATGAAATGTCTTCTGCAACCCTTTTGAATTTGGATCAGTCCAGCATTTTGTCTGGTAATGGGTTAATTAAAAGGAAAATGATATGAATATACTCTCAAAAGGAAAAAGATATCTGTAAAACGGAAAAATTATAGTTATCAGTCTAGTATCTGAAGCTAACTGTCACCTACAAGTATATTGTCATAATGTAGTATTTCCAAATAAATGAAATTTTACCCTGTCAAAACCGCCATTCGGATTTCTTTTGATACTGCTTGAAAATTCCTCCAAAGTGACTACAATTTTCAGACTTTCAATACTTGTGAAGAAAAACTGAGCCTTTTTTTTATTTATTTTCTTCAGTACTAGCCAGTGAGGGTTTATTTAGCATCACAAGGAAAATAAAACTTTTGATGAGTATCATTCACAATGAATGGTGAAGTCTAGCCAACAGATACTGGACTGTTTATAGTTGCCCTTCAATGTTCATGAGTCACCAACAACAGTTTCAGAAGACAATTAACGGATTGCTAGCTAGGCCTACTGAACTCCCAACAGGAAGTTCCTGTTTGATACCTAAAAAGCATTGTTTTCAAAATTTATCATCAGTAACGTGTAACTTAAAAAGTAAAATGGTTGGTTGGTGACATTCAACGTATTCCCACTCAATGATGCTTTTAGACTCCCACAAGAAAAAAGGCATTTGAAAAAATTGTTGAAAATGAAAAAATTGTTTTTAAGCTACAAGTAATTTCTTCAGTTTTCACAATGTTTATACCCCAAAAATAAATAAATCCAAAATTTCATAAGCTTTACATTGTCGTCTGCAACACCTTTAAATTTGGACTTGTTTAAAAAAAAACAACAATGTTGGGCAATGAGTTAAGTCACCAAACCAGCAAAAATGCTTTGTGTAAATGTAGGGACCCTGCACTTATGACAACAGTGATATCTGACATCCATGATCAAACCATGGTCACCACTGATATTGCATTGATTTTTCCTGACCTGAAAATTCTGGCCATGGTGTGCCCTGTATAGGAAATGGTTTGGCCATTGCCGAAACATTGCCATACCCTGACTTTCTTCTTATTAACCCTTGTCATTCTGAACCCGGAATATTCCGGTTTTGGCAGGAGATGTATACCAAGATTAGTCTGCACGTAAGTGCAGTCTGATCTTGGTCCTCACCTCCTGCTAGTAATTTTCCTGCCATAGTTCTTTATGAAATTGGTTTCTAAAAGAAATATTGATTTCTGAACAACAAGTTTTATCAGCGCTTTCAACCCTTTGATTTTAGGGCAATTAAGTAAGGTAATTTATACAGTATGACAAGGGTTAAGTTCAAAGTTCACCTCCAGCCTGAACAAATTATTTAACTTGTGGATTGATTCTTTGACTGACAGCTGTGATCTGTTATTTGACACCCCCGACGGCGGCGCTCATCCTTTCCAACTATTTGTCTCTCACCAATGGGTTGATAATTGTAGACCTGTGTGGGATAGCAGCTGGAGGCTAGGAAAGGATGTAATGGTAGTACTGGTGTGAGAAATACCAGGATTCCATTGTTAGGTGCTCCAGCCGCCGCGATATAACTGAAAGATTGTTGAAAGCGGCTTAAAACCCCATTCAAACTTAAAACTGTTATTTGACAACAACTGTAAATGATTTCATAAAGAGGAGTGAATTAAGAAAGACATTAATTATGACTTTAAATTCTATCAAGACAGTAAACTGATTATAAGATGATGATACAAAAGGAGATATCCACCCAATGTGAGGACTCGGAACTGGAGCCAATTCAAATTATCATAATTGAGGTGAGTCCCTGTTTGATTGCTTCCATGGCTGAGCAGTTAGAGTGTCCCCTTTGGAAGTGGGAGGTCAAAGGTTAGAATACTAGTGAAAGCTTGCATATAAGTTTGCACTGACGTTGGGCGGTTGGTATTTCGCTAGTTTGTTAACCCATTCCATACAGCAAAATTTTAGACCGGTCCAAATTGAAAGATGTTGCAGACGACAATTTCAAGTTGGTGGAATTTTATTTTTTTTTTTGTCTTTTTTGGTAGAAAACATTGTGGATTATGAAGAAATTGCTTGATACAAGCAATTTCTTCATTTTCCACAATGTTTTCCAAAGCTCTTTAATTCGGGGGCGTAAAAAGGAGGGCTTGAGTTGGAATGGGTTAAACGAATGGTTACCATAGACTTATCTGTGTCAGGTGCCCAGCAACAAAGAGAAGGGATTCAGGAGGTTACTGCCCACTCAAGGGCAAAGTGTCTCATAAGCCGAATTGGCTGGCCCTTGAATGGCATGGGCTGGGGGGCATTATAACAAAGCCTTTACCCAGTAACCATACTGCTGTAATTAATTCCCACACATTCAGGCTTTTTTGACGCCCCCTACAAAATTAGGTTTTGAAAACAATGTGGACTGTGAAGAAATTGCTTGTTACAAGCAATTTCTTCATTGTTCACAATGTTTTCTACCCTAAGAGTAAAAGAAATTCAAAATCTTATTTACAAAATTTTGTTGTCTGCACCATCTTTGAATTGGACCAGTCTAAAATTTTGTCATGTGGTAATGGGTTAAGTAAGAATGTAAAGTGAGAACAATTAAAAAAGTAACCATCCAATGAGATAATAATTACAAATGTATTATGGTAAAAGAAGAACTGCTTGGTTCAAGCAATTTCTTCTATTTCAATATTTTTTTGACAAGTTTAACATCAATGGATGTAAAATAAACAGGGACTGTAAGGGAAAGTGTTAAAGACTGGAATCATGAAATGTTGACCTGCAAATGTTAATTAATAGGCAACTTGAGCATGGTTACTACTGTTTATCCAAGCTTTAGTTAAGATGTTAATCCTTGCCATTCTGTAATAAATTTCTTACTTATTGCTGTAAAATCAAAGAACTGAAAGCACTGGTAGAACTTGTTGTTCAAAAATCAATATTTCTTTTAGAAATCAATTTCATAAACAACTCTGGCAGGAAAAGCACAATCAGGAGGTTTAGACCAAGATCAGACTGCACTTATGTGCAGGCTGATCTTGGTCTACACCTCCTGCCAAAACCGGAATTTTCCGGGTTCAGCATGACAAGGGTTAAGGTCTTGACCAACCACCAATTTGATAATGTCTGCATTTAGGTACCCGTTGTTGTCATCCAAAATCTCTACTTTCAATAGGGACCTCATATTTTAATTTAGATATTATTATTAAACATGTTTATGATAGACAAATACATGTAATGGAAAGATGGACAAATGAGCAACAGTTAAACATTATTTCAGATCTTTAATTGATGCAAGGGTCTTAAAAACTCATTAGGAAATAGAAAAAGTGTATATGATATGAAAATGGTTCTATATGTATATTAATCAATTCTCACACATTAATGCTTTTTGATCCGACCCTCCCCCCGTATAAAAGCTCTGGAAACACTGTGCTTATTAAGAAAATTGCTTGTTGCTTGGGCTTTCTACATCAAAGACAATTTAAAGTTTCATCAACTAAAAATTGTAGTCTGCAATTTCTTTGAATTTGGAGAAAATTCTTTTGTCCGGTAATGGTTTATTCATACCTCTGTAAAGTAACTGTTTTTAGGTCTCCAAAAGCTGAATTTGTTATGTAAAGATTTAAGTATTTATTGTGTTTTAGAATGATTGATGTATTCTGTCATGGACCTGCCAACTTATTTCCTGTTGCATTATCCATGTAAGGAGGACAAAACTTCAGACCATGGTCCAGATTCATGGAGGTCTGTGATTGCAGCTGTAGAAATTGTTTTGGATCACAGGTCACGGAGGTCTTGAGACCACAGCTGGGGGAATTCTGAGACTATAACTCATAGTGTAAATATAAACCCTTGTCAAGCTGAACCCTGAATATTCAAGTTTGGGAAGGAGGTGTAGACCAAGATCAGCCTGCACGTAAGTGCAGTCTGATGTTGATCTACACCTCCTGCATTTACTTTTCTTGCCAGAGTTGTTTATGAAATTGGTTTCTAAAAGGAATGTTGATTTTTCAACAACAAATTCTATCAGTGCTTTCAGTCCTTTGATTTTACAGCAATTTCGGTGAGGTGGTTTATACAGCATGACAAGGGTTAAGAAAATGATAAAAAAAAACATGTTACTATGCACTTTCATTAAAGATTTGTACATAGAGGTCATTACACCTACCCTTCTAATGAAATGATTCCTTGTGTGACAATCCCAACTAATTCACTTGTGTGTCAAGCTCAGATATTGAGTAGCCTGAACAGCCAATCAGGGGCATTCAGAAAATTCGCTGATGGCCTAAAGAAAGATTAATTGATTGAATGGGCTTTAACACCACTTTTACCAGTATTTCAGTTATATCATGACAGCTTAAGCATCAAACCATGGATTCCTGGTATTACTCACACTACAGAACTATACCACTACATCCTATCATAGACTCCAGCTGCTCATCCAACTTAGGTTTACAATTTTCCACACATTGCTTGGAGACAAATGTTGGAAAGGATATTAATTGCAGCAGGGGATTAAACTCGGAACGATCTAAAGAAGCTTTATGTCAGTATCTTCCTGTAGAGCCTAAAGTAAAGACTCTGATCAGACTGCTCTGTGTCTCTGCTTGGTGCACACGTATGGAAAGGTTATACCAAAGCTAAAATGAATATGCAATGACAAAAGATAATATCAGCCTCGTTAGCTCAATTAGTAGATCACTGGCCACACCCACTTACATCCGACGGTAACTTCCACCTTTAACCCATTCCCACACACAATGCTTGTAAATATTACAGCTTTGGAAAACATTGTGGATAATGAAGAAATTAATCATTACATGCAATTTCTTCATTATCCACAATGTTTTCTACCTAAAAAGACAATGATTTTTACAGATTTCATCAACTTTAAATTGTTGTCTACAATTTCTTTGAATTTGGACTGGTGTAAAATCTTATCGAGTGGAATGTGTTAAATGGTGCTACTTTACAAAATTTATGGCCAGTAACATGTAACAAATATTAACCCATTACCAGACAACAAAATTTTAGACTGGTCCAATTCGAAAGAAGTTGCAGTCGACAATTAAAAGTTTATGAAATTTTAGATTTTTTCAACTTACTAAGTAGAAAACACTGTGTTCCCAAAAGCGTCACTGTATGGGAATGGGCTAAAATGGTTATTTGGTGATCGAAACTTCATATCTACAGCTTGAATATATAAGCTGTAGATGCAGTTAAGATGTTCCAGTTGCCAAATCAACAAAAATGCTTCACCTAAATGTCTTCCAAAGTCGAAGTTCAAAGTTTACTTCCCTTCTAATTAATGATTTGATTGTTCAATTCAATCTTCATTGGTCACTGCCACAATCTGTCAATATTAAAATCCCTGAAAACAAATATGTTAGCTCATTCCTACACAATAACGCTTTTAAACGCCCCTCAATATGAGATTTTGGACCAGTCTAAAATTTTGTTGTCTTGCAATGGGTGATTGGTTCAAGACAATGTAGTGGAAAGACCTCATAATCAGGTTTGGTCAACAACCAACAAATTTACATGTTGAGATGAACCAAACAAATTCAACCAGAGGTTTCTTATTTTTCTTTCCACTAGGTGAGTTTTTATGTGTGTGTGATTCAGCTTATTTGTGATTCCAAGTTAAAGTTTTATTCATTGGGGACCAAATTCTTTGATTGGTAAATCAATTTGATGCAAAAGAAAGGCCTTTATGTTCTTTTACAAATTGATTGGCTCTGAATTTTGTTGACAGTATCAGATGATGTTTTTTGGAACAATTCCTGATGGTGTTACGACTGCTTATGTTCCATTACCTTTACCCAGTACTGATGTATTAGACTAGATGTATTATTTAGTGCTCTCGGAGTTAAATTACCAGCATCAAAGTATTTACTTTGTTTGACTGTTAATCTAAATTGCTTCTTGACTAGTTTTGTTGTAAAATAAGTAGATTGTATTAGACATGCTTTGATACTTGTCTAGAATTAGAATGAATTTGTCCGCATAAAAGTGAAGAGATAAATTTTGAGAAAATGTTTCTAAATACAATATTTTCTACCTTTCAAAATAGACATGATAATTTTCCAATATACAAATAGTTATCTCTGGATTCTGTCTTTGAAAAAGTGGCCTGTCCACAATTAGAAAAGCCCTTGTTGGACAACTTGGGCATTGGAATTCCACACCCCTACATATCCAATTCCTGCACAATGACCCTTTTAGACAATCATAGAAAAACAATTGGGAAAACATTGGGAAAAATGAAGGAATTGCTTGCATCAAGCAATTTCTTCAATTTACACAATGTTTTTTACCAAGAAAGTTGAAACAATCTAAATTTCGTAAAACTTTCAATTGTTGTTTGCATCTTCTTTCTCTTTAGACTGGTCTAAAGTTTTGTTTTCTGAGAATGGGATAGTATATGACATATAGGTCATTAACCCTTGTCATGCTGTATAAATTGCTGTAAAATCAAAGGGCTGAAAGCACTGATAGAACTTGTTAAAAAACCAATATTTCTTTAACAAATGAATTTCATAAACAGCTATTTCAGGGAAAGTACAAACAGGAGGTGAAGACTAAGATCAGACTGCACTTATGTGCAGGCTGATCTTGGTCTACACCTCCTGCCAAAACCAGAATATTCCAGGTTCAGCATGACAAGGGTTAATAAATGGTACACTGAGAAGCCCTTGTGTAAGTCCCAATTACCATTGTATTTTGTGAAGTGTCATCACTGTAAGGCTATTATATCCAGGGAAAGTCTAATTGATTTGTTTGCAATTCCAAGTCGCCATTATTGAAAACCTTTTTCTCTTGCCAACTGTGCAACTTTAAGCATCTTCATGTTAGAAACTGCTTATTGCTAATTGCATATATTTGTCAGTATCATTGATACAACAGACATAACCTGGCTTTGAAAAAGAAATCTAACATGTTATATTTCCATATGATTTAGTGTAGTTTTATGAATCAAGTAGTTTCCTTGACAACAGAAAAGATGCATGAAGGATTAATCCTGTGGTCAGGGAAACTTGTCTGTTATTTTTGTCCAGTATTGCTTTGTATTTTTTTGTAATCCAAACAAGATTAGATAGAGGTAGTGTTCTAGCTAGGAAGCTCTACACTTTGGTCAGACTTAATTTATAACATGCCCCAAATATGCATAGAAGTATTAACCCATGTCATGCTGAGCCAGAAATATTCCTGTTTTAGTAGGAGGTAAAGAAGAGAAAGATCAGGCTGCACATAAGTGCAGTCTGATCTTGGTCCAAACCTCCTGTTTGTCCCCATTAAGCCAGAGTTGTTTAAATGATTGATTTTCAAAAGACACATTGACCCTCATTAGGACCTTCTGGTGATGTCAGTCCTTTGATTTGAAAGCAATTCTGTGTGGGGTTTTAATTCAGCATGACAAGGGATGAGTGGCTACAAAGAATCAGGGCAACAAGGCCATAAAAGGAGGTGATGGAAATGCCACACTCGAACAAGAAGCGCAAAGCATGGCCAAGACGTCTTCATGATTCATTTGAGCATAGACACAGCGCAGAAGAGTAGTCAAGAAAAAAACTAGGTCATGATCCTACAACAATCTGTTGCCACCTTTGGCTGATCATAAACTATGTAATTATAACCCCCAAAACTATGTTGGGGGGGTATATAAGAGTCAGCTTGTTGGTCGGTCAGTCTGTCTGTCCGTTTGTCTGTAGCTTTTTTGTGTCTGCTCAATTGGTCAGCAACTATTTGAGGGATTTTTTTTCAACCTTCATTGATATAATCAGTATCAAGAAGAGATGTGCACATTTTATTTTGGTTACAGTGCAACAATTTCTGGTTTTTAGCTCACCTTAGCACAAAGTGAGCTATTTTGGTCACCTTTTGTCTGGCATCTGTCAACAATTTCTTTAAACAACATCTCCCAAACTACTGGGCCAATATAAACCAAATTTGGCAGAAATGTTCCTTAGGTGATCCCCTTTGAATATAGCTAAAAGAATTGAAATCCATTTCAAACTCTGGTTGCCATGGCAACAAAAGTGAAATTTTGAAATAATCTTTAAAAATCTTCTCCTCCTGACCCAGAAGGTGTAGAGCCTTGATATTTTGCATGAAGCATCAGTATATTGACCTCTTTCAAAACACCAAAATCATGATCCTAAAAAATAGGTCCCTAGCGGCAGAGCCCAAGGGGGGTGGGGTTTATGTAGAAATAAAGAGTGATTTTTAAACGACATCTCCCAAAAAACCACAGGGTCCATTAGAACCAAATTTTGCAGAAAAGATCCTTAGGTGGTCCCCTTTGAATATAGCTAAAAGAATTGAAATCCGTTTCAAACTCTGGTTGCTATGGCAAATTAAGTGAAATTTTAAAATAATCTTTAAAAATCTTCTCCACTTGACCCAGAAGGCGTAGAGCCTTGATATTTTGCATGAAGCATCAGTATATTGACCTCTTACAAAATACCTAAAATCATGATCCTCGGGTCTCCAGGGGTGGAGCCCTGAGAAGGGGGTGAGGGGTGTTTATAGGCATAGAGCTGAAAATATAACCCATGGATCCAGAGGGAGGAAAAAGTTTTTTCCTTTTCTCAAATTTGCCCTAAAGCCTTGGAATTTGTAATTTAAGATCCCCAGGTACATAGTCTATATGAATATGTAAGTATGGCCCACTTGTATCATAATCCTAACCTTAACATGAAATTAGATTGTTGAAAGAAAAATAGCCTTTATCTCAGGTGAGCGCCCCAGGGCCAACAACCGTCTTGTATTTTTTAACAATCAATATCTGAAAATGTTGTAATAAAAAGGTATACTAAGTGTAACTGGGTTTTCCCTTGACTTTCAAAGCAGGGGGTCATTTTTCCACATTATGACCCCTATCAAATAAGATAAAGAAGGCTGTCTAGATATTTTGGGGGTCATTTCTGAAAAATGGGGGTCCAAATTCAAAGAAGGAGAGGGTCAGGGAAAACCCTGGTGTAATATGATCAACAATATAGTAGAAATGTAATAGGATACACTTACTGTCTTTTAGGTCTGTATGGCATCTAGCATGATCTTAAAAATTGAATGTGATCATACCGGTTTGTGTGTGTGATAGAAGGATTAAAGTCCCTGTGTGCTCTTGGCATATTTGGTATGAAACCATGTGAGATAAAGCAGAGGACACAAGGAGCTAAAGGTTCATAAGCCCCTTGCTCTTTGACATATAGATCTCCTTGGCTCTTTACCTTGCCCAGTGTAAAGCACCTGTTACACTCAAAGCTACCTCTTGGTTTTCTTACCAGTTCACTTCTAGTTAGGCTGGAGACAGCAAGTGTCCCTGATAACTCTTCTTCATTTGGTACTCAAACCATGGACCTTAGGATTGGTATTCCAGGGTTTTACCACTACCTATGTTACCTCATGTATCCTTCAATCTATAAACAAAGTTTCCAGTCTTAATCCAAATTCTACATGGTTCTACTTTGAAGCCTGAAAAAAATATGGCTATAGAAACCTTTGAGGGAGAAGGAGACATTGCTTGTAACAATTAAGCAATTTCTTCTTTTCTCACAATGTTTTCTACCTCTCTTTTGCTTTCTAATTTTAGCACCCTTTAAAATTTTATCTATAACTTCTTACAATTTGGACTAGTCTCAAAATCTATTATCTAGTAAAGAGCTAAAGAGGTTTAGTTCTTTCATCTTGAGTTCAGCAATGGCATGGTAATTTTGACAGCAGAATTATAGATTGGTGCAAATTAAAAGAATGTGTAGAAGAGAAGATAATTTATAGTTGACAAAATTTTGAAAATCTTTATATTTTAGAGAAGAAAAAAATGTGGACAATGAAGAAATTTGCTTATAACAAGCAATTTCTTTATTTCCCACAATGTAATGCAAAACTTGCTTTCTGGAGAGGCATAAAAAAGTGGGTTTGTGTGGGAATGGCTTCATGAGCCTATGCTATCTTTATCTCAGTTTATGTACTTAACTGATTTATAAAGATAATCCAATAAACAACCAATATTTGAGAACTTGTCAAGAGTCTAGTCCATTCCCACACAAAAGAATTTTAGTCTGCAGCTCAAAATTGACAGATGTGCAGACAACAATTTTAAGTTGGTAAAATTTAAAAAAAAAATCTGTCTTTTGGTGTACAAAACATTGTGGAAGATGAAGAAAACATTGTGGATAGTGAAGAAATTGCTTGTAACAAGTTCAATGTTGTTATTCAAAAATCACCAGGATTGTTTTAAAGAAAAAAGCTGAGTTCAAAATAAGATGGAAATATGAGAGATAACTAGATACATATTACATATAATATAAATTTCAATTGAATAACAACCCCACATAAACCTTTTCCTGCTCATTCACTCTTCAGGTTTTAACCCATTACCAGATGGCACATTTTTAGACTGGTCCAAATTGAAAGAAGTTGCAGGTGACAATTTTGAGTTAATGGAATTTTAGAAATATTTGTCTTTTGTGGTAGAAAATATTGTGGATATAGAAGAAATTGCTTGTAACAAGCAATTTCTTCATTTTCCACAATGTTTTCCAAAGCTATTTTCTTAGGTGCGTCGAAAAACATCAATCTGTGGGAATGTGTTAAGGCAGTGAAATAAGAGAGTCTGTTTTTTGAAAAAGATTTCAGCCTATACATAGGTTATGCAGAGGTCTTGGAACAACCTTAGGCCACATTTGAATATAAATTAGAATTATACAGATTGAACGAATCTCGAGTAGGCAATAAAGCAGAAGTTGCATGAAGATATTTTTTTCCATTGTATCTACGGAATTCTCTTATTGGAAATGGAATGAGTGTGTGGTTTTGTGACATGGAATCGTCAGATGATGCTTGTGTTGTCTTGGAGAGGGATGACGGTGTGGTAATATCGTCGATTTGTCAATGTGTCATTAGGGGAAAGGAAGGAAACGATAATAAAATTAATAATTGCTTTGGTCAATATGGACGTGTCAAGTGGATTCCAGGTCGGAGAATAGACATGATTCGGAGTCTTAGTGAGGTGGGTGGAACTCTGTCTTTAACCCTTTATCACATGATTGTATCTTAGACTGGTCCAAATTGAAAGAAGTTGCAGACGACAATTTCAAGTGAAATTCTTTGCCCTTTAAGGTAGAAAACATTGTGGATACTGAAGAAGTTACTTGTTGCAGTAATTTCTTCATTGTAGTCAATGCTTTCCAAATCCTAACTAAAAGAATGTGCAACCAACAATTTTAAGTTGATGATTTTTTTTATCTTTTAGGGTAGAAAGCATTGTAGATAATGAAGAATTTGCATGTAAGAAGCAATTTTTTCATTTTCCACTATGTTTTCCACAGCTATTTTTTAGAGGGGCGTAAAAAAAAGCGGAGACTTATGGAAATGGGTTATCTCTGTATCAGATGCGGATCTATATTCAGAGAAATATGAGACCACAATTTCAAGTTCATAGAATTTTAAATGTCTTTTGAAAAGGATCCTGAAAATGAATAAATTGCTTCTTACAAACGATTTCATCATTTTCAACATCATCTTTGTGAACTGAGTTTCCTAAAGGAAGTCATAAAAGGAATGATTGCATGGAAAGTGAATAACTGTATGTTTGAGGATTTATTTGAGATTTTAATCCCGTCATGCTGAACCGGGAATTTTTCCATTTTGGCAGGAGGTATAGCCCTTTCCTGTTTATTCTCTAGACTTTACGTCCCAGTGATTTGATAACTGAGATAACATTGTGGAAAAAGAAGAAATTGCTTGTACCAAGCAATTTCTTCTTTTTCCACAATATTTTCTACCCTATGAAATGATTATTTTTGAAATAAAATCAATTTTGAATTGCATCTGCAAAATCTTTGATTTTGGACAGGTCTTAAATTTTGAAAACAGGAAAGGGATAGACAAAGATCAGCTAGCCTACACATAATCCAGACTTGTTTATGAAATTAATTTTCAAGGTCAATTTTGACCCTTGAATTTTGCTCCCAGCAGTCTTTCAGGCATTTGATATTACATGCTTATTATCCCCCACCGTTTAGGCAAAGGGGATATAGTTATGGTCTCCGTCTGTCATTCCGTCCTTCCGTCACTAAACTTGTCCGGAGCATATCTCTGAAAGTATAATTGCTATCAAATTGAAACTTCATAGGTGGATGGATCTAGTTGAGGAAAAATGCAATGCACATGAAGCACAACTCTTGCTAAATTGCATAATTTTAGAGTATTGCCCTTTATTGTGTTAAAGACTAAGATTTTGTCCGGGGCATATCTCTGAAAGTTCAATAGCTATTAGCTTGAAACTTCATAGGTGGATAGATCTCGTTGAGGAGAAATGCAGTGCTCAAAAACCACAACTCTTGCTTGTATAATTTTGGAGTTATTGCCCTTTGTTACTATCAAGCTTTTCTGGCGGGGGATGGCCATGTCCAACATGACTCTTGTTTGGGTATAGATTTAATTCAGCAAGTTCTTGAGCATTCATTACGATGTACTCATAAAAGTTATAGAACTTGCTAAGTTTTTAAAACAAGTTCTAGAACTTTGTGGATTTTAGCTTTAAAGATCAAGAACTATGATGTTCTAGAACTCAAGTTCTAGAACTGAAGTTATTGCGTTCTATAACTTTCTAAATTCTTGAACCAAGTTCTAGAACTTTGTGGGTTCTTGAACCAAAGTTTTAGAGATTCAACTAAAGTTCTAGAACTTTTAGAAAAGTTCTAGAGCAAGAAAAAAAGTTCTTGAACTTTTTTGCATTGGACATTATCTCTGTACTTCTGAGTAGAAACAATGTGGAAAAAGAAAAGAGAAAAACATGATTCCACTTTGTTTCCCCCAGGTTTCTTTTTGAGTGTTGTAAAAAAGTTGGATTAAGTGGGAAAGGGTTAATAAATTCTGGTGGCTTAAAAGCATAGCTGTTTTGGATTTATCTGTAATCGGAATGTGTTGGTTTCTGTACCAGAAAATTCTTAAGGGGGGTCAGAAAGCATCACGGTATGGGAATAGGTAAATAATTGTTTCTATATAGGAATAAGTATAATAAGGTCTTTTAACAAAGAACAGATTATGTGATAGATTTAATTCTCTGAAGCCAAGATTCCACTAGATTCAAAGAACAATGGAGAGACCGCCTTAAGCCTGTACTCAAATGTCAAGGGATACAATATTTCAAATCAATTTGATTTGTGGAAGATATTCCTCTCAATAAATTCCTGATTTATTTCTATTTTTCCTTAACAGTTAACCCATTCCCAAAAAATGATGCCCTTGGGCACCCCTCAAGAAAAACAATTGGGAAAACATTCTGGAAAATGAAGAAATTGCTTGTAACAAGCAATTTCTTTATTTTCCACAATGTTTTCTACCCAGAAAGTTGAAAAAATCTAATTTTTCATGAACCTTAAATTGTCGTCTGCAACTCCTTTCAATTTGGACCAGTCTAAAATTTTTGCCATCTGGTAATGGGTTGATGTATCACAGTATCAATCCATCAATCGAATCATTCATTTTGGCCAGAAGTAAATGTTGAGCTCTGATATTGGTCAACACAATCCCACCTTTTATGCCCCCTCAAGAAAAAAGGTTTGGAAAACATTGTGGAAATGAAGAAATTGCTTGTATGAAGCAATTTCTTCATTATCAACAATATTTTCTATCCAAAAAGACGAAACAATTAAAAATTCCATCAACTTGAAATCGCCGTCTGCAGCTTCTTTCAAATTGCTTCTATCAAGCAATTTCTTTATTATCAACAACATTTTTTATCGAAAAGGCGAAACGATTCAAAATTTCATCAACTTGAAATTGCCGTCTGCAGCTTCTTTCAAATTGCTAGTATTCATACAAGCAATTTCTTCATTATCAACAACATTTTTTATCCAAAAAGAGGAAACAATTCAAAATTCCATCAACTTGAAATTATCGTCTGCAGCTTCTTTAAATTTGAACCTGTCTAAAATTTTGTTGTTTTGGAATGGGTTAAGTGAAGTATTTAATTGGTTTGACTACTTAAATGTTGTAACTTCAGCTTCTTTATGCTGTAGTTACGACATTTAGAGTATTTCATGGTCAAGCATTCAATCAGGAATTCAGTGGCAGCCATGAATAAACCATGTTTGTTACTGATGGTCATAATCGAAATATATGCTCTGGATCAACCATTTCATGTTCAGTCCCTTGTTTTCATGTCCCTGTGATTTTATAATTAAGAAAACATTGTAGAAAAAGAAGAAATTGCTTGTAACAAGCAATTTCTTCTTTTTCCAAAATATTTTTACCCTACTAAATGGTTATATATCAAATTAAATTCACTTTAGAATTCTGTCTGCAAAACATTGAATTTGGACAGGTCTAAAATTTTTCAAAACAGGAAAGGGTTAACAGCCTGATAAAACTCCAGAATTAAGCAAGCCAGATTTATGGTTCTTGTTCACTGCACTTCTCATTTTTAGGATCAATCCTCTCAAGAACTTTCATAATCATAGCTTAAGTATACTTTTAGTGTTATACTCAGGACAAAATTGTCATCAGGAAAACATCCAAGGGCAATAAACTCCAAAGAAAATCAATTTATAGGAAGGGTTCTTGCACACTGCTATCTTTATTATTGTAATTTTAAAACACAACTGCAAGGTTTTAAATAAATCAGAGAAATTGGATGTCATAGTTACTCTCTAGACAAAGAACTAAATATACCGACCATCAGTATGCCTTGGTAATTCTGTACTATGTACAGTCTATGACAAACCTTTATAAAGAAACACTTTAGGTTACAGGGAACTAATACAGTTTCCCGCCATCTGTCACATTTTGTCTAGGGATACTACGGTGATGTAAACAAAGATCAAAGTGACCTCTGATTGGTCCATATAATATCAAGACGAAATCTAAGGATATGATCCGATAAATTGATACTCTTTTGATAAATTAGGAGCGAAAAGGATAACATTTTAATGTATTTCGACTCTTGAGGGGCAGTTTCTATACCCTGGGGTATTTTTCGGAAAATGAAGTAAAACTAACTGCGCGAAGAGGGTTATCTTAAAAATGATGTCATAAGTCATTGATAAAAGGGATCATGCTATATCGGAATTCAGTTATTTTGACGGTTGAATGATTGTTCTTGAATTTGACACATGGTTTGACCCCCTTGCAATTTCTTGGGATGAGCTACGTGCAATTTTCTTATAATGGTCGCCTATGGAAAATGGAATAGTTCCCTGTAACCTAGAGTGATTGTATCCATTATCATTGTTCTAGCATTCAATTAGCCTTCAACTTTTCATGATAGCAGTCATTTGGAGGCCTAGACTGGAACTGTGTATCAGCTGATCTCTTGGTGTGTATAAACACTGTCTATGCATTGTCTGCTAATTTACACATTTCCAGACAAAAAATTTGTAGGCTTGTGTCAATTCAAAGATGTTGCAGACAACATTTTCAAGTTAATGAAATTTAGAAAAAAAAAGTCTTTCTGGGAAGAAAACATTTTTGATAATGAAGAAATTGTTTGTTACAAGAAATTTCTTCATTATAAGTCCACAATGGTTGCAAGTTGTTTTTTTTTCTTGCAGTTAAAGACCTCCTTTTGAGAAGAAGGCCACTAAATAGCTGAATATTTTTTTGTATTTCTTAGGTTACTTTGTGTTCATTATCATATTATGCATTATCTATCAATTCATCTGAGTTGGTAACACGTCGGACTGTCAATCTAGAGGTTCCGGGTTTGATCCCCGACGACGGCACTCATCCTTTCCGACTAATTGTCTCTCACCAATGGGTCAATAATGGTAGACCTATGTGGGATAGCAGCTGGAGGCTAGGAATGGATGTAATGGTAGTACAGGTGTGAGAAATACCAGGATTCCATTGTTAGGTGCTCCAGCCGCCGCGATATAACTGAAAGATTGTTGAAAGCGGCGTTAAACCCCATTCAAACAAATCATCTGATGCAATAATGAAAACTTATTATTATATTACTAATAATATTTGTACCAAACCAGAGGAGTTAACTCTTTACCAAATGATAACCCTTGTCATACTGAATATTCCTGCTTTGGCAGGAGGTATAGACAAAGATCAGCCTGCATATAAGACTTGTGCAGTCTGATCTTAGTCTACACCACCTGCTTGTGCCTTTTAAGCCAGAATTGGTTTCAAGATAAATTTTCAGAAGAAATTTTAACCTACAATTGGTGCTTCTGGTGCTCTCAGTCCTTTGATTTAAGTCATAATCTGTAGAGGATTTGTAATTAGCATGACGGGTTAAAATCTTAGACAAGCCAAAAAGACAGATACTTCAGTTGGCAATTTCTAGATGATATAATTCCAAATATCTGTCTATTTGCCATGGGATGAAAAAAATTTAGATATTGAAGAAATTGCTTGTAAAAAACAATTCTTTTAATATTTCCCACTATTGTTTTCAAAGTTTTTTTCCTGGAGGTACCAAAAAGCGTGATTATGTGGGAATGGGTTAAAAGTTATCTATTTATTCATAAACATAGATATACCCACTGTTCTAATTCGGGTACATTGTATTGACAAAATAGTATTGATAATTGGTTTTATGTACTGGTGTATATTTAAATTATAATTACGCAAAAAAAAGATATGTACCATACTGCATGTTTAACAGATCTTGCGAGTGGCTAATTTTGATTTTATCAAATATTTGCTCTTGAGGTTGAGATAAGGTTCAAGTATGTAAAATTGTGTTGGATTTCTGGTTAAATTTGTTAAATGGATTAGTTATGAAAATAAACTGTGTATCTTTGAATTTCTGATTAATTGTAGGCAGTGCACATCAAATTTTCAACCTTTAACCCATTACCACACACCAAAATTTTGAACTTGTCCGAACTGAAAGAGGTTGCAGATGACATTTCAAATCATTTGACAAAGTTTTTTTTTTTTTTTTAATTTCGAAACCTTAATATTGTCGCCTGCAGCAGCTTTCAAATTGACCAGCTTAACAAACATGATCAAAAACTTGAAAACTGCCGTGGTTGCTAACCATCTGCAATTTCCATAAAAATGTAAGATTTTTTAGCTCACCTGAGCACAACTGGCTCATGGTGAGCTTTTGTGATCGTTGAATGTCTGTCGTCCGCCGTCCGTTGTGCGTCGTATGGCGTCAACAATTGAAGTGTTTACACTCTAGAGGCCACAGTTTTGACCCAATCTTCATGAAACTTGGTCAGAATAATTGTTAAGGTCATGAGGATGAACCCTTTTGATTATGGGAGGGTTCTAGTTGAAAACACAGGAAAAGGGGCCTTAATGACAATTTCTTTTTAGCTCACCTGAGCACGTAGTGCTCAAGTGAGCTATTGTGATCCCCTTTTGCGTCATGCGTCGTCTGTCATCAACTTCTTTAAACAACATCTCCTCCCAAACCATTGGGCCAATTTGAACAAATTTGGCAGAAATGTTCCTTCAGTGATCCCATTTAAAAAAAGCTAAAAGAATTGAAATCCGTTAAAAACTCTGGTTGCCATGGCAACAAAAGTGAAATTTCAAAATAATCTTTAAGAATCTTCTCCTCCTGTCCCAGAAGGCGTAGGGCCTTGATATTTTGCATGAAGCATCAGTATATTGACCTCTTTAAAATAGCTAAAATCATGATCCTCGGGTCCCCGGGGGCAGAGCCCAGGGGGGTGGGGTTTATATAGAAATAAAGAACAATTTTTTAAATGAAATCTCCTCCCAAACCACTGGGCCGATTTGAACCAAATTTTGCAGAAATGTTCCTTAGGTGGTCCCTTTCAAAAATAGCTAAAAGAATTGAAATCCGTTAAAAACTCTGGTTACCATGGCAACAAAAGTGAAATTTTAAAATAATCTTTAAGAATCTTCTCCTCCTGACCCAGAAGGCGTAGAGCCTTGATATTTTGCATGAAGCATCAGTATATTGACCTCTTTCAAAATAGCTAAAATCATGATCCTCGAGTCTACAGGGGCGGAGCCAGGGGGGGGGAATATAGGCATGAAGCATCAGTTCACAGACTTCTTCTTATCTCTGAAATTATAACCCATGGAAAAAGTTTTTTCCTTCTTTCAAATCAGCACTAAAGCTGTGGAATTTGTAATTTAGACTTGGATCCCCAGGTTCATAGTCTTTATATGTAATTGTGGCCCATTTGTTTCATAATCCTAACCTTAACATGAAATTAGACTGTTGAAAGTAAAAGAGCCTTTATCTCAGGTGAGCACCCCAGGGCCAACAGCCCTCTTGTTTACACTCTAGAGGCCACAAATATGGCTTTATATTCATGAAACTTTGCCAGAATAATTGTTAGGTCATAAGGATCAACCCTATTGATAATGGAAAGGTTTTATCAGGAAACACAGGAAAAGGGGCCTTAGTGACAATTTCTTTGTTTAAAGTCTAGAGGCCACAATTTAGGCTCAATCTTCATGAAACTAGGCCAGAATAATACTTAGGGCATAAGGATGAAGCCTATTGATAATGGAAAGGTTTTATCGGGAAACACAGGAAAAGGGGCCTTAATGACAATTTCTTCGTTTACAATCTAGAGACCACAATTTTGGCTCAATTTTCATGAAACTAGGCCAGAATAATACTTAGGGCATAAGGATGAAGCCTATTGATTATGGGAAGGTACTTTTGGAAAACACAGGAAAAGGGGCATTAATGACAATTTCTTTATTAATGCTCTAGAGGTCATAATTTTGGCTCATGGTCATAATGACAATTTCTTTGTTTACAATATAGAAGTCACAGTTTTGCCTCTATCTTCATGAAACTGATTATAGTAATTTATCTCTAATTGCATTTTTTTAAAAGCAGACAGTTCAGGTGAGCGATCTAGGACCATCATGGTCCTCTTGTTTAACTTTTGGTTGTCAGGTAATGGAAAATATTTGCTTGAATTTTTTCCATAGTAATTTCCTAGTATGTCATGAAGCATACACCCCTTATTTTCCCATACAACAAATTTCTGAACTGGTCCAAATTCAAAGAAGTTGCAGATGACAGCTTTTAGTAGATTGATTTCTAAAGGTCTTTGTCTTTTGGAGTAAAAAACATTGTGGATATTGAAGAAATTGCTTGTATCAAGCAATTTCATCATTTTGAGCTATGTTTTCCAAAGTTTTATTTCATAAGGGGCATAAAAAGTGGTATTGTGTTGGATTTTTGTATTAACTGAAAAAGGATATATTAGAATATTTAACTAAAATTGTATGTTTCCCCACAATGTTTTATGCCTAACATTTGATTCACTCTCATTTGTGACCTGCATCAGTTGAAGCAAATTTGCCCATTTGCCTTCCCCTGTCAGTTAGTAATTATTGGCAAAAGTGCAAGGATACAGGGCCTCGGTTACCATTAGCAGACCACCAAATTTTATACTGGTCCAGATTAAAAGAAGTTGCTGACAACAAATTTTGATGATGAAATTTCAAAAAATTCTGTCTTTCAAGGTAGAAAACATTGTGGATAATGAAGAAATTGCTTGTAACAAGCAATTTCTTCTTTTCACACAATTTCCTTGGGTGCAGCAAAAAGCAGGATTGTGTAGGAATGGGTTAAAATCTCAATTAAAAAAAAGTAATGTTAGTTTAACGTCAGCTCGGAGCTGGAGCCTACAACCTTGAGGTTTGCAGTCAAGTGCTCTATCTATCAATAGTTACACTTTTAGAATTTTGTTGACTTGTGCAAGCTCACAGTAAGCCATTACTAAAATAAGTGGTCAGATAGCAATTTTGAGTTGATGGAATTTTAAGATATTTGTCTTTCTGTGTAGAAAACATTGTGGAAAATGATGAAATTGCTTGCTACAAGCAATTTTTTCATTTTCCCAAATATTCTTTATAAAGCTTTTTTTTTAAGTAGTAACTGAAACACGTTTTAGTATTACAGTTCTACATTTGTCAGGGGTCATTATATGATTGTCATGGTAATAGTGACTTGATAAATTGACTTTGCTGTTTCATGGTAGATGGTTTCTGTGACATTTCATAATTGCCGAGATTATGAATGAACATCGCTGTTTCACGGTGGATGGTTTCCGTTACTAGTGACGTCATAATTGGATTTTCTTGACACTTACCTGAGAAATTATGTTATTCATGCTTCCATTATCCCTTTCCTATATTAAAAAAACTATAGACCTGTCCAAAGTCAAAGGTTTTGCAGATGAAAATTTAAGGTTGATTAAATTTGAAAAATAACCATTCAGTGGGGTAGAAAATATTGTGCAAGCATTTTCTTCTTTTTTTCCACAAAATTTTCTCATTTACAAAATCACAGGGAGGTAAAAGCCAGGGAATGATCAGGAAAGGGTTATATAAAACTGAGTGAACCCTTATCCTACAGGTACCATGATTAGCAGACGGTACAGATTAGGATCAGCCATCAGCACTGATTGTCTTATCTTCATCTACACTATACTTGCTATTTTCTTCTCTTTATAATAAACCTATTACAACGGAAAAAAAGTAGGCAGGCCAAAATCAAAATAAGTTTTAGACAACCATTTTGATTTGTTAGAGTTTTTAAAATCTTCGTCCTTTGAGTAGAAACAATATTGAAAAGTGAAGAAAGTGCTAACAACATGCACTTATTGTAGCTTAGTATTTTTTTTATTTTCTAGCTCGGCTGTTCGGAGAAAACCTGAGGTATTGCTATAGCCTTGATGTTGTTGTTGTAGTCGTCGCCGTGCAAAAACTTTGACATTTATGATATCTCTGGTTCTTACCTAAAGGCTTTCACTTGAAACTTGGCACACTGTTGTTCACTATCAAAAGAGCAACCTATACCATCAAGGGGGATGACTCTAGATGCATTTTGTCCACTATCCAGCACCAAACAGCCGAGTGTAGGCACCTGTAGGCGGTGCTCTTGTTTCTAATTCATGACCAACTGTGGCTTATAAGACTCAAACAGGATATGTACACTTAAGATCAGACTTCATATATGCAGGCTGATCTTTGTCTATACCTTGTGCCGAAATGAGAATGTTTTGGTTTCAGTATGACAAATGATGTCAGATTCTATAAGAATGGGTTAGTGTTTGTGTTCATTCAAAGGTTTTATTTCAAAACTGTTGACTAAAGGAAATATCTATATTTTCTATTAAGAAAATACTTTGGAAAAAAACAGAGTGAATAGAATATTAGTAATAGCACATGTTAGTGTGGTGTCATTAGCAAATGTTCAATTAAAAATGATATAAGAGTGTAATAAGGTGTAGTTTCATCATTTCAATGTAGTTATATGACAAGGTAAATTGTCATAGCTAAATTATATGACTGTGCAGTCGTCATGATTGGCTACTCTAATGACAGGTTGTTAGACGTCATTTAACCAATTTATGACACAATTTATTACACAGACTGCGTCATTGCATTACTTTAAGTTGTACTATCTATGCTGATTGACCTAGAGACATAGATTTGTTGGTGACTCACATGAATATTTAGTATAAAATGTATTAAATGCAGACATTGCTTATTTGGACTTAATATTAAATATTTGTTGTTAAAGGTAGTTTCAAAGTGTGTAAATTATTTTGTGCATTTGTTGGATTTGAATTTGATAAAGTAAGTTATTTGTAAGCATTTAAAATCGATCCAAAAGAATGATTTACTCATTCCCACAAAAACAAATTTTAGATTAGTCCAAATTGAAATCAAAGCACCGAAAAGTACTGTAAGCTAGCAAATCATTGTTTTGTTTAGTAATCTTTTTTGTCAAATGTTATCATGATAAAGAAACAAGGATAAAGTAACCAAGGATTTAACCCATTACCACACAATCCCTCCTTTTACGCCCCTCAAGTAAATAGTTGAGGAAAACAATGTGCCAAAAATGGAAGAAATTGCCTGTTACAAATAAATAACCTAAAAATAGGAGATGAACTCCCATACAAAGTTTGCAGTATTCTTGAAATACACAAGAACTACTTTTCATGGCGTTTGGCATTTAGTGGATTTAGTGGTTAAGTGGCAGTATGCACTTGTTGAACTTTGGGACAACCTCAAAATTTCATCTGCTAACTTAAGCTTTGCTAGCTAAAAGGCTGCAGATGCAAATTTCAAGTTGATAGAATTTTAATTTTTTTCATCTTTTTGTAAAGAAAAAATTTTGGATAATCAAGATATTGCTTGGTACAAGCAATTTCTTCATTTTCCACAATGTTTTCCAAAACTTTTTCCTTGAGGGGCTTAAAAAGTGGAATTTTGTGGTAATGAGTTAAAGCAAACTTTTGAACACCATGATTTAATTTTGGTAAAAGACGCCTTTAATGTTTTATCTTTTCAGAGTTCATCCTCCAGTTATGATTCAGCAATAATCGGTGAGGCCCATGGGTTGATAACTGACATGCTGGCGGATAGCACATTGCCCCCGCATGTTGTAAGCGGTCTACGGGCAGTCAGTAACCTACTCAAACCAGCAGACAATCATCCCTCGCTGCATAGACCACGTGTAAGCCCCCTTGTATCACTGACAGAAAATACATCTTACGGATCAGACTCGGAAGAAAATCCATACACTGGGGAAAGACCATCTTCATTACCAAAGGTAAGGACATTTGAATGTACATTACCCATTACCACACTCCAAAATTTTAGAAGAGTCGAAAATGAATGAGTTGCAGACAACAATTTAAAGCTAATGGAATTTCAATTTTTAGCTCAACAGGCTGAAAGCCATGGGCTATTGTTATGGCTTGGTGTCCGACATGTGGTCAGTCCGTCTGTAAACATATTTTAGCTTACTTGAGCACGAAATGCTCATGGTGAGCTTTTGTGATCATTGAATGTCTGTCTTCCGTCATCCATCGTGTGGCGTCAACATTTGCATTCTAGAGGCCACAGTTTTGAAACTTGGCAAGAATAATTATTAGGTCGTAAGGATGAACCTTATTGATTATGGGAAGGTTCTATCAGAAATCACAGGAAAAGGTGCCTTAATGATAATTTCTTTGTTTACTCACCAAAGGCCACAATTTTGGTTCTATCTTCATGAAACTTGGCCAAAATAATTATTGGGTCATCAGGATGAACCCTATTGATTATGTGATAGCTCTATCAGAAAACACAGGAAAAGGGGCCTTAATGACAATTTCTTTGTTTACACTCTAGAGGCCACAATTTTGGCTCAATCTTCATGAAACTTGGCCAGAATAATTTTTAGGTCGTAAGGATGAACCTTGTCGATTATGGGAAGTTTCTTTGGAAAACACAGGAAAAGGTACATTAATAATAATTTTCTTTGTTTACACTCTAGAGGCCTCATTTTTGGCTCAATCTTCATGAAACTAGGCCAAAATAATTATTGGGTCATCAGGATGAACCCTATTGATTATGTGATAGCTCTATCAGAAAACACAGGAAAAGGGGCCTTAATGACACTTTCTTTGTTTACACTCTAAGAGGCCACGATTTTTGGCTCAATCTTCATGAAACTTGGCCAGAATAATCTTTAGGTAATAAGGATAAAACTGATTGTTTATGGGAAATTTCTTTGGAAAACACAGGAAAAGGTACCTTAATAACAATTTCTTTGTTAATACTCTAGAGGCTACAATTTTGGCTCAATCTTAATGAAACTTGGCCAGAATAATTTTTAGGTAATAAGGATAAATCTTATTGATTATGGAAGGGTTCTTTCAGAATATACAGGAAAAGGGACCAAAATGATAATTTCTTTGTTTTAACTATAGAGAACCGCCGCATAGCGCAGTTGGTAGCATTTTGGACTGTCAATCTAGAGGTCCCGGGTTCGATCCCCGACGGCGGCACTCATTCTTTTCAACTGTATGTCTTTTACCAATGGGTCGATAATCGTAGACCTATGTGGGATAGCAGCTCAAGGCTAGGATAGGATGTGATGGTGGTAACGGTGTGAGAAATGCCAGGAATCTATTTTAAAGTGCTCCAGCCGCCGCGATATAACTGAAAGATCGTTGAAAGCGGCGTAAAACCCCATTCAAACAAACAAACAAAATTAACTATAGAGGCCACAGTTTTCGATTAATCTTCTTGAAACTGGCTTTGATTATCTGGCTCCAGCTGCATTTTTTTAACAGCAAATGATTCAGGTTAGCAATTTAGGACCATCATGGTCCTCTTGATTTTAAGAATCTTCTCCTCAAAAAGTACTGAACAGATTTCAACCAAATTTCACAGAAACATCCTTGGGTGGCCCTTTATTTAATTCCTTCAAAGAATTTTGATCAGATAAAAAAAACATGGCTTTAAAAGGCTGGACTTATTTCCATATTTGGTGTATGATGAAAAATTTAAGGATCTTTTTTTAGTCACCTGAGCACAAAGTGCTCTGGGTGAGCTATTGTGATCAGTCCATCTGTCCATCCATCCGATCACAATTACAAAAAACCTTCTCCTCCTAAACTAACCATAGAATTTCAACCAAACTTCACAGAGATGATCCATAGGTCATGCTCTTTCAAAATTCTTCAAAGAATTTAAATCCATGAAGAATGGCAACCAAGTGAAAAAACTTAAAAAATCTTCTCGTCCCAAACCATATAGCCTAGAGCTATAATATTTGGTATAAATCATCTTCTATCGACCCTCTACAAATATACTTCAAAGAATTACGTGTCTTGAAAATTAGCCCATTTCTGTGTGATTTTACATAGAAATAAATAAGACAATCTTAAAAAATCATCTCCTCCAAAACTCTAAAGCCTAGAGCTTTGATATTTAGTATAAATCATTAACTTTTGACCCTCTATCAAAATACTTCAAAGAATTACTGTATCTTGAAAATTAGCCCTTTTCTGTCGATCCCTGATTTTACATAGAAATACAGAAAGAATCTTAAAAATCTTCTTCTCGCAAACCATGAGACATAGAGCTTTTATATTTTGTATAAATCATCATCTATTGAACCTCTACTAAAATACCTCAAAGAATTACCATACTCTGGAAATTAGCCCCTTTCTACAAGCCCTAATTTTACAAAGAAAAAAAGAAGGAAATCTTTGAAAATCTTCTTCTCTCAAACCAGTTTATTATTTTGTATGGATCAATGTCTATCGACCCTCTTCCAAATTACGTCAAAGAAATACCATACTCTGAAATAAGCCATTTACTGTGCAGTCCAAGATTTTAGGAATTAAGAAGGATATCTTTGAATTTCTTCTCCTTCTTAATCATTAGACCCTAAGAGATTTGATATTTGATATAAATCATCAACTGTTGACCCTCTACCTAAATACTTTAAAGAATTACTGTACTCTGGAAATTAGCTGTAAATGGTAGGATCTTCAATGTACTTAGGATTAAATGAGATAATCTTTAAAAAAAATCTTCTCCAAAATAATTAGGTGTAGGAATTTGATGTCTTGTTTATATCATAAAGCCTTGAACCATCATAGGATCATTATGGTCCTCTTGTTTTTAATTTGGATGGTCTAAATTTTGGTTGCGTGGTAATGGGTTGAAATATACCAGAAGTATGTTTTAGACCACATCTTTTTATGCTCCTGCATTAAAAGACTGAGGGCATATATTATTTTACTATTATCCCTCTGTCATTCTGTCCATCTGACTAAAAATAACACATTTACAACACCAAAACTTGACTTCCGATTAGAATCGGATTTCTTTTATTTTGTTCTTATATTTATTCACGGTACTTTCTTGTAATAAAATGAGAAAAAAACTTTCGTTGCGGAATATCTTTAAGTCTATTCAAGATTCAATACTCATATTTAACATGATGATAGATCTCATTGACCCACATCTGCAGATACAAAATTTGAGGTCACAAGGGATAGGTCATTTGTCAAGGTCAAACTTCTCCAAAAACTTAACCAAAAAACTTAACATTTGCAATAGCTTTAAGCATACTAAAGATACAATGTTCATATTTGGCATGATGATAGATTTCATTGATATGCACCTGCAGATACCAAGGTAGAAGTCATGTGACAAAGATAAGGTCATTTGTCAATATCGCATTTCCAAAAAAAGGTTGTTACGGCAGCATAGTGTTTCACTAACACATCTTTTAGTTTAAGCATTTGTGCAAGATCAATCATCCCTGTATGACAGTTGTAGTTCAAAATTGTCCCTTTAGTTTTACTGTATTTTATAAAAAAAATAACACAACTTTTGATGCCAAAAATCAAGGATCAAAATAAAAGCATTCATTTACATACGTAATATGCTTAAAACACACATTAATATTGTGACCATATTACATTTATCAGGTTGCAGAAAGTTATGTACTAGATTTCACATCTGTTGGATTTGATTCCAAATTCCGTTCACCATCAGAAAGTTATTGAAAAAAAATCATTGGGAAAGTACAAAATGTTGAGCAGTAGTATCTTATTAAGTACCATATCATTGGAAGACAAGTAAAATGTCATAAATACAGCCTTTTCCAAGCTGTATTTACAACATTGTGCTTGCTGACCAACAATATGTCTCGATTTGGGATGTAAAAGATTAGAAATAAACTGGTATTAGCCAGTTACAATTTGTTGTATAATTTCAGAGATTACGACGAAGCTTACCTCCAAGTCTGCTTCGTAGAATGTCAACAAGCACTTGGACAACCACCACATCTGCAACTGGAATGCCAACCTTAGAACTCGAGCCATGTCGAATACGTAGCTCTAGTTTTCGACACTCGCGGGACACAACACCAGGATCCAGTCCAGTGGAGAGTCGAAGCAATAGTCCCTCACCTAGCTCACCAACCGTTGTTTTGACCATACCTAAGTCTCGCTCGTTTTCGCTTGCAGCTACGCAACCGTCTGTATCAGCATCAAATACTCATTTAAAGAGGTTGACTCGTAAAAGTTTTACTCCAATTTCTTCTACTGATGGGTCAACGGGAAAAGATTCCAAAATAAGTCCTCTAGTGAAGGGTGAAATGGACATGTTGGAGGAGAGAGTTCGAATATCAATGTTAAATAAGGAACACTTGTCATCCATTAGAAAGACAGTGACCTCAGATTACGAGAGTTGTAATGAGTCACCTAGCTCGAGTGACCAAAGCGATAATATCCCCACATCGGATGAAATATCGAGCTCGCCACCAAAACGGGTTGTATCTGGTCGTAGTATTGACACAGCATCACAGATTGCTCGGGTGGTAAGTATTGGCAGATGTTTCTAGTTATTTACCCATCACCCCATTATGCTGAATTAATATTCTGTTCCTGATTTAACACATTCAGGTTTAATCCACCTTTTACATATCTCAAGGGAAATAAGTGGAAAAGTGTTTTGGAAAATGATAAAATTGCTTGTTACAATTTGAAATTGATGTTTGTCACGGCTTTGAATTTGGAGTTGTAACAAATTTTGTTGACTAGTTAAAAGTTAAACCTAAGAAGTAATTTAAATGTGAAAAGAAGGTGAAGCAACATGGAAAAGTAGTGGACAAAGATAGGGAAATTGCTTAATTAAAATGAGCTATATCTCTGCTCTCTCTACTATATATTTTATGATATCTAAGGCCTCAAGGTTAAATTTTGGTCATATAATTTTAGTTTTAACTTTTTTTTTTAAATCTAATATGTTGAAGAACAGAAATCTAAAAATATTTCAGAGAGCTTCCGTTAACCCATTCCCACTCAGTGACGCTTTTGAACGCCCCCCCCCCCCCCCCCCGCCAGGAAAAAAGCATTGGGAAAACATTGTGTAAAATGCAAAAAATGCTTGTAACAAGCAATTTCTTAATTTTGAACATTGTTTCCTATCCAGAAACTTGAAAAATCTAAAATTTCATAAACTTTAAATTGTTGTCCACAACCCCTTTCAATTTGGACCAGTCTTAAAATTTGCTGTGTCAAAATGGTTTAAAAGAACACACTGCATGTTTTAGTTGTAGTAGTTGCCTTATTTCAATACGTGTACCTAACAAAAAGACTTAACCTAATTATATAATGTCGCTTACTTAAAATAGTACAATATAGGCTCTTTTAGACCAATACCAGATGACGAAATTTTAGACTTGTCCAAATTGAAAGAAGTTGCAGTTTTAATTTCAAGTTGATAAAATTTTATTTTATTTTTTTGTCTTTGTGGGTATTGAACATTGTGGGAAATGAAATAATTGCTTATTATAGTAATTTCTTCATTTACCATGATGTTTTTCACAGCTGTTTCCTTTATGGGTATCAAAGAGTGGGATTGAAAAGGAATGGGCTAAGTCATCTGCAAATAAGATTTTCTTTTCAACTAATTACCACACAATCCAGCTTTCTGATGCCCTCAAGAAAAAAGTTTTGGAAAATATGAAGAAACTGCTTGTAACAAGCACTTTCTCCATTTCAAATAATGTTTTCTACCTTATTTGGAACTAATTTTCAAGTTCAAACAAACTTTGAAATGTCTTCGTCAACTTTTTTCAATTTGGACCTATCTAAATTTCTGTTGTCTGGTAATGGGTTAACCCTTTCCTGTACAAACCCGGAATTTTACGTCACTGTGATTTTATACTTGAGAAATCATTGTGTAAAAAGAAGAAATTGCTTGGAACAAGCAATTTCTTCTTTTTCCACAATATTTTCTACCATATTGGATGGTTTAATTACAAATTGTATCCAGTTTTCTTCGTCGTCTGCAACCTCTTTCAATTTGGACCAGTCTAAAATTTCAAAAAAACGGGAAAGGGTTAATTCTTAGAGGATCCTACACTTCATTGTCATCATTTACATCATTTCCTCTTTTCTTATGATTATTTACAGTTTATTTTTCATCCCTATTTTCATTTGATCTTTTGCTTCTTAACTATTCCTGTATTTGATGTATCTTCTGCATATTTATAGTTTACCCCCTTACTAGACAATAATATTTTTAGGCTGGCCCATGTGCAGCACAGAGATTCAGGGTGTGTTTAACCTACATGTATTCCCACACAACAAAATATTAGACTGGTCCAAATTGAAAGAATCTGCAGGCATCATTTTCAATTTGGTCTGATTTGATATTCTTTTACTTTTTTGATAGAAAACTTTGTGGATAATGAAGAAACTGCTTGATACAATGTTCCAAAGCTTTTTTGAGGGGCATAAAAAGGAGGGATTGTTTGGACATGGGTTAAATTAAAGAATTAGTGCTTAAACTGTTGTAAAAGGAGAATTTGCATTTTTCCCCTTTAACCACAATGTTTTATTGCAAGACTGTGTGGAATGTATTAAACACTTAGAACAACAAAGTACTAATCACACGGTTATGGAGTCATTCTAGAAGCTTCTAGTATATTTTTGTAATTCAATATTTCAAGGCAAATAGATAATTAAATCTTACCATGCTGATCCAGGAATATTCCTGGTTTGGCAGGAGGTATACACAAAGATCAACCTGCACATTATTTGCAGTTTGATCTTTGATAACACCACCTGCCTGCCTGTTCTTTTTAAGCTAGTGTTTTAATTGGATAAATCATTATCGCACAGTAAGTACATGTATTTCAGTGTTTTCTGCTCTTTGAATTTTGTAGAGGCTTTTATTCAGCATGACAAGGGTTAATCCATTGCCACACAGTGACGCCTTTGGACGCCCCTCAGGAAAAACAATTGTGAAAACATTGTGAAAAATGAAGAAATTGCTTGAACCAAGCAATTTCTTTATTTCACAATGTTTTCTATTTAGATAAGTGAAAAAATCTAAAATTTCATAACTTTTAAATTGTCGTCTGCAGCTTCTTTTAATTTGGACCAGTCTAAAATTTTGTCATCTGGTAATGGGTTAATTGATACAATTACCATGAAAAGGTGTCTACTCAGTATACCAGGGTGAGAAATTTTAGAAGAAAAAAACTGCAAAACTGCGCAGATAATGCATCAAACATAGTATTTGATTTTGGTTTATTATTTTGTAGACTGCTGCCCAAGATTTTGTTCCCATTTGTGATCATCTTTCTAGCCATTCTGAACCTTTTCTTGTAAGTTTCTTGTTCATTGTCCTAACACTCACATTCTGCACTTTAGTGTATTGTTTATTTATTTATTTTTTTTTTGCATGGCTGTTTTTGGTGAAAACCTGCGATATTGTTAAGGCCTGGTTGTCGTCTGCATCTGCGTCATCGTCGGTGATAGAATAGTTAGATATTTTGTAATACATGTATCTATATCGGGCTAATTAACTTGAAACTCAGAATAAATGTTCACCATCAAAAGAGCAATATTCCGACAAGAGGGTATAACTGTATATGCAAATTAGCCTGAACTATGCCCCCTTTTTGACCTACAAGTTTTAACCCATTCCCACACTATAGCGCTTTTTGCCAAACCAAAGAAAAAACGGTTTGAAAAGCATTGTGGAAAATGAAGACATTGCTTTTAACAAGCAGTTTCTGCACTTTCCAGAACAATGCTTCTATCTCAAAAGACAAAAAAGATTTAAATTCAACTAAAAGCTGTTGCCTGCAACATCTTTGAATTTGGGTCTGTCTTAAAATTGCGTCTGGTAAAAGGTTAACTGCTATCAATCATTTGAACAGCCAAGCATTGGCATATGCATGCGGTGCTTTTGTTTAGCTCAAATGGCCAAAGGCAAGTCTATTGTCATGGGGTTGTGTCAGTTTATTGACCATAAACTTTTTCTTTCTCAGAAACTGTATGGTTTCTGACCAAATTTCTAAGAAAAGTTCTTTTGGAGGCCCTTTTCAGATTCTTTTACAGAAATTTTAATACAATGAAAAACTTGGCTTTTTTAGCAGGACTTATTTGCTAAGGTAGTATTTAGTGATATCTTAAAACCTTTCTCCTGAAAGTGGATTTCAATATGATTTTGCATAGGTATTTCTTAAGAGACCTTTAAGTTCCTTAAAAAAATTAAGCAGTTGAAAAGTTTGGTGGATGACTTTATTTAGATAAGAGATAAATTAGTATTTCTATGGTAGGTATCAATATTTCAGAACCAAATGACTTTGTTGCATGAGTGGCCTCCCTTTAACCCATTCCCACACAATAAAATTTTAGACCAGTCCGAATTCAAAGAATTTGCAGACAAAAATATAAAGTTGATGAAAACTTTAAAATCTTTGTCTACTAGGGAAGAAAACATTGTGGATAGTGAAGGAATTGCTTGTGACAAGCAATTTCTTCATTTTCCACAATGTTTTCCAAAGCTTTTATATTGAAAGGCGTTTAAAAGCGTCACTGTGTGGGAATGGGTTAGATATAGAGAATAGGGCTTTTTTTCTAATAACATTCCTACCATTTTAACTAAGGTTCCAGTCGGAAAAGTATAGTAGCTTCAAAAATGGTGTTATTTAACCTTTAAACCCCTTTCTCTGATTTGATCTGTAGAATAAATTGTGGGGACATTAGTACCAGTGGTTCAAGGGAGATTACTTTTCTGTACTAAACTGAGGAACTTTCACCTTTGTATGAGTTGCCTGCCTTAATCTAAAAAGCATATTGTCTATGATTGTCTATGAATCTGTAAATTCAGTCTGGACAAAAGTATTTCAGGCTGAAGGAGTGATACAGCTATTGTGGTATTAGTTTGCAATTATAACACAAATGGTATAGACTTTGCTAAAATGTTGGACAAGATTTTAATATTTTGTTACGGTCTTTAGATAACTGGTTTTGGATGACTTGCAACATTTCTGTAAATGATTAATGGCAAACTAGTATGGACTGAATTCAGATTTAGGGATCTTGTTCTCAAAAATCATATGTCATATTTAAAATAAAAAAGAATGGCAATATTTTGAAGCCCAGCCACGATTACTTTTAGTGGGAGAATTGTTTTTTCAAGATTTGCTTGGATTAATTTTGGACAAAGAGGTTAATGATGTTCTAGAATTATAATTTCTCAATGAAACTCTATCGCATGTACTAATTTGATTTGTGTTATTGACAAAATAGGATTTAAGGAAAAATTGCGAGAGTTTGAAATTTATTAATTTTACATTGAATTGACAAATCACTAACCCCTCCTACTTACTCTGTTGGCCTCACACATTGACTCCGACAGAAAGCTCTGCTTCAGTTTTAAACAAACTTATTTTGCAAAATTATAGCCAGTATCATGTAATAAAAAAGTAAAATAATTGTTTAGCAACTTTGAATAAGCTGTAGTTATGGCGTTTAAGTTGCAAAACCAACAAAAATTTTCACAAAAAATGGCAGCCAGAGTTCAAAGCACAATTCTGGGCTGAATGAATGATTTGATTAGTACTTTGATTCTTGATTAAGAGCTTATAAATAAACAGTTTTATGTTAAGCATGGCTATTTTAAATCCTACCTTTGATTTGTGTTATGATTCATTTTGCATGTCCCAAGGTTCAAGATTTTTAACTGTTGGATTATGTGTGAATTATTTATTTAACCTAAAAGCCACAATCTTGTATTTTAATGAACTTAAGACTAATAGCAAGGGAGATAATTGAAAAATGGGAAAGTGTTTGTCATGAGCAATTCCTCCTTTTCCCACTTTATTTTCTAATCTTAGTGATTGTTATTAGCTCCACTGGCTGAAAGCCAGCAATCTATTGTCATGGCGTTGTGTTCATTGTGCATCTGTCTGTGCGTCCGTCTGTCCGTCCTTAAACTTTTACTTTAAAAATCTTCTCCTCAGAAAGTACTGAACAAAATTCAACCAAATTTCACAGAAATGATCCTTGGGTGACCCTTTATTAGATTCCTTCAAAGAATTTTGATCGGATGACAAACATGGCTTTAATGGGCGGGGCTAATTTCCATATATGTTGAAAGCTTTAAAAATATTCTTCTTAGAAACCAATTGATGGATTTCAACCAAATTTTACGGGAATGATCCCTGGGTGACCCTTTATCAGATTCCTTCAAAGAATTTTAATCAGATGAAAAACATTGCTTTAATGGGCGGGGCTAATTTCAATATATGGTGAAAGCTTAAAAAATCTTGTTCTCAGACACAAATGGATGGATTTCAACCAAATTTCACAGAAATGATCCTTGGGTGATCCTTTATCAGATTCCTTCAAAGAATTTTGATTGGATTAAAAACGTGGCTTGATTGGGTGGGGCTAGTCTCCTTATATGGTGAAAGCTTTAAAAATCTTCTCAGAAACCAATTGATGGATTTCAAACAAATATCACAGAAATGATCCTTGGATAACCCTTTATCAGATTCCTTTATAGAATTTTGATCGGATGAAAAACATGGTTTTAATGGGCAGGGCTAATTTCCATATATGGTGAAACCTTTAAATATCTTCTAAGAAACCTATTGATGGATTTCAACCAAATTTTACAGGAATACTCATTGGATGACACTTTATCAGATTCTTTCAAAGAATTAAGATTGGATGAAAAACATGGCTTTAATGGGTGGGGCTATTTCCATATATGGTGAAAACTTTGAAAATCTTCTCAGATACCAATGGATGGAATTCAACCAAATTTCACTAGATTGATCCTTTGGTGACTTTTTATCAAATTCCTTCTAAGAATTTTGATAGGACAAAAAACATGGCTTTATGGGTGGGGAATTATTTTCATATATGGTGAAAGTTTTAAAAATCTTCTTCTAAGAAACCATTTGATGGATTTCAACAAAATCTCACCAGAATGATTATTTGGTGACCCTTTATTAGATTGCTAAAAAATAATTGATTTGCTGTTAACATTGCTTTAATGGATTGGGCTTATTTCCAATTATGGTAAACAGTGAAAAGCTACAATCTGCAGGATGGTTTCAACCAAATTTCTCAGGAATGATAAGTAAATTCAGGCTGGGTAGAGCGAATCAGGCGCTCAAGGGCCTCTAGTTTTTTTTACGCCGCAGGAGGTGGTCGTATATTGGTGTCATCTTCTCCGTCTGTCTGTCCGTCTGTCCATCCATCCATACGTACGTACGTCCACTTTTCCGTGAGCGCAACTCCTCCTAAGTTTCTGGGTGGATCTTTTTGAAACTTAGTCAATGTTATCACCACAATAGGTAGATGTGCATGAAGTAAGGATTCCATGGTTCATTGATTTTTGCCTCAGTTATGCCCCCTTCAAACTTAGTCTCTGGGGCTTATTGAAATTACAGCCTTGTGAACGCAACTCCTCCTAAGTTTCTGCTTGGATCTTTTTGAAACTTGGTCAATGTTATCACTTTTATTAGTAGATGTGCATGAAGTAAGGATTTTATGGTTCATTGATTTTTGCCTCAGTTATGCCCCCTTAATACTTAGTCTCTGATGCTTATTGAAATTTCAGCCTTGTGAATGCAACTCCTCCCAAGTTTCTGGCTGGATCTAAATGAAACTTGGTGGATGTTGAAACCTAAATTGGTAGATGTGCATGAAGTAAGCATTTTATTGTTCATTAATTTTTCACTGAATTATGCCCCCTTAAAACTTAGTCTCTGATGCTTATTGAAATTTCAGCCTTGTGAACACAACTCCTCCTAACTTTTTGTCTTGATTTAAATGAAACTTGGTGGATGTCATCACCATAATTTGTAGATGAACATGGATCAAGGATTTTATGGTTCATTAATTTCCCTGAATTATGCCCCCTTAAAACTTAGTATCTGGGGCTTATTGAAATTGCAGCCTTGTGAACGCAACTCCTCCTAACTTTTTGTCTTGATTTAAATGAAACTTGCAAATGTTTTGAATTTGGTTCTGTCAAAATAAGTAGTGTCTACAATTATTTTCGTGAAACAGCAGCAAAGTGGCTGCGTATATTGTGACTCTGGCACTCTTGTTCAATGTACACTCACTTTGAAATGTGTTTTCAAACATTTTTGAATTTGGACCAATTTAAGACTTTGTTCTTTCGTAATCGGTAATGTAAATTTTCTGTCTACATATAACAGCATGATTACCATGTGCACCAAGCTCACGATGACAGTAGAGAAGGTGCCGCTGATGACGAAGACGATGGTGAAGATGATGATTCTAAAAGCTTGCTTATACAGAGTAATATACAAACTGAGACTATAAACCAATCAGTGACTCATAGTGAGCAAAGTGACTCAAGTGAACATTCTGGTGACAGAAACAAGCTCGCAGTGGATATAGAGGATATAGATAGTTGTAGATATTTAGACATTTCAACGTTAAATGAATGGGATTATCCAATATTTGATGCTGCAAGTGTACATAAAACTTTTATACTCAGTAAGGTAAGTTGAAAATAGTTGTTGTTTATATTTGGATATGAGAGGGAGGGAGGGAGAGAGAGAGAGAGAGGGAGGGAGAGAGAGAGAGAGAGAGCGAGAGAGAGAGAGAGAGAGAGAGAGAGAGAGAGAGATGTGTAAATGAAAAGTCACAATTTATACATCCCTCAAACAACAAAAAAATTGAGGTGGGGATAACTGTTTTACCTTATTAGTCTATTTTGTTCTGTGAAAAATCTGGACCAAAAATAAGATCTCTTTGTTAAAGGCTATGTGGTATCATTTCTTCTGAGCAAATCAGTTACTCTAGGATCATGATAATCCTCTTTTTGGGTTTTTTTGCAGGTTGCTTATAAATTATTTATGGAGGTAGGATTGTTTGAGACATTCCGGATCCCTGTTGCTCCTTTCTTAAACTACTTCCATGCTTTAGAAATGGGATACAGAGAAAAGCCATGTAAGTTATATGATTATTATATTATTGCTTCAGGATTTTATTCCATTCCCACTCAATGAAATTTTAGGACAGTCCAAATTCAAAGAAATTGCAGATGACTGTTTTAAGTTAATGAAATCTTTAGATTCTTTGTCTTTCGGAATAGAAAACATTGTGGATAATGAAGAAAGTGCTTGTAACAAGCAATTGCTTCATTTTCCATACTAAAGCTATCATATTGCGGGTGTTTAAAAGTATCATTGTTTGGGAATGAGTGAAAGACTTAAGTTTAAATGTTCTGGTGATAACAGCAACTTTTCATGCTCACCTAAGTATTATGTGCTCATGGTGAGCTTATGTGATCCTTGAATGCTGTTGCAGGTATGTGCTCATCCATTGTCTAAAATCAAAAATTCTTTGTTTACACTCCAGGGCCATAATTCTGGCCAACTATTGATAAAAGTTGGTCAGAATGATTGCAAGGTCATAAGGATGAAACCTATAAAAATGGGAAGGTTCAATTGGAAACCATGGAAAAGGAGCCTTAATGACAATTTCTTTGTTTACCCTCCAGGGCAATAATTTCAGCCAAATGTTGATAAAAGTTGGTCAGAATTATTGTTAGGTCATTAAGACACATTATGTTGAAAATGGAAAGGTTCCATTGAAAAGCTCTGGAAAAGGGACCTTAATGACAATTTCTTTGTTAACACTCTAGGGGTCACATTTTTTAACTTGATGAAACTTTGTCAGAATTATTTTTATTTTATAAGTATGAATACTATTGAAAATTGGAAGGTTCCACAAGAAAACACAGGAAAAGGGTCCTTAATGACAACCTTGTTTACACTCTTTGGGACAACAGTCAGTCAAGTCTTCATCAATTTTGATCAGATTGATTGTTATGTCATAAGGATGAACCCTTATGAAAATGGGACCAATCCATTGGAATCACACAAAAAGTTGCTTAATTCTAATTTGACAAAACTAGACCTGCCTTAAAGTTTCTGTTTCATGTTACTTTGTTCATTAACCTTGTCATGCTGAATAAAATCCTTTTTAGTGCTGAGCACAACATGCTGAAGGTGAGCTATTGTGATTGGTAAATGCCGTGTGTCCGTCTGTCCATCTGTCCGTCCATAAACAATTATTAAAATATCTTCTTCTCCCAAACCATTAGACCTAGAGCTTTTATATTTGGTACATATCATCACCTATTGACCTTCTACCAAAATTCGTCAAATAATCACCATATTCTGAAAATTAGCACTATATGGTGGGATCATCAATATACCGAGGATTAAAAGGGTAAATCCTTTAACATCTTCTCCATTAGACAGAGGGTTTGCTATTTTGTATATATGGTAATGGCATGAACCATCATACTCAGGGGAACGATTTAGGACCTTCATGGTCCTCTTTTTAAGAATTGCAATGAAATCAAAGGGCTCAAAGTACTATAATCACTAGTGGTTGATTGATATTCCTTTGAAAAATTGATTCTATGAACAGCTCTAGCTTGAATAGGACAAACAGGTTATATAGCCTATCTTTGTCTATACCTCCTGCCCAAACAGGAATATTCCGGGTTCAGCATGACAAGGGTTAAGGAACTCAGGTGATCCATCTTAACCCTTGTCATGCTGTAAAAATACATTTCGAAATTGTATTAAAATCAAAAGCTGAAAGCACTGGTAATACTTGTTTTTCAATCATCAATATTTATTTTCAAAATTAATTTCATAAACAACTGCAGCAAGAAAAGTACAGACAGGAGGTGTAGTCTAAGGTCAGACTACACCCTAGTGTAGGCTGATCTTAGTCTACACCTCCTGCCTAAACAAGAATACTCCAGATTCAGCATGACAAGGGTTTAGTTCTTAAGCCCTTTAAGCAGATTAAGTTCCACATTTGACTGTAAAACATTTGTCTCTCATCAATGGGTGGATAATCGTAAACCTAAGTGGGATAACAGCTGGAGGCTAGGAAAGGATGTAGTGGTAGTACTGGTGTGAGAAATACAAGGAAGCCATTGTTAGGTGCTCCAGCCTCCATGATATGACTGAAGTACTGTTAAAAGTGGCGTTAAACCCCAACCAACCAACCAATCTATTGTTTTCAGATCATAACCGTGTTCATGCGACGGATGTGTTACATGGGGTGTATTTCATGTCCACCCAACCCATTCCCGGGTTTACACAGGTCAATACCACAGAAGTCTTCCCAAGACAGGGCTCAACCAGTGATTCAGGTATTAATCTCTTTTTATTATGTTACTATCAAATTATATGAGCGCGTGCGTGACATTTCCAACCATTACACATGTGTGCCGAGTAAAGACTCGGATCAGCCTGTGCATCCCCACAGTCTGATCAGAGTCTTCACTCTGCGCTCTGTAGACAGATACTGACCCAAAGCTTCTTTAAACAATCATCGAATATTCTAATTGCCCCGAATGGCTGTCCAGGGTGCTCAATGTGTGCAAGTCACGCAACAGCGAAATTGTTGGAAATGTCACGCACAGGCTCATATTATTTCAGTCTCATCCAAATATGAAGCATGCATCAAGTACCATATTTCTCCAAATGAAAACATTTTCTTTAACCCATTCCAACACAATCCCTCATTTTTACGCCCCTCAAGAAAAAGGCTCTGGAAAACATTGTGGAGCAATTTCTTCATTATCCACAATGTTTTCGATCCAAAAAGACAAAAAATATAAAATTCCATTAACTTGAAATTGTCATCTGCAACTTCTTTCAATTTGGACCAGTCTATAATTTTTTCGTATTAGGAAGGGTTAACAAATGGTCCCCCTGTCATATTTACCAAGACTTTCTTCCGTTTAGAGCAAGTAACCCTTAACCTATTCACACACAACAAAACTTTAACAGGTTCAAGTTAAAAGAATCTTTAGATGACAATTTCAAATTAATGGAATCTTTAATTCTTCTGCCTTTTTGGATAAAAAATATTGTGGATAATGAAGAAATTAAGTAATTCAAGTGATTTCTTCATGTTCCACAATGTTTTCTTAAAGCTTTTTTATGGAGGGGCATAAAACAGAGGGATAATTGATGGATTGCTGGCAGGCCCACGGAGCTCCAACAGCAAGTTTAACTCAGAAATTAGCTCCGGCTGTAGTGTAGTTGGTAGCTGGTAGGATTCTTATTTATGAGATGCAGGGTTCGATCCCTGGCAGTGGCAAATACCCTTCCCGACAATTGTCTCCCTCAAATGGGTTGATAATCTTAAATCTAAGTGGGATGAGCATCTGGAGCCTCAGAGAGGATGAAGTGGTAGTACTGGTTTGAGAAATTCAAGGAATTCATGGTTAGGTGCTCCTTCTGACGGGATGTGATTTATATACTGATAAGAATGGGATTAAACCTCATTCAATAATTCAACTAGCATTTCTTATGGTCAGTTACAATGGTTAAATTGGTTAAAGACCTAAATGTTGTAACTACAGCTTGTATAGACTGTAATTACCTATTTAACAGGCTAACGAAACAAAAGTGCTACCCATGAATGTTGACCAATGTAGGGGTTCAAAGTTTTCTTTTGATCTATATGTATGATTTTATTGATCTATTTACCCTAACAATGATGCTTTTAAACGCCCCTCAATACGAAAGCTTTGGAAAACATTGTGGAGAATGAAGAAATTGCTTGTTACAAGCAATTTCTTCATTATCCACAATGTTTTCTACCCAAAAAAACAAAGATTTTATAGGTTTCATCAACTTAAGATTGTCATCTGCAACTTCTTTGAATTTGGACTGGTCTATAATTTTATTATGTGGGAATGGGTTAACTTTTTGATTGACATCTATAATCTGTCAGTTAGATGCCAGCTAAACAGAAATGATTGAATGTACAGAATGAATGAGTGGGGTTTAACACCACTATTAATAGTATTTCAATCATATGGTGGTAGCTGGAGCATCTAACCATTGATTCCTTGTATTTCTGTCATCTTGTAATGGATTAATCCAAAACCATTGTTTTAACCAACTACAAGACGACAAAATTTTAGACTGGTTCAAATTGATTTGTTTGTTTGTTTGAATGGGGTTTTACGCCGCTTTCAACAATCTTTCAGTTATATCGCGGTGACTGGGGCACCTAACAATGGCATCCTGGTATTTCTCACACCAGTACCGCCATCACATCTTTTCCTAGCCTCCAGCTGCTATCCCACATAGGTCTACAATTATTGACCCATTGGTGGGAGACAAATAGTCGGAAAGGATGAGTGCCGCCGTCGGGGATCAAACCCGGGGTTCAAATCGAAAGGAGTTGCAGACAACTGTGTAAAGTTTATGAAATTTTAGATTTTTTTTCAACTTTGTGGGTAGAAAACATTGTGCTAGTTACAAGCAATTTCTTCATTTTACACGTTTTCCAATTGCTTTTCTGAAGGGGTGTAAGCCGCCGTCATAGCGCAGTTGGTAGCGCATCGGACTGTCAATCTAAAGGTCCCGGGTTCGATCCCCAACGGCGGCACTCATCCTTTCCGACTATTTGTCTCCCACCAATGGGTCGATAATCGTACTCCTATGTGAGATAGCAGCTGGAGGCTAGGAAGGGATGTAATGGTAGTACTGGGGTGAGAAATACCAGGATTCCATTGTTAGGTGCTCCAGCCGCTGCGATATGACTGAAATACTGTTAAAAGTGGCGTTAAACCCCATTCAATCAATCAATCAATCAATCTGAAGGGGTGTCAAAAAGCGTCATTGTGTGGGAATTGGTATAACGTAGATAATTTGTTGCTCGCAAAAAAATAAATAATTTGTTCATTACAAGAATTTTGAATCTGTCTAATCCAAATCTATGTTTTACTGTGATGAGTAATGAAATTTTGTAAATATCTTAACCTTTGTCATGTTGAACATGGAATATTCCTGTTTTGGCATTTGGTATAGACTAAGATCAACCTGCACTTAAGTGCAGTCTGATCTTAGTCTACACCTCCTGTTTGTCTCCTTCAACCCAGAGTTGTTTATAAAATTAATTTTCAAAATAAATTTTGACCTCTAACTTGTGCTCCTAGTGCCCTCATGCCTTTGATTTAAATGCAAACTTAGATCAGGATTTTATTCAGCATGACAAGGGTCAATCATTTCAATATCTCTTGTTTGTTCTTGAAGACCTTGACTGAGATCTATTGTTTATATTTTGTCCCTCCAAAGTGTACTACATACACCGTTGGAATATCTAGGTTAATTGTTTTGGTATTCTACCTGTAATTAGTGAGGACTTGACAGGTAAAAATGATACCAAACCTTGGTCCTTAACCCTTTACCACCAAAGAAAATCTTAGCCTGGTCCAAATTGGAAAAAGTTGTTGATGACAATTTCAAATTGATTAAATTTTAAAAACTTGGTCTTTTGGGCAGAAAGTATTGGGCATAATGAAGAAATTGCTTGTTACAAGCAATATCTTCATTTTTCGCAAGTTATTTTCCGAGGTCTTTTTCTTGAGAGGCTCCAAAAAGTGTAATTGTGTGGGAATGGGTTAATGAAAAAAAAACTTATCCAATTACCAAAGTACAAAGTTCTAGACTTATCCAAATTGGAAGAAGTAGCATACGACAGTTTGAAATCAATAGATTGTTTCAAGCAGTTTCTTCATTCTCCAAAGTGCTCAAGTGAGTTATTGTGATCACCTTTTGTCCGGGGTCCGTCCGTCGTCTGTCAACAATTTCTTAGTGAGTATCAAATAGCTAAAGATGGCTGAGTCTGTTATAACCAAGTCTTTCTATTTTACAAGCAATAGAGGCAGGACAATAATGGAAGTGGGTGAATTTTTAGTAAGGACAAAGAAGTTTGAAACAAGATTTACTGGAGATGCAAAGACAGGCAATGTAAGGGGAGAGTTATGAATGTCGACAATATTTATCTGAAAAGAGTTCATTATTTTCAAATATACTACAGAGTTTCTCCCCTTTTGATTTCATGGAGATATAAATTTAAAATACAAAAAAAAGATTTCTTTTGGAGATTTTTTTTTTTTATGAAATTTGGATGAAGTTATCAAAATTGTCATTTGACGTCATAGTGCAGTTGGTAGCGCGTCGGACTGTCAATCTAGAGGTCCTGGGTTCGATCCCCGACGGCAGCACTCATCCTTTACGACTATTTGTCTCTCACCAATGGGTCGATAATCATAGACATATGTGGGATAACAGCTGGAGGCTAGGAAAGGATGTAATGGTAGTACTGGCGTGAGAAATACCAGGATTCCATTGTTAGGTGCTCCAGCGGCCGCTATATAACTGAAAGATTGTTGAAAGCGGCCTAAAACCCATTTCAAACAAAATCAAACAAAAGACAAATGTTTGAACTCTGGCTCACAAAGTGCAACCTCACAAGGGTTGATATATTCTTTTCTCGTGATATTGTATGGTAGACAGTCAAGCTTTCTTGTCTCATTATGGTACCATTCCCAAGATCTGAGCGATAACTTTTGGCTCCATGGCTTACAAAAAGTAGCCACATACGGCCTGACATAGCCATAGTGTTATTCATTGGCAGACAATCAAACCGTCATGTCGCTCATTACGGTACCACTCTCTAGATTGAGCTGATAAATTTTGACACCATAGCTCATTAAGTCTCTCGTCAGTCAAATTATGCTTTGTTTTCTGTCATAAACTATCATCATTTATGACAGCTATAGGATGTCTAGACTTTTGCTTTCCTTCAAACATGGGGATTGATTTTTCTTTTCTTGTGTAGTTGAAATGTTTTACCTTCCTCTGTCTTGTTCAAAGTTTAACATTTTTTGCTGAAAATTCATGATACAAGTATTTTTGGTTTATCTTGTCCCTAAAGTTGGGATTTTTAAACTCAGATTATTTGCCTTGCTAATTTGGGCACTCTAGAAGCCTAGGATTCAACCCATGGTGGGGGGCAAGCATCATTTTCAGCATTTGTCAATGGGTGGATAATGGTAAACATAAATGGGATGAGCAGTTAGTACTGGTGTGGGAAATATCAGTAACCCATGGTTTAGATGCTCTAGCTGCCGCAATATGACTGAAAAATGTTAAAAGTAGTGTTAAAACCCATTCAATCAAACAGACAAGCAAATGCAGCCTAATTTGATAAATTCTCTTACACGGAGACATCTTATAAATCATAATCACATCAAGGATGTGTTGACATTCAGGACCATCAGTCCTTTGAATTTCTTTTACTCAAATCATGGCGTCAGGTAAGGTGCTTTGAAATTCGAATTTGCTTGATAGTTCATATACAAGGATGAGATTCAAAAAACATTGTTATAATTTTGGCTCCATTTTGGTTCATTTATGTCAGCAAGATGACTTTTTAGGAATGTCATGGTCCTCTTGGTCTGAATTTTGGATTATGTTAACCCATTTCTACACAATCAGGCTTTTAGATACCCCCAAGAAAAAAAAGCTATGGAAAACATTGTGGAAAATGAAGAAATTGTGTTACAAGCAATTTCTTCATTGTCCACATCTTTTTCTACAGCAAAAAGAAAAAAAATGCAAAATTTCATAAGCTTTAAATTTTTGTCTGCAACTACTTTCAGTTTGGACCAGTCTAGAATTTGTCATTTAGGAATTGGTTAAAAAGGTGTTTATGAGTGGATGTGGGAGATTATACTTATACAGTTCCCATACAACAAAATTTTAGACTGGTCTGAATTGAAAGAAGCTGCAGACGACAATTACAAGTTGATGGAATTTTAGATTTTTTCATCTTTTTGGGTAGAAAACACTGTGTATAATGAAGAAATTTCTTCATTTTCCATAGTGTTTTCCAAAGCCTTTTTCTTTAGGGTTGTAAAAAGAAGGGATTGAGTGGGAATGGGTTAAGCCAGCTTCCCCTGAGAATCAAAGGATATAAGCAAACCTTTCAATCTTCAATTTGTTATTTGAAGGACAAAGGCCTCTTTCCAAATGGGAATTAGTTTGGTTTGATAAATAGGAATACATGCTTTGAATTAGTATACTATTCAAATAAAACCCATTCAGGATAATTGTCAATTTTGAAAGAATCTCAGAAATTTCAGAAAAACATTTTCAGGCAAGGTTATATATTAGTAAGAAAGATAAATGTGTTATTGTAATTGAAAGGATTTGAGGTTTTTAGTTCCCTTCAATGATCTTTGCCTTGTTTGTATTTTGACCGTATTCTATTCGATAAATGGAATGCTGCTGCAATGGATTATAGGGTTTTCCTATTGAGTTACTTTAAGTGATTATATCGTCGAAAACTATATTTGGAGGTATATAAGAGTTGGCTTGTTGGTTGTTTTGTCAGTCAGTTGGTTGGTCAGACGCTTTTTCCTGCCTGCCCATTTTCTCATAAACTACTGGATTAATTTGATTAAAATTTTACACAAGCACTTGTTATCAAGCAAAGATGTATTTTGCGTATGTTCCATTAATTTTTAGCTCCAATGGCTGAAAGCCAGCAAGCTATTGTCATGGTGTTGTGTCTTTTGTGCATCTGTATGTCTATCTGTCCAAAAACTTCTACTTTAAAAATCTTCTTCTCAATAAACAGATTTAAACCAAATTTCTCAGAAATGATCCTTGAGTGATCCTTTATGAGATTCCTTCAAAGAAATTTGATCAGATGAAAACATGGCTTTAATAGGTTGGGCTAATTTCCATTTAAGGTTAAACCTTTAAAAATCTTCTTCTGAAAACCAAATGATGGATTTCAACCACATTTTACAGGAATGCTCATTGAGTGACCCTTTATCAGATTCCTTCAAAGAATTTTGATTGGATGAAAAACATGGCTTTAATGGGTGGGGCTAATCTCCATATATATCAAAACTATTAAAATTCTTCTTCTCAGAAACCAATTGATGGATTTCAACCAAATTTTAAAGGAATGCTCATTAGGTGACCCTTAATCAGATTCCTTCAAAGAATTTTGATTTGATGAAAAACATGGCTTTAATGGGCTGGGCTAATTTCCATATATGGTGAAATTTTGAAAATCTTCTCTTCAGAACCCAATTGATGGATTTCAACCAAATTTCACAGAAATGATAATTGGTTGCCCCTTGATTGAATTCCTTCAAAAAATTTTGATTGGATGAAAAATATGGCTTAATGGGCAGGGCTAATTTCAATATGTAGCGGAAACTTTAAAAAGGTTATTCTAAGAACCCAAACGATGGATTTGTATCAAAATTTACATGAATACTCATTGGGTGAATCTTTATCAGATTCCTTCAAAGAATTTCCATATACATGTATAATGAAAACTTTAAAAATCTTCTTCTCAGAAACCAATTAATCGAATTAAACCAAATTTTATAGGAATGCTCATTGGTTGACTCTTTATCAAATTCCTTCAAAGAATTCTGATAAAATGAAAAACATGGCTTTAATAGGTTGAGCTAATTTCCATATTTGGTGAAAACTTTAATGAGCTGGGCAAATTTCCATATATGGTGAAAACTTCTTAGGAATGATCAATAAATTCAGGCTGGTGGAGCAAATCAGGCACCCAAGCGCTTCAAGTTTCTAGGAGTTATGGCCCTTTGTTTAAAAATTTTGTACAAAATCTTGTACACTCTTTTTAGCTCACCTAAACACGTAGTGCTCAAGTGAGCTATTGTGATCGCCTTTTGTCTGGCGTCCGTCCGTCATGCGTCGTCCGTCAACAATTTCTTTAAACCACATCTCCTCCCAAACCAATGGGCCAATCTGAACCAAATTTGGCAGAAATGTTCCTTAGGTGGTCCCCTTCAAAAATAGCTAAAAGAATTGAAATCTGTTAAAAACTCTGGTTGCCATGGCAACAAAAGTGAAATTTTAAATAATCTTTAAAAATCTTCTCCTCCTGACCCAGAAGGCATAGAGCCTTGATATTTTGCATGAAGCATCAGTATATTGACCTATTTCAAAATAGCTTAAATCATGATCCTCAGGTCCCCAGGGGCGGAGCCCCAGGGGGGTGGGGTTTATATAGAAATAAAGAACAATTTTTTAAATGACATCTCCTCTCAAACCACTGGGCCGATTTGAACCAAATTTGGCAGAAATGTTCTTTAGGTGGTCCCCTTCAAAAATAGCTAAAAGAATTGAAATCCGTGAAAAACTCTGGTTGCCATGGCAACAAAATGTGAAATTTTAAAATAATCTTTAAAAATCTCCTCCTCCTGACCCAGAAAGCGTAGAGCCTTGATATTTTGCATGAAGCATCAGTATATTGACCTCTTTGAAAATAGCTTAAATCATGATCCTAGGGTTTCCAGGGGCAGACCCAGGGGGGGGGGGGGAGGGGGGGGGGTATAGGCATGAAGCATCAGTTCACAGACTTCTTTCTTATTTCTGAAATTATAACCCATGGAAAAAGTTTTTTCCTTCTTTCAAATCAGCACTAAGGCCTCGGAATTTATAATTTAGACTTTTGGATCCCCAGGTTCCTAACCTTATGTAATTGTGGCCCACTTGTTTCATAATCCTAACCTTAACATGAAATTAGACTGTTGAAAGAAAAAGAGCCTTTATCTCAGGTGAGCGCCCCAGGGCCAACGGCCCTCTTGTTCTCTTCAACTACTAAATGGATTTGATTAAAAATTTCACATTTGTACTCAGTAACAAGCAAAGAAATCAGAAAATAGACTTTATTCAAGTGATCTTTTTTCTATGACATGGAGCCATTGGGGGTATTTATCACCTCAACCCATTACCAGACGACAAAGATTTAAGACTGTCCAAAATTAAAAGAAATTGCAGAAAAGTTTGATTTAAAGAAGTTTAAACTTCTCATTTCCAATGTTTTCTTAAGCTTTATTTATGAAATAAAAAAAGGCATGACTGTGTGGCTATGGGTTAAGTGATGGTGTCATATTCTTCTTATCCTGCAATGTAATGTTTTGTATTCTTTCTTAACCCATTACCAGATGAAAAGAATTTAGACTGGTCCAAATTGAAAGAACTTGAAGACGACAATTTCAAGTTGTCGGAATTTAGACAATATTAACCTTTTAGGGTAGAAAAGATGTTAAACATTGTTACAAGCAATTTCTTCATTTTCCACAATGTTTTCAAAAGCATTTTTCTTGAGGATATAATGTCAAAAAGAATCATTGTGTGAGAATGGTTTATGTGTCAATATGGTAATTTCAGATAAGTTGGTAATAAGTTCGAATCCTTACTCACCAATCATGCTTTCTGAAAGTTGACGTCATTGCAACATGCAGCATTTGTCTCTCGAAAGGGCAAATGATACCTATGTAGAATAAGCAGCTAGTGGTTAGTATTGAATGTTGTTGTTGTTTTGGTAATAACTGACAGGTAGCTATGGTAAGTTAGACCAAGTGTTGCAATATTACTGATATTTCGCTTTTAATCCTAAGTTTATAACCCAGTCCCACACGACGATGCTATTTGTAACAAGCAATTTCTTCATTATCCACAATGTTTACTTCTCCAATTGATACAGGTATTTTTTAAATTACATCAATTAAAATTTATTGTCTGCAACTTCTCTCACTTTGGACCAGTGTAAAATTTTGTTGTTTTGTTGATGGAGTATCTTTTTTTCTAGATGAAATTCTTGTGTAAAACCTTATTATCATTTTCTTTTTTTCAGATGGTGAGGCATGTGAAAGGCTACCTCCTCAATATCGAGGGAACAGTTTTGCTGCTGACGATAGCTATGGGATAATGGGCGGTAATTTCCCTGCGCTTGAACTAATGGCATTATTTACGGCAGCCGCCATGCATGACTATGACCATCCAGGTCGTACAAATGCTTTCCTTGTTGCTACGCATGCTCCACAGGTGAGAAAATACAACGAAAAAATGTCAATTGACCTTTTGCTGGCCCCGCCCACTGAATCACTTATTCCCGCCCATTAAATCTGACAGAAAGTTCTTCAATTTTTAGTGGCATTATTTTGCAAATTTTATGGCCAGTAGCATGTAACAAAAAAGTAATATGGTTGGTTTGTGGCATAAACATTGTAACCAGAGCTTGAATAAGCTTTACTCACAAGGTTTGAGCCACCAAAACAACAAAAAAGGTTAACAAAAATGGTGGCTAATGTTGGAGTTCAAAGCTCAGGTCCCGGCTGATTAAATGATTTGATTGGTCAGTTGATTTCTTGATTCACAGCTGCGATTGGTCAAATGACTACAAGACTTCTATGTAGAACTTACGATGGTTCTGAACAGTATTTCACACAGAAATGACCAAAAGAAATGATCCTTGGGGGTCCCTTTTTCAGATCAGGACTATAAGTCGTAAAACTATAGACAGATTTCATTATGAATTAACACGGCTATTTTACTTCATAAGCAGATGTGCCCTATGAAACACTTGTTTGGGTTTGCTAAATGTCAAGGTCATGTTTGAAGTTCAAATGTTTTCAAGCTTGATATAAGTTGTCCTTGACATTCTATTTTGTTTCTTTGAAATGACACAGTGTTCTTTTTAACCATATCACAGTGTTCTCCTTTTTAACCATATCTTATGGGTATTTCTTGCCTTTGGTCAGCTTCTGCGTGTTCATCCTCTTAAAACTTTGACATTTTGTAATATATTTGGTATTACTGAAAAGCATTCACCTGAAACTTTGAATATATATTCACCATCAAAAGAGCAATTTATACAAACAAGGGGGTGACTCCAAATGCATTTTGTAACAAATAATGCCCCTCTTTAGCTCACCTGAGCACAAAGCGCAAGGTGAGCTATTGTGATGGATCATTGTCTGTCGTCAGTCCTTCCGTCTGTTGGTCAATCCACAATTACTTTAAAAATCTTTTCCTCCAAAACCAGTAGGCTAATTAAGATGAAACTTTGCAGTGTTGTTCTTTGGATGAAGCTCTACAAATCTGTGAAAATAATTTCATTCCGTGAAAAACTCTGGTTTTAAAATGGGAAATTTGAGTAAACCTTTTAAAAATCTCCAGAACTATGAAGCCAATCAAGCTGAAACTTTGCAGGTATGTTCTTTGGGTGAAGCTCTAAGTAAGTTCCATGAAAATCTCTTGTTGCCGTGGCATTTGAAAATAGGAAATTTTAGTAAATCTTTGAATTTTTTTTCAGAAAGTACAACGCCAAAGGCATTTATATTTCATATGTAGCTTAATCACAAGGTTCTCTGCCAAGTTTTCAAAAATTTAATTTCTTGGGTCAAAAATGGCCCTACCTCTCAGATCTGAAGTTTGGAAAAATGCCTAATTAGAGTAAGTTCAAAAGACTTCTCCTTGTAAACTATAAGGTCTAGGACATTCATATTTTACATGAAGCATTACTAGATGGTTTTGTACTGTATCACTTAAAATTATGCTCCCAGGGTCAAAAACGGCTCTGCACTAGGGGTCCAAAATAGGGGAAAATGCAAAATTTGAGTAATTTAATAAAAAGAAAAGTCTTCACTTTGAGGCAGAGGGCATTTATATTTGGAATGTAACATAGCCTGGCCGTTATCCATCAAAATTGATCAAATTATGCCTGTAGGATAAAAAACACCTCTTCCCTGGATGTCCAAAGTTCGTAAAAATGTTCAATTAGACCATGTTCAATAGTCTTCTCCTCCCAATCTACGAGGTGTTAGGCATTCATGTTTGGTATATAGCATAACCAGATGGTTCTCTACCATGTTAGCTAAAATCATATCCCTGGGATAAAACATGGCCCTGCCTCAGAGGTCCAAAATCTAGGAAAATGCCCAATTAGAGCAACTTCAGATGTCTTCTGATGAAATATAAGGTGAAGGACATCATTTTGGTATCTAGCATTACTAATTAATTTTGTATTATGTTACAGGAAAATATGTCCTTAAGATAAAAAATTTCTTTGCTCCAGGGGTTGTAAATTGTGTAAAGCGCTTAATTTGAAAAAAAATCTTCTTAAATATAGGGCCTAGAGTATCTATATTAAAAACATAGCATTACGTTAATTTTATCTATGATGTTTATATTCTTTGGACAAAAATAGCCCCTCCCTAGGCATCCAAAGTTATGAAAAATGTTCAATAAGAGCATATTCGAATATCTTCCTCTCAGGATGTATTAGTTGTAATGCATTCGTATTTGGTTTACAGTACTTTAAGATTGTTCTCTACCAAGGTTAAAATTATTCCCACTGGGTCAAAATTTCTCACCTTAGAGGCCCCAAGTGAGGTAAAATGCTCAATTAGAGCAATATCAAATTCTTCTACTCTTAACACTGGTCCATGTTAACCCTTTCCCGTGTTTAGAAATTTTAGACTAGTCAAAATTGAAAGAGTTTGCAGACGACAATGAAAACTGGATGCCATTTGAAATGAAACCATCCTATGTGGTAGAAAATATTGTGGAAAAAGGAGAAATTGCTTGTTACAAGCAATTTCTTCTTTTTCAACAATGTTTTCTCCAGTATAAAATCACAGGAACATAAAATCCCGTATTTGAACGGGAAAGAGTTTAAAGAAGTTAAAGTTTGAGTGAAATTTTAGAGTAGAAAACATAGAAAATGAAGAAAATGAAGAAATTGCTTGTAACCAGTAAGTTCTCCCTTTCTCACAATTTATTTTTAAACTTATTTTCCTTGAAGACATCAAAATGTGGAATTGTTTGGTAATGGATTTAACTATAAAGCTGTAGGCATTCATATTTATTGTTTAGCATTACTTGATAGTTTTGTACTAGTTTTGTCTCTCACTAATGGGTGGATAATTGTAAACCTAAGTGGGATAGCAGCTGGAGGCTAGGAAAGGATGTAGTGGTAGTACTGGTGTGAGAAATACCAGGAATCCATTGTTAGGTGCTCCAGCTGCCGCGATATGACTGAAATACTGTTGAAAGCGGCTTTAAACCCCATTCAATCAATCAATGCCCAAAATCTTAAATTTGTTTACTGTAAATCAGGTTTTATTATCAAGGATTTTATTTTTGCTAATATTTGTGAGGCAACGAGCTTGCAAGTTCAAGAATCTCTTTTAAATTGGACCGTTTTGTACAGAAAAATACGGAGAGGTCCAAAATAAGCCGCGAACCAATGAAGATCAAATGATTTACCTATTTTGGCATCATCCCACTTTATTTCATATTTCACATTGTGTTGGGAATTGTCATCTTCTCGGCATAAAAACCGAATAAATCATTTTGAGAATAGGACGAATTTTTAGCAGGCAAAATTTTATAACCTGCCAAGTTAGTCCACTTTCTAGTAATCTGTTGAAAACATGTTTACAAACATAACAATGGAAAGCAGACGAGGTGATAAAATTCTAGGCGACAACAATAAGACAACAAAGAGGTAAATAGTTGTAACTGACTCTTTATTACATAGACTCTCAGAACATTTTAACAACTTAAAAGCAGATGATGCAAAAGATATCAATTAAAATCAAACAATTGTACCTGTTTTGACACGGGATATGATTATATCATCTTTTGACAGTTTGGCAAACCTAGTATTGTATTGATAATCCAATGCGTTAGTGCTTTAAGTGGGTAGGTGTATATAAATATTACGACCTGAAAACTCGGTTTGATAACAGCTTTTGGTAAACTTTAAGGCATACTTTACAATCTTACAACAATTTCAGAAGAGAAATTGTTATACTATGAGAATAAGAATAAGTAAAGATGTTCTTATATGGACTACAAGTAATATCTCTATCGAATTAGGGTTTAATCATGAGAGATTTTTTCTTTGCATGTCTATTTCCGGAGATATTTATATTGAAATTATCAATATACCATTCAGCTGCTCCAAAATTCACAAACTCGCTAATAAGTCCTCGGGTCCTGCTCACGCAAAAATAAGACAATGTGAAAATTACCCAATTTGCAGTAATTTATTTTGCTCAGGCTGTGTCTTTCTTTATACAAAAAAGTACTGTTATTTGCTGATGCCTCAGGTGAGCAATTTAGGACCAACATGATCCTCTTGGTTGACTATGGAGAACTTTGACATTTTGTTGTATCTCTGGTATTATTGAACATATTCACTTGAAATTTAGATTGTGTTTGCTATCATAAGAGAAAACCGTTTTCTTGTACTTGAACAGCTGGGCATTCTCAATTTAATGCCGTGCTCTTATTGTATATATCTTAACCAATTCCAACTCAATCCCTCCTTTTTACGCCCCTCGAGAAAAAGTTTGGAAAACATTGTGGAAAATGAAGAAATTGCTTGTATCAAGCAATTTCTTCATTATCCACAATGTTTTCTATCCAAGAAGACGAAAAAATTCAAAATTCCATCAACTTGAAATTGTCGTCTGCAGTTTTCTTTCAATTTGGACCAGTCTAAAATTTTGCTGTGTTGGAATGGGTTAACCCATTACCAGACAGTAAAATTTTAGACCATTTTCCAAGGAGTTACAGATGACAATGAAATTTTAGCAGGTTTTATTTCCATATATGGTAAAAACTTTGAATCTTCTTCTCAGAAACCAGTGGAAGGATTTCAACCAAAATTTTACAGAAATGATCCTTGTGTGATCCTTTATCAGATTCCTTCAATGAATTGTGATCGCATTTAAAACATGGCTTTAATAGACAGGATTTATTTTCAAATTTGATGATGGCTTTGAAAACACTTGAACCATTCCCAAACAATCCGTCTTTTTTTTTGCCTATCAAGAAACACAAATGGAGAAGGCATACCTAGCAATTTCTTCATTTTCAACAATGTTTTCTACTCAAAGAGTTCAAAATATCTGAATTTCATAAATTTGAAATTGTGATCTGCAGCTCCTTTCAATTTGGACCAGTCTAAAATTTTGGCGTTTGGGAAAGGGTTAAGAGATGATCCCTTCTTATATGACTTGTCAAATAATCTAATTTTGTTCTCTTTTTCAGGCTGTATTGTACAATGATAGATCTGTTTTAGAAAACCATCACGCAGCTTCTGCGTGGAACCTCTTTTTATCCAACCCTGACTTTCACTTTCTTACGGGTCTAGATCAGACGGAGTTCAAAAGATTTCGATACCTTGTTATTGAAGCTATACTAGCCACTGATCTTAAACGTCATAGTGAAATACTGGCAGAGTTTAATTCAATGGTGAGTAATATCTTTTTTCAAATTCTGTAGATTCTTAATTTTTGTGTTGGCAATCGAGGGCAATTTTGGCCTTCTTTTTAAATATTTTCACTGATTCTGTAGGGAATATGTTTTGTAATTTAAACTTTTTTTGAAATACTAAGATACAGCATTTTGTTCTCGGTCAATTAGAAATGTTGTATTAATGGATCAGCTAGACCAAAATTAAGTTCAGCTTACCAAATACATGTAACAGTCTTGAAAAGATAAGATTACCTGGTATTTGCAACAAATAATATCGTAATCAAAAACTTTGTTACTTAGATTTTGAGAAGATAGCCATTTAAGAAAATAGGTGAATAAAGAGACAATTCATCTTAGGGAAATCTTCTTTTTTTTTGGTAAATATTCTTAAGTCTCAGAGCTTTAACATATTCATAGTGATTGTTATTGGCAGGTCAATGATGAGAATGCTGTTGGTATTGACTGGACGTCAGAGAGTGACCGACTACTTGTGGCTGAAATGGTCATCAAATTAGCCGACATTAACGGGCCAGCAAAACTAAAAGATCTACACACATCATGGACACATCGTATCTCAGAAGAATTTTTTGAACAGGTAAAAAATTATTTCATTGAAATCGTAAATGTTTTGAACTGAAAAAAAAATCAGTTAAAATCATTTAAATATACTCCTTTTTATGCTGAACCCGGAATATTTCTGTTTTTGAAGGTGGTATAGACAAAAATCATAGCCTGTCCCTTTTCAGCTAGAGTTGTTTAATAAGTCATCTTTCAACAAGAAAAATATTACCCACAATTGGTGCTTCAAGTGCTTTCATTTCTTTGATTTTGATAAATTTTGTAGAGTTTTTTTTTCAGCATGAAAATGGTTAGTAACTATTACAGCAACTGTTAACAAGTTACCATACAAACGAAATTATAGCTCTGGGAAAGGAGAAATTTCTTGTTACCCGCTATTGCCCACAACACTCTTCAGATTGCACATGCTTTGAAATATCTTTTGCAACCTCTCTTGGTTAATTCTGTTATCTGGTTATTGGTTAAGAATTTCAATTACAGAATAAATTACTACTAACTAGTCATCACTTTATCTATGCTCTAACAATCAAGCTTTTTTAGTTCGGCTGTTTTTGGAGAAAACCAGAGGTATTGCAATAGCCTGGGTGTTGTCGTGGTTGCCGTAGTTGTCTTGCAAAAACTTTGACATTTCGTGTATCTCTGGTTCTACTAAAGGCATTCACTTGAAACTTGGCACACGTGTTCACTATCAAAGAGCAACTGATACTATCAAGGGGATAACTCTAGGTACATTTTGTGCTTTTATCCACTATCCAGCACCCAAAAGCCGAGCATAGGCAACGGTAGGCAGTGCTCTTGTTAAAAAGCAGCAATTTCTCTATTTTCCACAATGTTTTTTTTTCTTTCAGGGCATGAAAACGTGAGATAATTGGGATTTGGTTAAGTGTGTTTCATTCACATTTTAGTACCTTTTATTGTAAAAAAAAAAACTCTATAAATTATAGATACCACTAGTGACCTAAATCTTTTTTATGCCCCAACTACTTATTGGGGGGGGGGGGTATATAGATTTGCCTTTGTCCGTCCATCCGTACTTCAATACTTCCGTCCTTCCATCCGTCCTGAAATTGTCTGGGGCATATCTCTGAAAGTATAATAGCTATCAACTTGAAACTTCATAGATGGAAAGACCTCATTGAGGAGAAGTGCACAAGAACCACAACTCTTGCTTGCATAACTAGAAAAGCTTTGAAAAACATTGTGGAAAATGAAGAAATTGCATAAGATTAGCAATTTCTTCATTTCCCACAAAATTTCTACCCATAGAGACAAATATTTTTGAAATTTTCATTAACTTGAAATGTCGTCTACAACTTCTTTCAATCTTGAATAGTCTAAAATTTGCCATTTTGTAACAAGTCGAACAAAAAGAAATGTGACACATGAGCTATGTCAAGAAATCTATAGAGATCCAGAGCTCATGATCGAGAGGGAGATTTTGACATCCAAATATGTAATTTAAGTGAATGTAGACTTTACCCTTTAATTGTGTACTTATTAGAATAGTTTTGTCAAGGCAATTCAAGTGGTTATCAACAACATAGGGTTTAATAAGGAAATAGCTAGTTTAGATTGCTGTAACTCCCTCCAATGAAGAGCTCCACTTAACCCATTACCAAACGACAAAGTTTTAGACTTGTTCAGACTGAAAAAAAGTGCAGACAGCAGCTTTGTGTTGACAAAATTTTAAATTGTTTGTCTTTTTGGGGGTAAAAAACATGGATAATGAAGACTAGCAATTACGTCAGTTTCCCACAAGGCTGTACCATAGCTGATTTCTGTGAGATTGTGTAGGAATAGATTAACCTAATCCCACTCACTGACGATTTTACACGCCCCCAAGAAAAAAGGCTTTAGAAAACATTGTGGGCAATGAAGAAATTGCTTGTTACAAGCAATTTCTTCATTGTCAACAATGTTTTCTACACTAAAAGTAAAAAAAATCCAAAATTTCACTGACTTGAAATTGTCGTCTGCAACTCCTTTCAATTTGGACCAGTCTAAAATTTTGCTAATCTGGTAATGGGTTAATTCCTCTCTCAGTCTGGATGATCCTTGCTGTATGACTTTCAGGGTGATGAAGAATCTCGACGAGGTATGCCTATATCCCCATACATGGACAGAAGAAACCCTCAGACGGCCAAACTACAGGAGACATTTATCAACCACTTGGTGGCACCACTGTGTAATGCCCTGGTAACAGCAGGTCTCTTACCAGGCACCTGGGTGGAGGAAGACAGTGATGCTGAAGGTCTGTGTTATGCACAATTAATTAAGCCATTACCACACAATTCTACTTTCTACACCTCCAAAGAAAATTTTCCAAAAACATCATGGAAAAAGAAGAAATTGCTTGTTACAAGTAATTTCTTCATAATTGACAATGTTTTCCACCCTAAAAGACCAGGAATTTTAAGATTTCATTCACTAAGTTCATTGTCTCTGCCTTATTTGAATTTAGACCTTCTGGTAAAGGGTTAAATAGATATACTCTCAATTTTGAAAACTTTGTTCAGAAACAAAAGATAAATTCTTCTGTATCCACTCTGTTTTCCATCAACATCTTACTTAACCCATTCCCACACAATGAGGCTTTTAAATGCCCCTCAATATGAAGCTTTGTAAAACATTGTGGAGAATGAAGAAATTGCTTGGTACAAGCAATTTCTTCATTATCCACAATGTTTTCTTTCCTTAATTACAAAAATATTGAAGATTTTATCAACTTAGAATTGTCGTCTGCAACTTCTTCGAATTTCGACTGGTCCAAAATTTTATCAAGTGGGAATGGGTTAACAAGTAATAGCACATGTAAGTGTTAGGAAATATCTGTCACTAGGCTACATGGCAGTCTGAGGACAATTTCTTCAGCCCTGCTATTTTTGGAAGAAAAGTCGAGATGCTTTTGTCCCCATAGTGTCGTCAGTGTTTTCTAACCCCCCGAAAATTTCATCTTATATAGAAATAAAGAAGGATTTTTAAAACGACATCTCCTCCCAAACTACTGGGCTGATATCAACCAAAGAATTTAATCAGTTGAAAACTCTGGTTGCTATGACAACAAGGGTAAAAACAAAATGAAAAAAAAAAAACAACATTGCCTCCTGACCCAGAAGTTGAAGAATCTTGAATTTTGCATGAAGCATCAGTACATTGACTTCTTCCTAAATTGATAAAATTTTAGAGCCACAGGGTGACTAGGCTTAAATAGAAGTAAAGAAGGCAACCCTTTCAAAACTATTTGGCCAATTTAAACCGAATTGGGCTTGTTGATTTTAGTTAAATTTTTAAGGAGGTTTTCTCCCGACCCAGTTTGTATTAGGCCTTGAAGAAAAAAAGAGCCTTATCTCAGGTGAGCGCCAGGGCCACTGGACCTCTTGTTCTTCTGAAATCATCTCAGAAACTGCAACTTGGATTTCACGCATATTTCACAGGAATAATCTTTGGGTGACCCTTTATTGGTTTCCTTCAAAAAAATGTGTTAAGATAAAGTATGGCATTTATGAGCGGGACTAATTACAGTTCAATGGTATAGATAAAGTATAGCATTTATGAGCAGGACTAATTTCAATAGGTAAGAAAATGTTAAGGGAAAAGAAGAAATTGCTTGTCACAAGCAATTTCTTCTTATTCCATGTTTTTTTCCAATATATAAAAACACTGGGACATAAAAACCCAGGGATCGTACAGGAAATGGTTCAAGGCAGTCTATGACATATATATGCCAATATTGTAGGTGACTCTGATGTAGAGAAGACAGACAGTATGTGTAAAGATACAGAAGATGAAGAAGTTGATACAGATCCAGAATCAGGTCAGTTTACAACTTCACCCACTCTCATATAGCCCTGTGCCTTTCTTTATAAAAACTTGTAATTGGGTCAAAATGTCTCGCACAAATGTCAACATTGCTAAAAGCTATCGGGACACAAAGCATGACACGTCCATAGTTGATGAATATGTTTAATTTATCTCATCAACAACCTTTCTTTCTTTCAACACAAAATTATTTTGACTACTCCCAGAGAACTATGTAATACTTTTAGTCAACCTAAAAAAATATATTGACCAATTTCCACACAATCTTATTATTTTATGCCCCTCAAATAAAGAGCTTGAAAAGGCACTCTCAAAAATAAAATGGATATTGCTAGTAGTGATTCCAAAATGTTTTCTGCCCCAAAAGACAAAGTTTGTGAAAATTTCATCAACTTAAAACTGTTGTCTACAACTTCTTTCAAGTTAAACCAGTCTAAGATTTTATTATTGTGTATTGGGTTAAGACACAATTTACCATGTAAGATTACAACTTTTCTTGTTTAATTTAATATTGCAGACAATTTCTCATAGTCATTTAATTAATTGAAAACCTTTGGAGTATCCACTCACTTTTAGCTCACCTGAGCACGAAGTGCTCATGGTGAGGTATTTTGAGTTCCTGTGTCCGGTATCCAGCGTGCGTTGTCCGGCGTGTGTCAACAATCTTCAAATGATATTTCCTTCCAAACCACTAGGCGGCTCTCAACCTAATTTGGCAGAAAAGCTCCTTAGGTGGTGCCCTTTGAAAATTGCTAAAAGAATTGAAATCTGTTTAAAACTCTGGTTGCCATGGCAACAAAGCTGAAATTTTAATAAGAACTTTGAAAATTATCTCCTCTTGACCCATAAGGCATAGATCCTTGATATTGGCATGAACCTTAGGTGGTGCCCTTTGAAAATTGCTAAAAGAATTGAAATCTGATAAAAATCTGGTTGCCACGGTAACAAAACTGAAATTTAAATAAAATTTTTAAAGATTATCTCCTCCTAACCTAGTGGGCCTAGAGTCTTGATATTTCGCATGACTCATCAGTACATTGACCTCTTTCAGAATTGCTAAAATCATCAACCTCGGGCCCCTAAGGGTGGAGCCCCGGGGGGGTTGGGGGGGGCTTATATAGAAATAAAAAAGGTTTTTTAAAACAACATCTCCTCCAAAACCACTGGGCCGATTTCAACCAAAGAATTATAATGAGTTGAAAACTCTGGTTGCTATGACAACAAGAGTAAATTTGAAAAAAAGAATAGAAATTAAAAAAAATCCATCTCCTCCTGATCCAGAAGTTGAGAATCTTGAATTCAGTACATTGACCTCTTTCAAAATTGATAAAATTTCACAGCCAAAGGGTGATAAGGCTAAAATAGAAATAAAGAAGGCAACCCTTTCAAAACTATATGGCCAGTTTAAACCAAATTTAAATATGTTGGTTTGCCCCCTTTTAATGATTACCAAAATATTTAAAATCTGTTGAAAGCATTGGTTAGCATGATAACATAAGTTGATTTTAGTTAAATGTTAAAGGAGGTCTTCTCCGGACCAAGTTTGTGATAGGCCTTGAAGAAAAAAAGAGCCGTATCTTAGGTGAGCACCAGGGCCACTGGCCCTCTTGTTTACAAGTTAGAGGGATTGTTTTGGTAAAATAGAAAGGCTTGTCAGGAAAATAATTAATTAAACCTTTACCACCCCATAACACTTTTTCACACATTTCATGAAAAAAAGTTAAAGGAAAGTAATTTGGAAACAATAAAAATTGCTTGTTACAAGTAATTTCTGCATTTCAACATTGATTTCTATTAAAAAAGACAGAGACATTAGAGATATTTGAAATTTTATCAACTCTAAATTGTTGTCTGTAACTTCTTTGATTTTGGAACTGTCTAAATTTATGTCGTCTGGATATGGATTAAGTCCCTGGCCCAGTGCAAATAAATGTGGATCAACACTTCAAAATATTCATGAAGTTTTTAAAGTTAGGTTACCGAGCTCAATACTTTACCTTTTTTTTGTATAAGTAATTACATCATACTAAAGTACATTAATTTACTTTAGATATTGACTCAAGTGATAGTGAAGGTAAATGATTATTTATATCTTACTTGGATTGTTTGTCACATGACCTGTTTGATTGGCACTTATCCCTTCCCAAAATATCACCCGTATCACAATTTGCCACATATCTGCACTCCTATATCTACCATTTGCCAAAAAAAAAAGGGTTGCCAAACTTAACCAATTATTACACAATCCTGTTTTTTGATGCCATGAAGAAATAAGGTTATGAAAAACATTGTTGGAAATGGAGAAATTGCTTGTAACAAGCAATTCCTTCTTTTCCAACAATGTTTTCAACCTTACATGTATTTAACACTTATTTTCCAATTTTACAGTACTTTGAAACTTGGTCTCAACTTCTTTCAACTTGGACTGATTTAGATTTTTATCAAGTGATAATTCGTTAAGAAAGCACAATTTGGGATCAGCTTCCCATTTAATTTTGGTTGTTTCTCTAGTTTGGTTTCTGTTAGATGTTAAAAAAGAAGCTAATTATTTAGATAATGTTGAAAATTTTCAAACTTAAGTTAGAATTTTACCACTGCTGAACCAGCTAGAGATTTGCTTTATGAACCCATTCCCACACATACCTGCTTTTATTATAACCCTCAAGAAATAAGCTATTTAGAAATGAAAATAAAAAAACAACTTGTTACAATTTCTTGATTTCCCAGAATGCTTTCTACATAAAAAGACAAAGAATTTTGAAATTTCATCAATTTGAAATTGATGTCTGAAAATAAGACTAGAGCCTTAAGTTTTGTCATCTGTTAACCCTTTCCTGTTTGATACCTTTTTATGTCCCTGTGATTTTATAATTGAGAAAATATTGTACAAAAAGAAGAAATTGCTTGTAACAAGCAATTTCTTCTTTTTCCACAACATTTTCTGCCCAACTGAATGATTATTTTCAAATTAAACCCACTTTAAATTTTTGTCTGCAAAACCTTTGAATTTGGAAGGGTCTAGAATATTGCAAAACAGGAAATGGTTAATGGGTTGATATGAATGAAAGCCATATGCTCCAAGCATTCAGGTGTAAAAATATATATTTTGTTGCCTCACAATGTACATATTTGTCCTATCAATGTTTTTGTATATGCACAACTATGCCAATTTTGAATTGAAATGTGATATTTTCAATCTATCCTGGTTTTATTCATGAAAGGAAATCATTTCATAAAGGACCTATGGAAGCATGGATTCAGATTTAGCTAACATTAAATCAAAGTACTGAAAAGTACTGTAAGCTAGCAAAGCATTGTTTTCTTCACCAGTCTTCTGTCAAATGTTATCATGATAAAGAAATGAGGTTAAAGTAACCAAGGAGATAACCATCCCAACACAATCCTTCCTTTTTACACCCCAAAGAAAATAGTGGTGGAAGACAATGTGGAAAATGAAGAAATTGCTTGTTACAAGCAACTTCTTCATTTTCCACATTGTTTTCTACCTAGAGGGATAAATATTTAAGAATTTTCAACAATTTGAAATTGTCGTCTGCAACTTATTTGAAGACTCTGATCATAGTCATTTTTAACAGGATATGCTCAAGTGAGCTAAAATTACCTAGGAAATGAACTTGCGTGCAGAGTTTTCAATATTTCTGAAAAACATAAGAACTACTTTTTATGGCGTAGGGATGTAACAGCATTTGTGGTTAAGCATCCATTGGCAGTTTGCACTCTTTGAACTTTGAGACGACCTCAAAATTTTGTCTGTTAACTTAAGCTATCAAAGCTGATGCTTTGCTAGCTAAAAATGATAAGAAACTATGGTATGATGTAATTCTGCTGAAATATAACTTTTAGGATGCTCAAAAGGAATGAAAGTCCTGCAACAAAGCAAAAATTATTTTATAAGCTGGTAATTATACTATGGACTACTCTCTATGTAATACTGAAAGATTTTTGAAGTGTGCTTTCAATACATTCCCACACAATCCTGCTTTTCTAATTTGCAAGAAAAGAGTGTGTGGAAAACTATTTGGAAAATGCAGAAATTGCCTATTACAAGCAATTTCTTAATTTTCCACATTTATTGTCCCATAGAAGTTAAATTCTGTCAACTTGAAGTTGTCATCTACACACCTATGAATTTGGAACAGTCTAAATTTATGTTGTCAGGTAAAGAGTTAAATGATGAAAATGAAAGCAAGTTTTGGCAATTCATAATAATGTGATTTATAGCCCTTGTTTGTTTTGTTGTTCTTTGAATCAACAAGGTAGGTGTTGGTAGAAGTACAAAGTCAACTTTGTTTTAACTTTCTCCTTAAAAAATCACTGGTTTACATTACTCTTAGGTAATTTATGTGTTTTAGCTTGGCTGTTTACAGAGAAAAACCTGTAGTACTGCTATAGCTCAAATTCGACCTTTAATCTAATAAAAAAAAACTTTAACCATAAACTAACTTTTTCTATATATGTCATTCTTCAACCTAGGGGACTCAAATTTCACAAATGTATTCATCAGGAGAACGAACGGCTTTCATTTGAAATAATGACCTTGACCATTTGACTTTGTCACCCCGACCTTTAACCCATTATATCCTTTTAATGAAAAAATTGAAATAAAAACTAACTTTTAGCTCACCTGAGCAAGAAGTGCTCAAGATGTGCATTGTGGTAAGGTGGATGTCTGTCGTCTGTTGTGCAAAGTCCGTCATCATCATTTACCTTTTATGCTCTCTAGAGGCTACATTTTTGGCCCAATCAACCTGAAAATTTGTCAGTATGTTTGTCTTGATTAAATCTCGGACAAGTTCGAAATTGGGTCAACTGGAGTCAAAAAGTAGGTCACAGGGTCAAAACTGAGTAAAACCATGTATGCACTCTAGAGGCCACATTTTTAGCTCAACTGGCTGAAAGCTGGAGAGCTATTGTCATGGCGTTGTGTCTGTCATGCGTCCGGTCCTCTGTCGGTCCATAAAATTTTACTTTGAAAATCTTCTCCTCCAGAAAGTACTGAACAGATTTCAATAAAATTTCACAGAAATGATCCTTGGGTAACTCTCTATCAGATTCCTTCAAAGAATTTTGATTGGTTGAAAAACATGGCTTAAATGGGCAGGGCTAATTTCCTTATATGGTGAAAGCTTTACAAATCTTATTCTCAGAAACCGGTGGATGGATTTCAACCAAATTTTTACAGAAATGATCCTTGGGTGATCCTCTATCATATTCCTTCAAAGAATTTTGATCGGACGAAAAACATAGCTTTAATGGGCGGGGCTAATTTCCATATATAGTAAAAGCTTTGAAAATCTTCTTCACAGAAACGAGCAGATGGATTTCAACCAAATTTCACAGAAATGATCCTTGGGTAAACCTTCATCAGATTCCTTCAAAGAATTTTGATTAGATGAAAAACATGGCTTTAATGGGTATTTCCATATATTGTAATATCTTTGAAATTCTGCTTCTCAGAAACCAATGGATGGATTTCAACCAAATTTTGACTGGATTGATCCTTAGGTTACCTTTTATCAGATTATAAAAAATAATTTTGATTGGATGAAAAATATGGCTTTAATGGGCGGGGCTAATTTCCATATATGGTATACACTAAAAATTTGTAAATTTCTCAGTAATCTGTTGATGGATTTCAACCCAATTTCATAGGAATGATAACCAGATGACTGTATGTCAGATTCCTTCATATAATTTTAATTGGTTGAAAAACATGGATATGATGGTGCTGGGTCAAGTCCATATATGGTATACAGTGAAAATTTTACATAATGAACTTTACATGACTTTACTTTTGTAATAGCAATGAAACGTTTGAAATTCGTTCTCCAGGACTATTTCAAAGATTTCAATGACTTAGATTTATTTTCATTATATTCAGTTTATTTTAAATTCATATAAAAATTTGCTTAATCAGTACATTCATGCCTCTGGAGCGATACAGGCCCTCAAGTGCCTTGAGTTTGTCTGATCAACCTAAAATTTGATCAGAATGATTGCCTTCATAAAGTCTCAAACAAGTTCATAACTTGGTCAACTGGGGTCAAAAACTAGGTCATTGTGGGTCAAATCTTATAAGAAACCTTGTATACACTCTAGAGGCCACATTTTTTGCCCTATCAACCTGAAAATGGGTCAGAATGATTATCTAGATGACATCTTGTGCAAGTTTGAAACTTGGGTAAAAAACTAGATCACTGGGTCAAATCTTAGAAAAACCTTGTATGCAGTCTAGAGGCTACATTTTTTGCCTGATCAACCCTGAAATTTGATCAGAATGATTGTCTTGATGAAATCTTGTACAGGTTCAAAACTGGGTCAACTGGGGTCAAAAACTAGGTCACGGTCAAAACTGAGTAAAACCATGTATGCACTCTAGAGGCCACATTTCTGTCTGGTCAACCTGAAATTTGATCAGAATGATTGTCTTAATGAAATATATTGTGAGATGAAACTAGGTCAACTGAAGTCAAAAACTAGGTCACTGGGTCAAATCTTAGAAAAACATTGTATGCACTCTAGATGCCACATTTTTTGCCTGAGCAACCTGAAATTTTCATCAATGAAATTAAATAAAAAAAATCGAGACATTCAACTCAGGTGAGCAATTAAGGGCTACTAAGGCACTCTTGTTTTATCTTGGTCATTTGGTATCCTAGTGGGCTCATATTGTACCTATGTTTCCATCAGGAGGTGGTATTTATTTTTATGACAATATCCTCCTGTGATCTTGTGACCTTGACCTTTAACCTGTTATAAAATGCTTTAACTGAAACTTTAGCTATTTCTATCTTGATCTTTTTATGCCCCCCACAACGAAGTTATGGGGGGGGGGGTATACTGGAATCAGGTTGTCCGTCCGTCCATCTGTCCGTCCGTCTGTCTGTCCGTGGACATAATTTTGTGTCCTGTTCTCCTCCCACATTTTTTGACCAATTTTGCTGAAATTTTATCAGGTTGTTTCCTATCATATGAAGTTGTGCACCTGCAATTTTCATCTTGATCCAGTCGTTAGTTTCAGAGTTATGCCATTTTGAACTTTAATGGGGGTGGGGGGGAGTAGTCAAAATTTAAAATTGCAAAACTCAGTAACCATAAGGGGAGTTACCAACTTTGGTAAGTAACATCATCTTGTTGACCTTTACAAAATATCGAACGTTTTTTTCCGGGGGTCAAAAATTTAACATAGGCTCATATTGACTTTTCGTGGATATAATTTTGTGTCATCATCTCCTCACACAGTTTTCTTTAACATAGGCTCATATTGACCAACCTTTCCTAATCAGTCAACTCTAGCAACAAACACAAAATCAGAAAGAGGTGGAGGGTTGGCAATGTTCATCCACCATGACATGCATGTGATTAAACAGCTTCAAATTCCAGTCCTTCATAGAAAAGCCTTTTTAGCGGTGTGGGGGGTATTCTCGTCAGCCCTTGAGGGCGACAGCTCTTGTTCATCCTAGGGTGCTCATACTTCCCTAGTGCATTCTTCAGGACATAGGATTCAATTTAAGTCAATAACCTTGACATTGTGACTTAAACTCTTTTCCTTTTATAAGAATTTTAATCCAAAAATTCATTTTTTATATCTTGGTCATTTTTCATCCTAAGGTGCTCTTATTTCACACATGCATGTCAGGGGATGACCTTGACTCTATGATCATATGCTCTATACATTAAACCCTGTTTTAAATAGCACAGGAAGGGCAAGTTATGTTGTCTGCAGAAAACTCTTGTTCATTTCTCAATGTTTTCTCTCTTGATTGAGAAAGATTTCAAAATTTCTATTAGCTTAAACTTATATCTGCAACTTCTTTGAATTTGGATTAGTCTAAATTTTTGTTGTTTAGTAAACAACTCCAAATATTTGGCCCGCAATGCTACCCCTTTCAATGGATTCATGAAACAATTACATGACAACACAATTTTAGACTGGTCCAAAATCAAAAAGCTGCTGACAACAAATTTAGGTTGTGGGTTATGAAGAAATTGCCAGTAACAAGGAATTTCTTCATTTTCCTCAATATTTTCCAAGCTATTTTCCTGAGGAGCATAAACAAGAGAGATTGTGTTGGAATGGGTTTACCAAGGGTAGTATCTTGTAAACTATAATGACAAACTTAGATACCGAAAATCATCTAATTGACCAATGGCTGCCCAAGCCCAATTATTCTGCCCCCCCCCCCTTACTTGATTTTCAACGCCTTTATTTTGCAAAGTTTATGACTAGTAGCATATAACAAGAAATAGAATGGTTGATTGGCGACCTAAATGTTGTAACTACAGCTTGAACCAACAAAAAGCTTCACCAAAATGGTGGCCAATGTTGGAGTACCAAATGCACTTCTGGTCAAAATAAATGATTTCATTGGTATACTGATTATTTGACTGACAGCCGTGACTGGTCAAATGAAAAAGTTTACACTCTCCTCTTTGAGATTATCTTGTCAGTTATTCATACTGAGGTTGATACTTTTATTTTTGTTTTCATTTTTGAAGCCTATTTTCACTGAACTAGTCTTTCATACTAAATATATTTGTGTTTCTTTGTAGGTTCAATAGTTCCCAAAGTTGTGAAGAAAACTCGAAAAGTTAACTGTGTTCTAACTAAGAACATGAAAGACAATTACAACATGTGGGTGGCCAAAATGGAGGAGGAAGAGAGCCAGAAAACCATCTCCGAGAAATTAGAATCCATTCAACAGGTTAGTTATGAATTTACTAGAGTAATCTTATGGTCAAATATTATGAAAAATATTTGGTAGAATGAGACAATTTTTGAGGGTTTAATCTTTACTTTCAATAAAGAGCAAGAAAGCAATCTCTACAACAGTGTTTGTCTATGTTCAACCCTTTCCTGTACATAACCGGGCCCCGTAGGCGGCACATATTCTTTCCGACATTTGTTTCTCATAAATGGGTGGATAATCGTAAACCTAAGTGGGATAGTAGCTGGAGGCTAGGAAAGGATCTAGTGGAAGAACTGGTGTTAGAAATAGCAGAAATCCATTGTTAGGTGCTCCAGCCGCGACGATATGACTGAAATACTGTTAAAAGCGGCGTTAAACCTCATTCCATTCAAACAATCAACAAAACCGGGATTTTACGTTGCTGTTATTTTATACTTGAGAAAATTTGTGAAAAGAAGAAATTCTTTTCCCACAGTATTTCCTACCATATAGGACCATTTCATATCAAATTGCGTCTAATTTCCGTTGGCATCTTCAACCTCTTTGAATTGGACCAGTCTAAAACTTCAAAAGGTGGGAAAGGGTAAAAGTTATGCAAAAGGCACTTCGATGAGAAAATGTAGTGACAGTAGAGATGAGTAGCATGTGTTTAATGCATGCCCACACTATCATGTTTTTTTACGCACCTGAAAAAATGCTTTGAACAGCATTTTGGAAAATAAAGAGATAGCTGATCACAAGTAACTTCTTCATTATCCACAGTGTTTTCTTTCCAAAGGTACAAGGAATTTTCAAACTTTGTGTACTACAAATAGTTTACTTCAACTTCTGTATATAACAAGTTCAATTTTTTTAATCTGGTAATGAGTAACCCTTTTCATGCTGAACTTGGAATATTCCTGTTTTGGCAGAAGGTATAGACAAAGATCAGCCTGCACATATGTGCAGTCTGATCTTAGTCTACACCTCCTGCTTGTCATATTTAAACCGGAGTTGATTATAAGATAAATTTTTAATGAAATTATTAACCCGTAATAATTGCATCCAGTTCTACCAGCAATTTGATTTTGATTCAATTCTGAAGAGGATTTTATTCAGCATGACAAGGGTTAATATTGTATCACACTGATTGTATAGATATGATTTAGGGACCCCTGACCCTGCCCGCTGACCTGAGAAAGTTCCACTTCTATATCAAACAGCATTATTTTGCAAAATCTATTGTCAGTAGCATGTAACAAAAAAGTAAAAAGGTTTGTTGGAGACTTAAATGTTGTAACTACAGTTTATATAGTTTGAATATCTAAAGAAACAAAAATACTTATATATGTCAGCCAATGTTGGAGTTCAAAGTTCACTGGTGTTCTAAATTGATGATTTGCTTGCTCAACTGATTCTTTGATCGTTAACCAGGATCTGTCATTTTACATGAGATTGGGAGGTATAGGGACTAAGCCATTCATTTCTTTAGAAGTGTTTTTACGCATTCTCATACAATCCCTCCTTTTTATGCCCCTCAAGTAAAAGGTTTCGGAAAACATTATGGACATGGAAGAAATTGCTTGTTTTAAGCAATTTCTTCTGAGTCCACATTGTTTTCTTCCCAAAGAAAAGCATTCTAGAATTTCTTCAACCTAAAATTATTGTCTGCAGCTTCTTTCAATTTGGACCTGTCAAAAATTTTGTTTTGTGGTAACGGGTTAACCCATTAACACAGTATGACACTTCTAAATGCCCCTCAATATAAAAGCTCTGGAAAACATTGTGGATAATGAAGAAATTGCTTGTCACAAGCAATTTCTTCATTATCCATAATATTTTCTACCCCAAAAGACGAAGATTTTAAAAATTTCTTCAACTTGAAATTGTCGTCTGCAACTTCCTTGAATTTGGACATATTTTATTGTGTGGTAATGGGTTAAAGTGTTCATTTGTATGACTAATTACAGCAAGAGACGAGCAGTAAGGACAAGTCAGAGATGGAGCCCATAAAGGAAGAATCTGAGTCCCCGTCATCGGCATCGCCGACCACCCGTGCACCAGCAACACCGTCAGAAGAGGAGAGCCCTGAAAATGAGAATAAAAACAAATCTGCAGATAACACATGATTGAATGTTTTATAATTTAGTGATTATTTATTTATATTATTGTTAGTGAGGCATGCAGGTGGTTATGATCTTGGTTCATTTTGGTGATCAATGAAAGAGTTTGAGATATTTAACAAGTTTTACAATTGAAAAATCTGGTTGATAGATTGGCTAATGTCGGCAACAGATTGGTGGGAGGGCGGCTGATTTGTCACTACTACTACAAGAATTCTTGATGGAATTCGATAACATTTTCACCAAATGTTTGGCTTATTTGACCTAGCAAATATTTTCAGCATTTTGTGATTCAATACTGTGTGATGGAAAAAGGAGACTAATTTGTCAAAATTATTGTTGGGGCACTTACTCCTACAATTCTTGACGGAATTTGATAAAAATTTACACCAAATGTATGGCTTAAGTGACCTAGTACATATGAATATTATGAGCATTTTGTGATTCATTTTTGCATCATGGAAAAAGGAGAATTATTGTCAAAATTCTGGTGTGCACAACTACTCATACACTTCTTGATAGATTTTGTTAAATCCATTGAAAACCTGGTTTTGCCACAATTTTGTCCCTTGTTTTATTAACTTTAGCTTCAATTTATCAAAGGTTATTGTGTTTTAGATGTTTATCAATATGATTCAAAAACGTAGAAAACCAGCTTTGAAAACATTGAGAAAACAATGAAAATACTTGATATCAAGCTTTCTTTCCTATTGGCACAATTGTTTGTATTTTTGTTTTACATTTTTTGAGCTGTGACTGTGTTTAACTTAACCCATTTCCTATAATGATGCTTTTTGACACCCGTCAAGAAAAGCAATTGAAAGAAAAACGTTATGTAAAATGAAAAAAATACTTGTAACAAGTAATTTCTTCATTTTCCTCAATGTTATCTACTAAGAAAGTTGATCCTAGGGTGCTCATATTTCATACATGCATTCACAAACGGTTTACCTTGACTCTTGAACATGTGCCCATAACATTAAAGCCTGTTTAAACCCTTTCCTATTCAGTCCCTGGTTTTTACGTCCCTGTGATCTTACAATTGAGAAAACATTGTAGAAAAAGAAGAAATTGCTTGTAACAAGCAATTTCTTCTTTTTCCACAATATTTCCTACCCTACTAAAACCTTTGAAATTGAAAGTTGGCTTGATAAACTTTGATTTATTTAGGTTTCACATTTTGCATTGAGAATCACTTTCTGGCCCTCTTCAAAAGGTGTAAACCCATTACCAAACAACAAAAATTTAGACTTGTCCAAATTGAAAGGCGTTACAGACAACATTTAAAGATTATGAAGTTTCAGATTCTTAAATCAATTTCTTAATTTTAAACAATATTTTCCTTATTTTTCGGGGGGGGGGGGGCTTCAAAAAGCATCACTGTGTTGGAATGGGTCAGAAGAATGCCATTTGGGTTCTACAAGGCAAAACCCTATTGTATCAGGTGGCCCTCTATGAAAGTTGTCAAAAGAATCACCCCTGTGTCCTGTATTGGATATGAAATGGAATATACTATCTTGTAGCAAAACAAACCATAAGGTTTACATGAACTATCACCTTGGAGCACTCTAATAACTTATCAAAACAAACCATAAGGTGTACATGAACTATCACCTTGGAGCACTCTAATAACTTATCTAAAGAATGCTCTGGGGGGTCATTTGAACTGTGCCTTGGATCTCCCAATTTTACAGAAAAACAGAAAAGGGAATCTGCAATAAATGATTTGCATGTAACATAACCTGGGGCACTCAACAAAGTTCAGATCACACTCATATGGTTACCATATATCTTAGAAACAAGGAGAAAACCTTTGAAATTGAAAATCTATGGACAAACCATTAGGCTGCAGATGTTGCATGTGGAAATGCCATCTACCATAGCTATTCAAACAGTGTCCCTGAGGTCAATTTGACCAATCGTGGTTGTCAATCAAGGAATTAACCCACAAATCAGATCATTTATTCAGCTTGGATCTAAAATTTCATCTCCGACATTGGCCGCCATTTTTGTTAACCTTCTTTGTTAGTTTGTAAACTTAAACCACGTAACTACAGCTTATTCAAGCTGTAATTACGATGTTTAGGTCACCAACCAACCTTTTTACTGTTTTTTTTTACATGCAACTAGCCATGATTTTTGCAAAATAACGACATTAAAAATCGAAGTGGAACTTTCTGTCAGAGTCAATGGGCGGGGCTAAGAAAATTAGTGGATGGGCCAGCGATTGGTCAATCAGGGCTCCACCAAGGCAGGACTACAATTATTTAGATCGCTATATTAATTTTTGAACTTATTGATTATTTAAGTGAGCAATGGAGGACCATCATATTTATCTAGTTTTAATGTCTTGTGTTACTTAACACTTTCCCGTTTTTGGAAATTTTAGACTGGTCCAAATTCAAAAGTTTTGCAGACGACAATTCAAAGTTGAATTTATTTAAAAAATAATCATTCAGTAGGGTAGAAAATATTGTGGCAAAAGGAGAAATTGCTTGTTACAAGCAACCACAATGTTTTCCCAAGTATAAAAACACAGGGACGTAAAAACCAGTGATTGTACAGGAAAGGGTCCAAACAACATCAACAAAATTGGCTGCTAAATACAAGTGGCCACATTCTGGAGATGGTCTCTATAGCAAGATTTGGTTGTACAAGGGATTCCCGTTAAAACATATAAACAAATTTTTCACTCCTTGTTTTAACTGAAAGTTCATTCAAATAATCTCTTAACTCACCAACCAACCCAAAAAACAGCTTTTGAAAAATAATTGTGAAAAATGAAGAAATTGCTTGATGCAAACACTTTTCCACTATTCCACATTTTGAGGCATTTACCTCAAAATGCAAAAAAAATCCAAAATTTCATCAACAAAATTTGTTCATCTACAACATGTTTTAACCTGGACAACTCTAAAATTTTGTAGTTTGATAAGGGGTCAAACAGAAAAAAATGGCTGTTCAATACAATGTAACGCCTATGTTGGTTCCCCCATGATACAGATCAATTGGTGTGCTTGGCTATTGTTATCTTTTTGGTGACAGGTGACTCTTGGAAAGGGTCAATTTATTTATATACTGTAGTTGAAATAGTAGATTAATGTTTTATATTGTTTTCTACCTTTCAATTGTTTATTTTCATCGTTTTGTAAACAATCACGATTCATTGCTGTAGGAGGTAGTTTTACTTGTTTGACTTTTCACATTCTGATGGTTTTAAATATAAAAGATACTGACTAGAAATATCACAAATCAAAGTTTATGAAATTTTAGATTTTTTCCACTCTCTGGATAGAAAACTTTGTGTAAAAAGAAGAAATTGCCTGCTTCAAGCACAATGTTTTCTCAATTGTTTTTCTTGAGAGGTGTCAAAAGTCGCACACGGAATGTCTCATTAGAATCAATTCTAATCCATGTAATTTCCATCAATATAACATTTAGTTATAATTTTAAATTTGAAAAGGGGCTCTTGATTATGTTTACATAATGGAAATGGTTGCTTAATAGAGGTGTTAGCTTGAGGAAGATCAACTGTATTTACTCCTTGAACTATTTTATAGTTTCCTTTGAGCGACAAATCGTAAATATGGCATTTCGTTATGTGAAAAGGGACAGTTTGGTAACTGCAAATAAGATTAACCCTAGCCATACTACACTTTTGGTACTAGTGAACCCATTCTAACCCATTCCCACACTGTGATGCATTTGAATGCCCTCTAGAAAAAAAACAATTGGGAAAACATTGTGTAAAATGAAGAAATTGCTTGTGACAAGCAATTTCTTTATTTTACACAATATTTTTTACCCAGAAAGTTAAGAATATCTAAAATTTCATAATCTTGGAATTGTCCTCTGCAACTCCTTTCAATTTGGGTCAGTCTAAAATTTCACCATTGGTAATGAGTTATCAACTTTCTGCTTTTATTTTCATAGAATGTTTTCTTATTGTTCTGAATGCTTTATAACCCTTTACCTTTAATTTGCAATTCTTTAATTTTCAGCTAGCTGAAGACCCTTTATCCAGCTAACCAATTACATGATGACAATATTTAAGACTGGTCAAACAAAAAGGAGTTGCAGACAACAATTGAAAGTTTATGAAATCTTAGATTTTTTCAAATTTCTGGGTAGAAAACATTGTCGAAAATGAAGAAATTGCTTGTTGCAAGCAATTTCTTTATTTTTCACAATGTTTTCCAAATTGTTTTTATACAATAGATCAATCCCTACCTTTCAGTCTTCCTTAAAGATTTAGTTGCCATACTTTCTGTAATAATCCACCTCTTTTACCTTTTGTACCTATACAGGATCACTTTAGTTTGAACAATTCAATATCAAACGACACTATGCTTCAAGGCTAATACTGTGAAAGCTCGCATATTCCAATTCAGTGATCACCCGTTTTATATTGTTTTAGACCACCATCGTAAATCCTGCTTTTTTAATCCTTTCCCACAAAATAACACTTTTTGACCCCCTAGAAAAAAAGTTTGGAAAACATTGTGGGAAATGAAGAAATTGCTTATTTAAAGAAATTTTTTCAGTATACTTAATGTTTTGTGCCTCAAAAGAAAAAACTTTTCAAATTTCATCAAATAAGAAAAATCATCTGCACCCTCTTTCCATTTTGATCAGTCTAAAAATATGTCTTATGGTAATTGGCTAATAATGTGGAGGAAAATTGTTTGATGATTACCTTTATAGGACCTCCACTTGTTTAAGAGAGCCACAGGAAGGTGTGGCATATTACTGCTTGTAATACCTGTGTAATGGTTTCACCTGTCTGACCAAGCCAACTGTCACAACTTAAACCCTTTCCTGTTTTACAAAATTTTAGACCAGTCCAAATTCAAAGGTTTTGCAGACGAAAATCTAAAGTGGGTTTGATTTGAAAAATAACCATTCAGTAGGGGAGAAAATATTGTGGAAAAGGAAGAAATTGCTTGTTACAAGCAATTTCTTATTTTTCTACAATGTTTTCACAGTTATAAAATCGCAGGGACGTAAAAACTAGGGATTGAACAGGAAAGGGTTAACCTATTATCAGAAGACAAAATTTTAGACTTGTTAATCTTTTACCACACAACAATAATTTAGACTGATACAAATTGAAAGAAATTACCGACAACACTTTTAAGCTGATGGAATTTTAAATTCCTTGTCTTTTAGGGTGGAAAATATAGTGGACTATGAAGAAATTCCTTTCAAGCAATTCCTTCACTGTCCACAATGATGTCTGAACCTTTTTTGTGAGGGAAATTACAGAAAATGCAGATAAAATTACAGAAAATTCCAAGTTGATTTTTCATAATTTTGTAAAAGGAATATCAAAATTTTAGAAAATGTGAAAAAAGCTTGAGATCAAGGCCTTGATATATGGTTACATCCAAATCTGGTTCCAAACTTTTGATATAATAATTTATTTTTAGTTTCATCTATCAAAATTTCTGCTTTATGTTTGACAGTAAAGTTATTTTCATGCTTTTCTAAAAGGAATGTTGAGAATTAGATTATTCTATAAGAATGCAGACAAATACATGCAGCTTGACTGTCTCAATCTCGTAAAATATTTGCTTTATTGATATCTAAGAAATTATGAAAACATCAATTGTTTCATGGAGGTATGAAATTGAAAACCTAATAACACTTCTGTATGAATTCACTTTCTGGCTTCACACTGTGTTATTTATTTTATAGTTCCTGTGTACTGGGTAAGGCTTAATACAATACCATGCGACAAAATTTTAGACTAGTCCAAATTGAAGAAGCTGCATACGGTAATTTAAAATGTTGAAAGTTTAGATTTTCTGCTTTCTAGTAAGACAAGTTTATTGAAAAAGAAGAAATTACTTGTTGCAAGCAATTTCTTTTAGGCAACAAGTAATTTCTTTTTATACAAAATGTTTTTCTTCCGGGGCATCATTCCCACACAATGACGCTTTTGGCCGCCCCCAAAGAAAACAACACTAGGAAAAACATGGTGTAAAATGAAGAAATTGCTTGTAAGTGGAACAAGCAATTTCTTCATTTTCAAAAGTGCTTTCTACCTAGAAAGTTGAAAATCAAAGTACTGAAAGTACTGTAAGCTAGCAAAGCATGGTTTGATTTAGAAAATCTTTCCCTTGTTGGATAGAAAATATTGTGAACATTGATGAAGAAATTGCTTGTTACATCATTTTCTTCATTGTCCACAATGTTTTCCAAAGCTTTTTTCTTGAGATGCTTAAAAAGCGGAATTGATTGGTCATGTATTAAATAGTATGCTTTTAAAAGAGTTCTCTGCATTTTGAATAGAGTTTGCAATTTTCCATAATAACATAAGAACTACTTTTTATGGCGTAGGCAATCAATGTATTTAGTGGTTAAGCCTCCAGTGGCAGTTTGCACTCGTTGAACTTTGAGACGACCTCAAAAATTTGTCTGTTAACTTAAACTATCAAAGCTGACGCTTTGCTAGCTAAAAACTAACATTTCAAAAACTTTAAATTGTTGTCTGCAATTTTTTTTCAATTTGGACCAGTCTAGAAAATTGTCGTCTGAAAATGGATAAAGGATGTTTGCTCTGATTTTATATCTCATCCAGTATTTTTCATGTTCTATGTTGTTTGTCCAGTCTGTAGCAATGTTTTAGTCCTCTCTAAACATGAACAAGTTTCAAGACGTACCGGTATTGTTAAAGACGAGACTACGAGTAAGAGCCTCAGAACTCTTAATCCATTAGCAAACGGAACCTTTTAGACTGAAAGGGGTTGCAGACCACATTTTAAAGTTGATGAAATTTTTTGATTTTCAAGTTTCTTGGTAGAAGACATTTTGTAAAATGAAGAAATTGCTTGTAATAAGCAATTTCTTCATTTTAGACAATGTTTTCCCTGTTGTTTTTCTTGAGGGGCATCAAAAAGCAGCATTGTGTGGGAATAGGTTAACTAGAGAAAAGAAATATCACAAACAAATATTCGAAAATGTAGGTTAGAAAATTGTCATGTACATAAATATTAGGAAAACCTTGATTTATTTATATAATATTCCCAGGAGATACACTGTTTTTTACCAAAATAATTCATATATTATAAAGCACTGCTGATAGTATAAAAAGCATTTTAGGGATTTGAAAAAACTTTTAGGCAAGGACAGATGTTCTATATATTTCTTGATCAATACTGTTACCTAAATTAACCCTGCTCCAGCTGCCGTGATAACTGAAAGATTGTTGAAAGCGGCGTAAAAACCCCATCCAAACAAACAAACAAACTAAATTATTCCAGTACACAACTTGTTTTGCTTCATTTGACCGGTCCAGAATCAAAGAAGAAGCAGACAACAATTTCAAGTTGATATTATTTCAGATGTCACACACTGTCTTTCAGGGTATACAATGTGGAAAATGTAGAAATTACATGTGACAAGTAGTTTCTGCATTTTCGCGTTATTTTCCTGAGCCTTTTTCATGAGGGGTGTCAAAAAGTGGGATGGTGTTGTAAATGGTTAATACTTGACAAAATTGGGTTGATATTTGATGGTAACGGTTTAAAATAGATTTAGAGGTACATAGTATTTTATTTTATTGTGGAAGTGTTTCTATTGTATGAATCGCATCAAAGTGAAATTGAATGAATAGGGCATTTTTTTTCTTTTTTTCATATTTTCAAATTTGGAAATTAGAAAATACTTTAAAATGATTGTGAATGTGAACTATCCTGCTAAATCCATAACCAGAATTTCTTCATTTTCCACAATGTTTTACAAAGCTTACAAATTGAGGGTCATTTAAAAGCGTATTTGTGTGGGATTGGGTCAACATGAAGAAATTGCTTGTTACAAGCAGCTTCTTCATTTTACACATTGTTTAACCAAATGCTTTTCATGAGGGGCATCAAGAAGTGTCTCTGTGTGGGAAAGGGTTAAAGCAAAACAACATTTCTACTTTGACCCATTTCAACACAATAACCATTTCTGATACCCCCATGGAAAAAAAGCTTGGAAAACTTCATTATGGAAAACAAAAACATTATTTTCTACCACAAAAGAAATATGAAAATGAAGTTCAATCAACTGAAAATAGCCTAGTGTTTTGTCGTCTGGTAATGGGATAGAAAAAAATTGCCTATTGCTAACAGATTCAATTCTGGTTGTTGAACATGGCATGATGCAGATGGTTCCTGTTGTCTTGATTGGTGACAAATGTTATTGTTTCTTTTTTTTGTCCTCGTTTACCTAACAATTCTTATTTAAACCATTAGCAAATGGCTCTCAAGGAATATAAGCTTTGGAAAAATCTTTGAAATGAATAAGTTGTTTGTTGCAAGCAATTTCTTCCATTTTCCTTGATGACTTCTTTCCTGACAGACAAAAAATGATTATATTTCATTAACCCATTCCAACACAGTGGAATTTTAGACTGGTCCAAATTGAAAGAAGCTGCAGATGACAATTTCAAGTTGATGGAATTTTGAATTTTTTCGTCATTTTGGGTAGAAAACATTGTGGATAATGAAGAAATTGCTTGATAGAAATTGCTTGATAGAAATTTCTTCATTTTCCACAATGTTTTCAAAAGCTTTTTTCTTGAGGGGCGTAAAAAGGAGGGATTGAGTTGTAATGGGTTAACTTAAAGTTGTCTCCACTTTTTCTCTGTCAAACAATCTTAAATTTTGTTGTCTGTAAATGGGTTAAAACTACAGAAGCTTATTGACAAACACAAGTTGTACATTTTCAGACTTCATATAAAGTATTGTTCATGTGATTGAAATGATCTGTAAAGGTAGTAAAAATGTATCAAAATGAAGAAATTCCAAGCATTATCAAGAATCCTAAAATCCTTTCATATATATAAACTGGCCTTCAAAGTCCTAGGAAATTATGTTTGAGTAAATATAGTGAAGGGAAAAGAATTTTATTATTTCCCTTGATGTTCTGTATGAAAGATCCTTGTTTATAGAAAATTATGAAACCTTATGGAATTGTCTACATTCTCTCATTTTGGACTACCTAAACACTTGCTTGGCTTATGCTAAGAATGTTTTAGAATTCACCCCCTCCCTCCTTGAGAGATCTGTCTGTTGGTCTGTCCATCTGTCTGTCTGTCTGCAAAACTGTACCAGATGAATTGTCAAAATCTAAATAAATAAGAATAATTTGATTGTTGGCTATTTGATAATTTTTAACCAATTTCCACATAATGGCACTTTTTGAGGCCTGAAGAGAAAAAGCTTTGGAAAACATTGTGGAAAATGAAGACATTGCTTGTTACAAGCAATTTCTTCATTATCCACAATTTTTTCTACCCCAAAAGTAAAAGCAAATCCATAATTTCGTATAATATAAATTTGTCGGCAACACGTTTTAATTTCAGGACAGGTCAAAAATTTTGTCATCTGGTTAAGGGTTAATATCTCTTCTCATTTCATATTTACAAGGCCCTATGTCAAATGGTGTCTCTATCATAGAATACGTGTATTTTTTTCTCTTTTTTATTACTACAATTATCATTAATATTATTATTTAACTTTTATTGATTAGATATTTAAGTGAAATAATACTCCCATCAACAATGGGGTACTTTACATTTAAACTGTTGAGAATAATTAAACTATTTAAATGTTTCCTTGTTTTTTTTGTATTTTCGGCTCGGCTGTTTTTGGAGAAAACCCGGGTTATTGCGATAGCCTTGGTGTCGTCGTCGTCGTCCGCGGTGTGCAAAAACTGTGACATTTTGTGATATTTTTGGTTCTACTAAAGGCATTCACTTGAAACTTGGCACAATTGTTCACTATCAAAAGAACAACCTATACTATCAAGGGTGATAACTCTAGATGCATTTTGTCCACTATCCAGCACCCAACAGCCGAGCGTAGGCACCTGTAGGAGGTCCTCTTGTTCATTTGCCTTTATCACGATTTAACTAATTCCCACACAATCCCTGATTTTTACATCCCTGTGATGTTTTAATAGGGAAAACATTGTGGAAAAAGAGGAAATTGCTTGTCACAAGCAATTTCATCTTTTCCCACAATATTTTCAATCACATAGGATGGTTACTTTTTGAATTGCACTTACTTTATAATGTCGACTGCTACCCTTTGTCTTTGGACAAGTTCAAAATTTTGAAAACAAGTAAAGGGTTTAAGCTGATTGTGATTGTGCTTCAAGAATAATACAATGTCACATAGTGTTCATGGCTGCACTGACTGAAATCTATGGGATAGAAATTTCAGCTTCACTGACTGAAAGCCAACGGGCGCCGAAATTCCTATGTGCATAACCTTTTCCCTTACACATTCCCACACAATGACGTTTTTGACGCCCTAAAGAAAAGAAGCTTCGGAAAACATCGTGAAAAATGAAGAAATGGCTTGTTTTACTATATACCATGTTTAGGTCACCTGACCGAAAGGGGGGGGGGGGTACATAAGCTTACATAGTGACAACTTTGAAAATCTTTTTCTACCAAACCAAAAGACCTATCACTGATATTTGGTATGTGGCATCGTCTAGTGGACCTCTATCAATGTTGTAAGAACTATAACCCCAGGGTCAAAATTAGCCCGTTCCCGGACGGCACAAGTTTAACATATGCTTATATAGTGAAAATTTCAAAAATCTTCTTTTCCCAAATTAGAGGACCTAAAGCTTTTATATTTGGTATGTAGCATCATCTGGTGAATTTCTATCAAGATTGTATAAATCATGACCCCAGAGACAGAATAAGCCCGTTCCCGGACATCGCAAGTTTTACAAAGGGCTTATATATTGGAATTCTTAAAAATCTTCTTCTCCCAAACAGGAGCTTTAATATTCTGTATGTAGCATCACCTGGTGGCCATCAAGATTGTATAAATTATGGCCCCAGGGTCAGAATTAGCCCGTTCCAAGATGTCCCAAGTTTAACATAGGCATGTTTAGTGAAAACTTTTAAAAATCGTCTTCTCCCAAACTAAAAGGCTTAGAGCTTTGATGTTTAGCATAATCTGGTGGACTTTTCTTGTTTTTGTGCTCTTTGGACTCAGGTGACCGATAAGGCCCTATGGGCCTCTTGTTAGGGTTAAATTCTCATCCAAAAGACAATTAGTTCGTTACTTGATATGGTCAGCCACGGGGGTCGAACCCGTGATCTTGAGTTTTGAAGTCAAGTGGTCTACCAACTGAGCTAATCGGGCTGCCACTTGGGAACTGTAAACCGATTAACTGTCTTATATCGGTCAGTTCCATCGTAACATTTTCTGGCCAAAATTAAATTTGCATAACCTTTCACCTCATTTTAAATAAAACTTAGTCTCTTATTATTAAACGACAAAACTTTGGAACGGTCCAAATTGAAGCGATTATTCACTACGACTACGTGCGTGCGTGCGTCTGTCCGTAAACTTTTACTGTAAAAATCTTCTCCTCGGAAAGCACTGAAAAGAATTCAGCAAATTTCACGGAAATTATCCTTGGGCGACCTTTTATCAGATTTCTTCAAAGAATTTTGATCGGATGAAAAACGTGGATTTAATGGACAGGACTAATTTCCTTATATATCGTGAAACCTTTTAAGGTCTTTATCTCAGAAACAATTGTTGGATTTCATCCAAATTTTACAGAAATAATTATTTGATGAACCTTTATCAGATTTTCAAAGAATTAAGATCGGATGAAAAACACGACTTTAGTCGGCGGGGCTATTTTCCATATATGGTAAAAATTTCAAAAATCTTTTCAGAAACCAATTGAAAGATTTTAACCAAATTTTACAGTAATCATCATTGAGCGACCCTTTATCAGATTCCTTTATAGAATAAAGCTCGGATGAAAAAAAAAACTGGCTTTAATGGGCGGGGAAAATTTCCATATATGGTGAAAACTGAAAATCTTCTCAGATACCAATGGATGGATTTAAACCAATTTACAGGAATGATACTTGGGTGACCCTTTATCAGATTCCTCCAAAGAATTTTGATACGACAGAAAATATGGCTTTAATGGGCGGGCTAATTTACATACATGGTGAAAGTTTTAAAGTCTGCGCAGAAACCATTGGATGGATTTTAACCCAACTGATTGCCTGTAAACATTGCTTTAATGGATTTTGCTCTTTCCATATATGGTTACCAGTGAAAACCTTCAATTATCTTAGATTACAAAGAATTTTAAGTTTTAAACAAAACCTCAGAAAATGATAATTTTGTGACTCTTTTCCAGATATCTTCATAAAATATGGCTCAGATGAAAATTATAGCTTTTATGGGGGGCTTGTGGCCATATATGGTATATAGTGAAATTTTGAAAATGTTATTCATGCAAACTGCAGGATTGTTTTACACCAAATTTCTCATGAATAATAAGTAAATTCATGACGGTGGAGTGAATCAGGCACTTGAGCGCCTCTAGCTAAAGAAAAAATATCGTTTTGAAAAAATGTTGACATAGCGCTTGATTCATGCTATTTCTTGCCATACCTTTTTTCTAAGTTTTCTAAGATCATGAGAAAAAAACGGGATTAATTCGTTTCTGATTGATCAGTAAATTCGGGCTAGTGCAGTGAAACAGGCTTCTACTTCGCTAATCTAAGCGCTAGTCCTTTAACCCATTCCAACACAGCAAAATTTTAGACCTGTCCAAATTGAAAGAAGCTGCAGACGACAATTTCAAGTTGATGGAATTTTAAACATTTTTGTTGTTTTGGATAGAAAACATTGTGGATAATGAAGAAATTGCTTGATACAAGCAATTTCTTCATTTTTCACAATGTTTTCAAAAGCTATTTTCTTGCGGGGCATAAAAAGGAGGGATTGAGTTTGAATGGGTTAATGAAGTGAACTTTATGCGTCATTCTGTGTCCATGATCCGTTTTAACTTCTTCTGCTATTTGGCAAAGAGAGCAAACTTTGCAGGAATGTTCCTTGGTAAGCCATTTTAACTCACTCACCTGACTACAATATGCTCATGATGAGCGTTAATGACTCTTTATTTTTCTGTGGTCCGGTGTAAGTCATCCGATGTCAACAATCCAGTATCGACACTCTACAGAGCACAATTTGGACCTGTTTGAACCATCACCAGGATCACTATTGAATTGGTGACAGCTAGTTCCATATCAGGTAAAGGCGCCTGAAAAATACTCAGCAAAAATGAAAACTTGGCACAATTGAGGTTTCTCGTACGCGCTAGGCCCCCATGTCTGTAAATCCACCTCAGACGCGAGGCGATTTTGAATGTACCCTTGTTGAAAAATGGAGACGTCTTCCTAACTCAGTGTTCACAAATTTCCTAAAATCCATGAGGAGGAGTTGTGTTGCTGTTAGAGATGCTAGAGGTGGTAGACACAATCGATATTGAAAACATACGTGTTATCTTTTGATCGTCATGTGAATCTTTTTGACGTGTATCAATATAACATGCTGCCGCTTTGAAATTTCGCATAACTCTACGAATAGCCAAATGTTTTGATGTCTAATAGTACAAAAGACCTTTGCATTATATCTAAAAATCAGACATTGGTCGCAAAAACTCGGAGTGTCAAGTTTTCATTTTGCTAAGTATACGACGTCCATGTTACCACTCCACTGGTCACAATTCTTACTTAATCTTTTTCAAACTTGCTGAAAATGACACTTTGTCATCATGTGAGTGTATAATAATAATAATAATAACAGCTTTATTTCATGAAGGTAAAACATTAAGACATTTTCAAATTAGAATACCTGAAGTCTTTTTTACAATGTTGCTTTCGCTATTATGAAAATGATTACTGTAAATGATTAAATGATACTATACAGTTTGATTAACAACAACAACATAACAAAAAAAGGGGGGACAAGAGGGGGGAATGCTCAATATGATATTAGGATAGTAAATCTACGGACAGATACACCTTTAGGTTAATCACTTAGGTATCTTCTGATGAGACTTTAAGAATTGTTTCAATAGCTATATTGTTTTAACTGACTTTTAAAACTGGATAAAGATATTTCATCTCTAACTGAAAAGGGAATTTCGTTTCACACACTCATGCTGTAGTATGAAAATGAGTTTTTCTTGTGCAATGTATTAAACTTTGAGTTAGTTATGCCATGATGAGTAATTGATCGTAAATTGTAGTTAGTGTTATTACTGAAAGAAATGACGTCTGTCATATACCCTGGCATATGGTTATTTCTACATTATGTATTAAAAGACCTGTTTGATAATTAAATCGGTTATCGAAAGTGCAGAAAAAGATAAATTGAACTTGTTCTTGCTGAAAAGCTTAGTATAACAACGGCTGCTCTTTTCTGGAGCACACACCATTTAGAGTCCTACATTTAGCACTTTTCCACCAATCTGTACAGCAAAAATAGGAAATATTTAAGAATTGTAAGAGCGATTTTACTATTCATTTTAGAACTGATTTTGTCAATATGCATATTCCATGACAGGTGTTTGTCAACGTGAACACTCAAAATTTTATGGGACTCAACAATTTCAATACCAACCTCATTTATCTTTATAAGGAATTTTGACCTTTTTGTTCTATGTTTGGGTCCAATAAGCATACACTGTGTTTTATTCGCATTTACAAGCATATTGTTATTAAAACTCCATGTCAGAATTGAATTTAAGCTATTTTATAGCTTGGCTTGTATTTCGTTATTGTTGATGCCAAATGTATATAGTGTCAATTCATCTGCATACAGGTCTAAACTAGACGCTTTAACATGCAAACTCATATCATTTATGTAGGTTAAAAACATAAGAGACCCTAAAATAGAGCCTTGTGGGACACCACTCGATATTGTTTGTGGAGAAGAATAAATATCATTATATCTCATGTACTGTTTCCTGTTAGACAAATAAGATTCAAATAAAGCAAACGCCTTTTTTTGGAAATTGTGTAACCTGAGCTTATATAACAAAATTTTATGATCTACCAAATCAAAAGCCTTTTTCAAGTCGACGAAACCCGAACCGACAATCTTCCCGGAATCAGTTTTTTTATCATTCATCGATTAGCCGAATGAGGGCTGTCTGACAAGAATGTTTTTCCCCAAAATCTGATTGATCCTTCGATAATATGTTGTTTTTATTTAGGAATGAAAATAGTTGCTTATATAAATGACGTTCAAAATTTTTTGAAATAGTTGGCAATATTGATATTTGGCGGTAGTTATTTGGATCTTCTTTTTCAGACTCCTTGTGTAGAGGTAGACCATGTGCTTCTTTTAATGCATTTGGATATATAGCTTCTGCAATACTGTTGTTAATAGTAAAACTATGTGATCACCACACGATTTCAGAACAATTTACTATTGGGGTTTGACGCCACTTTTAACAGTATTTCAGTCATATCGCGACGGCTAGAGAACCTAACAGTGGATTCCTGGTATTTCTCACACCTGAACTTCCATTACACCCTTTCCTAGCATCCAGCTGCTATACCACTTAGGTTTAATAATTCACCCATTGGTGAGAGGAAAATGTCGGAAAGGATATGTGCCGCCGCCGGGAATCAAACCCATGACATCCCATTATTGGCAATTGGGAGTCTGAATATAACCAAATGGAATCTCACTTCATCTTTAGCTAACCCGACCAAAAAGTGGCCATGGTGATCTATTGTGATCTAGCTGGGTCCGTCGTCGGTTGTGTGTCAACATCTTGTGTGCACTCTAGAAGCTATAATTTTGCTCAAATGCCTTGAAACTTAGCCAAAATGTTTGTTTCTATGAAACCTCGGGCAAGTTCAATATTGGGTAATATGGGGTCAAAAACTATGTCAAATATCAATAATACATCGTATGCACTCCAGAGGCCAAAGTTTTGGCTCAAAAGTCTTGATATTTTGGTCAGAATGTTTGTCGACATAATATCTAGGACAAGTTCGATATTGGGTTATGTGGGGTCAAAACTCTAGGTCGATAGGTCGACTCTTAGAAATAATTTGGTGTACACTCTAGAGGCCACATTTTAGGCTCAAATGAAATATTTGTTCTAAATGTTTTGTCCAAGATATATATCTTAAGTTAAAATTTGGGTCTCGTGGAGCCAAAAACTAGGCCACTAGGTCAAGTCCTAGAAATAATCTTTTTTACACTCTGTTGGCCACATTTAAGGCTCAATTCACATGATATTTCGTCAGAATGTTTGTTTATATGGTATCTCAGACAAGTTCAGACTTGGGTCTCATTGGGTCAAAAACTAGGTCACTAGATTAAATCTTAGAAATACCTTTTGTGCACTCCAGAAGCCATAGTTTTGGCTCAATTGAATTGCTATTTGGTTAGAATGTTTGTCGGCATAATATCTAGGTCAAGTTTGATATTTTAGTATCGTGGTGTCAAAAACTAGATCACAAGATCAAATCCTAGAAAAAATCTTGTGAGGACTTTAGAGGCCACATTTTAGGCTCAAATGAAATATTTGTTCAGAATGTTTTTGTCCATGATATTCCAGTCATTTTCAAATTTTGGTCACATGTAGTCGAAAACTAGGTAACTAGGTCAAATTTTAGAAATTCTTTCGTATACTTAAGAGGTCCCAAGTTTGGCTTAATTGAATTGATATTTGGTCAGAATGTTAGTCAAGTTCAGATTTGGGTCCAATGTGGTAAAAAACTAGGTCACTAGTCCAAATCTTGGAAATATCTTTTTTTTTTTTTTACTCTAGAAACCATTTTTTGGCTCAATTGAATTAATATTTGGCCGGAATGTTTGCGTCCATGATATCTTGGCCAAGTTAGACTTTGGTTGACAAAGGATATAAAACTAGGTCACAAGGCCAAATCTTGGGAATACCTTTTCACACCAGGGGCCTCATTTTTTGCCTAATTGGTTTAATTTTTGGTCAGAATATCTGTTTTCAATATATCACAACCCTGTTCAAAGATTTAATAATGGGTCACTTTTGGCTAAAAGAAGGTCACTTGTGCTATTTTACTTCTATAGTTATCTACTCAGGTGAGCGCTTTAGGGCCAATGGTCTTCTTGTTGGTAAGATTTCAATGAAACCTTGACACATATTTTCATGGTCAGAGTACTGAATCTTTTTTTTTTTTTTTTTCAAATTGAAGATTTTCTGTCTGGCAACATGCAAAAGGACCCTTATTTTTATTATTTCTTCTTTGGTAGTCAGATTTTTATTCTATTGAAAAAGTCAGCACTATCATGTTACTTCTCATGATAGAAAGTTTTTGTAGCATTATGAAAAACTCTTTTTAAAAATGTTAAACATAAGGATAAGACCAATTGTCTTTTGTAATTAGTTTTCTTGTAGCGTAGTTCACTTGGTCAAGTCATAGAAATATTTTGTATGCACTCTTGGGGTCACATATTTTGCCGCAAATATTTTGATATTTGATCAGATTGTTTGTCTTCAAGATATCTCAGTCACGTAGGTTGACGATAATGTCACACGATCAAATCTCAGAAGAAGATAAAACTTTTTGCCTCAACCGTCTGTCTATTTGGTCAGAATGACTGTCTCCCTAATATCTCAGTCAAGTTAGGAATTGGGTCAAAAATTATAAAAAGTAGGTCACTGGGTTAAATCTTCGAATTATCATTTGTGCGCTCGAGAAGCAATAATTCAGCTCACCCAAGCACAACAAGCTCATTGTGAGCTTTTGTGGGTGTGCAATGTCCGTTGTGTGTCGTCCGCCGTCTTCATTTACTTTGTAGACACTGTAGTACAGTGTTTGCTCAATCAACTTGAAAAATGGTCAGAATTTTTCTCTTTTATAACACCCTGGTATCTAGCACCAGGAAGCAGTTCTTGGGCCTCTGAGAAAATTGCTGGAATGATAACCATGGGATAATAAAAGGTGGGATATAAGTGAACGTTTAGCTGTCTGTATCGCAACCTTTATTTGGTTTATAAAAAAAAGAGAAGGATATAGGTCCATAATCTCTAGTGAGCTCAACGTGATCAACGGTTCCTTTTTAAAAGGTGTTAGTATTCTGTGGTGTTATTTAGGAGTTCCGTTGACAATGTTTAGGAAAAACCCTTAAAATCCCGGTTTCAGCCAAACCTACTTCTAAGGTGGTTTGGTAGAGTCCGACATTACATGTAGCTTTCTGAACGTGGATTATACATTTGTCATAAATCGATATTTAGAACGTTTTCATATTTTAGATATTGCTTATAAGTATTTCTGAAAAGAGGAGGTTAATCGTTTATTCATTTCGACGACAAAAACTTTATAGAGATGTTTCACTTCGCAGAGGAGACATTACAATTGCTTCGGAAAGTTTTACAAGAACTTTTTCAATATTAGAACTAAAGCTTATGAATATTTCTTACATGTTCTGGTTACTTTGAGAATTTTCGTGTAGATACACTTTATTGCTATAGCAGTATCGTGGAGAAGCGCTTAATTGGTAAAGACATTGTTATTTTGCTCAATGTATGGCCAGAAACACGTAAATAAAACATAAAGTGATTGGTTTGCGACCAAAACGTCGTAACTACAGCTTGAAAAGATGTAGTTACAACGTTTAAGTCACCAAAGCAACCAAGGTGCCAAATTGTCACAAGATACGCCCGTCACACTGCTTAATATTAACAGGGGGTTTGAATAGAACTGAGGTTATTTTGAATGAATATTTTTTGTCGAACAAAGTATAAAAAACAACAAAGGACAATAACTCAAAATATACGCTAGGTAAATTTATGGTTCTTGTACACTGCACTCCCCACTTGGTAAGCTCTATCCATCCATGAAGTTTCATGATTCTAGCTATTATACTTTTAGAGATAAACCCCGGACAAGATTCAAGTATGAAAAACAACAAAGGGCAATAACTCAAAAAATAGGCTAGGAAGAGCTATGGTTCTTGTACACTGCACTCCCAGTTGGTGAGCTCTATCCATCCATGAAATTCCATGATTCTAGCTTTTTTACTTTAAGAGATATACTCCGGACAAGATTCAAGTATGGAAAACAATAAAGGGCAATAACTCAAAAAACAGGCTAGGTAGAGTTATGGTTCTTGTACACTGCACTCTCCCTTGGTAAGATCTATACACCCATGAAGTTTCATGATTCTAGCTATTATACTTTGAGAGATATACTCCGGACAAGATTCAAGTATGGAAAACAATAAAGGGCAATAACTCAAAAAACAGACTAGGTAGAGTTGTGGTTCTTGTGCACTGCACTCCCCCTTGGTAAGATCTATACACCCATGAAGTTTCATGATTCTAGCTATTATACTTTGAGAGATATACTCCGGACAAGATTCAAGTATGAAAAACAACAAAGGGCAATAACTCAAAAAATAGGCTAGGTAGAGTTATGGTTATTGAGCACTGCACTCCGTACTGATGAGAAGAATGTAACTGCCAAGTTTAAAGTCAATCGGACTAACGATGACAGAGTTATGCTCCGGACAAAGAAGTGGACACCGCCCGGACAACCGGACGCCCGAACGCCCGGACGCCCAGACAGCACGGGTGATCCCATAATACGTCCCGTCTTCGACGGGCGTATATAAAAGAGGCGTAAAAGAAATTCGACTATTGTTGGAGTTTTGAATGTCACTTCCGGTTTAGATATATAATTTTTTCGATATTTTGATTGACATCGCGATATGTCAATTTCTTTTGATGGGAAACTAACAGTTCTGATTTTCAGGAAAGGGTAAAAAGCAAGAACACACAGCCCTTTGTCGTTATTTTCGACGTTATAGCTGAATAGGTTTGATTTTCGGATTACCAAGAGCTATAATCGTAAAAAACAACTCAGAACAATACAAGCTACAGCTCAAGCATAAATTTGAGTGAATCTGAGTTCAAAACCGCTGTAGCAAATGGGCATGAAGTCGGGACTATCCCTTGTTCAAGTCGTCGGATTCAACGATTTTTACCGTTTGAGCAGAACAGCAGCCTTCAAGCGGCCAATAGAGTTTTCAGCGATAGCATGGCGAGACTGAAAGTCTGAAATAATGTATTTAAATCGTTGATTGATGACTAAAATATATTGTAAACCTGGAGTTAAGATAGTAAGGCCACTCGCGGACGATAATACGATATTATAATCGGCTTTGTTATGTGTCAATAAATGATTGAATGGTGATCAAGTATGACACGGTCTGGTGGTTAGATTAATGATTGACAAATAATTCAAAGTAAAAAAATGCTTACGGTTACCAAAGCAATATTTAGTTACGAACAAGTTCTTGAATTTCCATAATATTTTTTTCAGCTTTATTTTCCCGAAGGGCATAAAAATCGGGATTTGGTAGTAATGGATCAACGCAATATCCAAGCAACACATGCCAACACAAAGACTGGCAGACAAAACCATCGGAAAAGGCACAAGTATTGGCATCAAAAACTAGAGAAACAACCACAAAGATTGGAAGTCAAAACAAGTGAAATAAACACAAAGACTAGCATTCAAAACATGTAAAACAATTGATTGATTAAATGAATGGGGTTTAGTGCCGCTTCAGTCATATCGCTGAGACTGAGCACCTATCCACGGATTCCTGGTATTTCTCACACCAGTTCAACCACTTGCATCCTTTCCAAGCCTCCAGCTGAGCATTCCACTGAGGCTTACGACTATCCACCCACTGATGGGAGACAAATGTAGGGAAGGATATTTGCTGAGACCGGGGATCGAACCCGGCATCCCATGACTAGGATTCCTACGCGCTACCACTGCACTATGGCCGTGACACCTAGTAAAACAGACAGACTGCAGACAAGACGGTCTAATAGAACGATCTAAATAGCAGTTTTTGACAAACACAGACATATAAGATGCATCTAATATTGACAGGAATAACAAATATTAATTTTTTTTATTTTTTTTATGAAAAATGGTAATCCAATAGATATTGCCTTCACAATGATTGGTGGCGTTGGACGGAGGGTATCGGAACGGAAGGGGGAGATAAGATGGGTGGGTGGGCGGTGTTGGGAGGGAGACGGGAAGGGTAAGGGTGAGATTTTGCAGACGAGGTAGATAGGGTGTCGAAGGAGAATGGTGGATATGGATGTTTGGGTTGGGTGGAAGATGGGGTGTGGTTCTGAGGGAGATGGTCGGGATGGGATAAGGAGGAGATTGGATTGTTTGGTTTGGAAGGGAGATGAACAGGGATAGGTTGAGGAATTGAGGAAAGTTGGGTGGGGGCTTGGAGGAAGGTTGGGTATAGGTTAGGAGGGAGATGGCTTTGGGTAGGGTTTAGAGGGAAATAGGATTTGAAAGGAATAGGAGACGTAATTTGGGTAGATGGAGGTCAGGTGAAGTTTGGTTAGAGGGACATAGGTGGACTGATGGGTGTGTGGGAGATAGGGTTGCGTGTGGATAGAAGGGTAGACGGTGATTGGGTGAAGGTTGGAGAGAGATGGAGTGTGGTGAGAGTTGGAAGAAATATGGGGAGGCGGTTCGGAAGGGACATTGGGTGGGGTTAGGAGGGCATTGGTGAGATGGGTGGGAGTGGTAAGGATCGATTTGAGGGGAGATTGCGTGGGGTGGGAGGGTTATGGTTTAGTTGGGATAAAATCTTTATTTCTCAACTTAACCCCTTACCAGAAGGCGAAATTTTAATCTGAAAGGAGTTGCAGATGACAATTAAGAGTAAGAAACTTAAGATTTTTTTAACTCAGTGGGAAGAAAAAATTGTGAAAAATGAATACATTGCTTGTTACTCGTAATATTTTCATTTTCCACTTGTTTTTAAATTATTTTTCTCAAGGGGCGTCCAAATGCGTAATTGTGTGGGAATGAGTTAACACGATTTTATGGAGGTTCATTTGAATCGTCTAAACTTCTTTTTTGTGGTCGCAATTTGTTTTATCACGGTGAAACAATTCTGACGAGTACCAAAAATATAGCGTTTATGGCATATCGTCTACATCTTAAATACGAAATATTAATAACCCCACCTATTTGTATTTCGGGGGGGGGGGGTCCGAAACCCCTAAACCCATTCCCAAACAACAAATGTTTAGACTTGTTAAAATTGAAAGAAGCTGCAGACGAAAATTTCAAATTAATTGAATCTAAAATTGTTTGGTCTTTTTTATAGAATACAATGTGAATAATACAAGCAATTTCTTCATTTTCTCGAATGTTTTCCGAAGCTTTTTTCTTTAGGGCTTGTGTGGGGATTAGTTAAATAGGGAGCCTCCGTTCCTACAGGCCTTAAACAGCCTAATGACAAAGGCTGACAACTATGACTGACAAGATTAATTAAACACTCACACACAACAACACACAAGCACATACGCAACACACACATACACAAACATTCTTTGCTTTGATTATGTATCTATTGGTCATGACGCGTTGTCACAAATTCTTATTCAAGAGAACGATGATAAATCTATCATGAGCTGAAATGGACCATTGTTAAACTGTCTATTTAAACGAGACGATGCGGAAAAAAGCCTTGTATCTGTTACAGTTCATTTCAAAATATTCAATGGCGATCAATAAGCGGGACGTATTGCGAAACATTTTTAAATGAGCTTGCTTTAAATTAACAACTTGAAAATAGCTTCATACGTAAACAAAACCATTTCGTATATCTTTATAGAGATTTAACGACGTTTTAAACCATTCCAACTCAATCCCTCCTTTTTACGCCCCTCAAGAAAAAAGCTTTGGAAAACATTGTGGAAAATGAAGAAATTGCTAGGGTCAAGCAATTTCTTCATTAACCACAATGTTTTCTATCAAAAAAGACGAAAAAAAAAATCAAAATTCCATTAACTTGAAATCGTCGTCTGCAGCTTCTTTCAATTTGGACCAGTCTAAAATTTTGCTGTGTTGGAATGGGTTTAACAATGCATTACTCTTGTCTTGGCTGAGATCGTTTGTTTGAGTGCTTCCAGCACTTACACACACACACACACACACACATACACACACACACACACACACTCATCCCCCCCCCAAAAAAAAGAAAACCCTAGATTAATATACAAGTCGAACTTCCTGTTGGAGGTTGGTGGGAAAGACCAGCGATCCCCCGCCTTTTGAGCTCCAGCAGAAATTCCGACTTAAGTATTTTTCATAAATTCAATAGTATTTTAAGATGGCAGTTTCCAGATAGTGCAGAAACCTAAACTTTTTATCTTTAAATATGTCGTTTAGCCATATACCAAATCAATTGACCAATCAGTGGCCCCGCCCACTTACTCCCAAGGCCCCGCCCCTTGACTCCAACAGGAAGTTCTGCTTCGATTTTTAACGGATTAATTTTGCAAAATGTATGGCAAATACAAGTAATAGAAACAAGTAAAATGGTTGACTGGAAACCTTAACGCCGTAACTACAGCTTGAATAGTCGAAAACCTAATTATGTTGTGGTGGTGTTGGTGTGAAAAATACCAGGAATCCACGGCTAGGTGCTCCAGTCTCCGCGAAATGACTGAAATACTGTCAAAGTGGCGTTAAACCCAATCCAAACAAACAAACGAACTTAATTGGTGCAAAATGGTCTAATTTAACATAATGTACAAGAAATCAATTTATTCTTCAGTGAACTACCAAACCATCATAAATGCAGGTTATTCTAGCTGAAGTTACGACGTTATTGTTGCCAAACGCTATATATGAAAGGACATAAAGGGTTAATCGTCTACCAATCTCGGATAATCACCTATTATTAATCGTTGATTTAATTCTTTCTGTGATTTAATGACTCCATCGATTTTACTCCGAGCTTCTGTTCCTTCACCCATTACCAGACGACAACATTTTAGCCTAGACTTATTTCAAAGAAGTTCCAGACGATAATTTCAAGTTGACATAATTTCAAGTATCTTTGTCATTTTCGGTAGAATAATGTGGAAAATGCAGAAATTGCTTGTAACAAGCAATTTCTACATTTTCAACATTATTTTCCTGAACGGAATTCTTGATGTACGTAAAAAGCCGGGGTTGTGTAGGAAACGCTTTACCACCCAGGTTTTCTTTCATCACCATTATCGGTGTAGATACAATCCTGTGAATAGTTTCATTGTGAACAAATGGGTCTTTTACGGTCCTTCTTTCATTGTGACTGAAGCATAAATTCCATCTATAGTTCGATTTTTTATTAACATGCGGTACCTTACATCTTTCGCTTTACTTCCAAAACCTTGTAAATATAGATTAAACAAATCTGAAGTTACAGGTGTTTAATGAAGTCTCTATTGACTTCTATTTATTTCATACGAAGGGATTAATACGATAACTGCTGAATTACAGGGGTCAAGTGATTTCTTTACGTGGACGAAGTGTTGTTTCAATGCCGTTTTCGATTAATACTGGAGCCCTGGATATAAGGATACATTTTAAGTTTGACACATTTATATAAATCACGGAATTTGTTTGATGATATAAAGTTTAAGTGTTATTTTCATATCTATTTTATTTGTGGTGCCATTTTTAAAGGAGGTATATGACGCAGACGTACGGTCCAAAAATAAAGAATTAGTCCATGCTAACTTGCACGCTCTGTCGTCCTATCAAAGATAATCTCTTGGACTACTAACTGTTTGTCTATAAATCAATTAATACGGTTAGGGCTGAAATTGTAGGGAAGCTGGTACAGACCGTACTTACAGCTTTTGTGGAGTTCTTTAAATTTAATTCTAGTGACTTGCGCGCTTAGAGAGTTTATGTTTAGGATTGGTAGTAGAGGAACCGAGAGCCCGAGATATTCTACAGTGGGATTACATGTAGAGGCTTTATTTCAAGCCAAAAGAAACGAATTCGAATTCGCATATACTAATTCTTAAAGTGTGTGTTCTCGGATTAATTCATAGATTATATAATTAAAGGTAAGATTTGCTTCTCATTATAAGTTGAATTAATACTCGCCGAAGCATGATTGAATACTGTTTTTAAAACATTTAGATTGTAAGGTTTGTGAAATGTATGACAAGGGTTACTGCAAAGTCTACCATATGTTCGTGCAGTTTCCGCTGCCAAGGCTTCTTGTAACTTCCGCAAAGGGTTCGTGTAATAGTCGCCGATAGGTTCGTGAATGTTCGCTAAGGTTTGATGCAATATTCACAAGGGGTTCGTGCATAGTCCGCCATGGGTTCGTGCAATGACCGCCATGGGTACGTGAAACGACCGCCAAGGTTTCATGAAATGACAGCCATGGGTTCATGTAATGACCACCATTGGTTCCTGAAATTACTGCCATGGATTCGTGCAAAGACCACCATGGGTTCGTGCAATGACCGCCATGGGTTCGTGAAATAACCGCCATGGGTTCGTGCAATTACCGCCAAGGGTACGTTCAATTACCGCCATGGGTACGTGAAATGACCGTCATGGGTTCGTGAAATGACCGCCATGGGTTCGTGCAATGACCGCCAGGGGTTCGTGAAATGACCGCCATGGGTAGGTGAACAGCCCGCCGAGGTTTCATGAATTGACCGCAATTGGTTCGTGAAAGAACCGCCATGGTTTCGTGCAATGACCACCATCGGTTCGTGAAATGACCGCCATGGGTTCGTGAAATGACCGCCATGGGTTCGTGCATTGTTCGCTTAGATTTCGTTCCATGTCTACCATGAGTTCATGCGATTTTCACGATTAGTTCGTGGGTTGTATGTCTCTAAACACTTAATGGCTAATCTCCTTTTAGTATCTATTGTCATATTAGTATGTTACTATAAGCCATCACATACTAGACTGAAATAACGCTGCTTGACTGGTTAATAATGTTGGTTATCATTTCATCCGATTCTAATAAAAAAATCCAAATAATATATCATAAAATTAAAATCTGTTACTATCAAATTGTTGCAAAATTTGATTTCACTTTATTTGATGCATGATGAATATTGCTGTTATGTGTTTGTACTATAATATGGAGCCATGTCTTTATAAATGGCCAATGGCAGATATTTTTGCAGACTTGCTTAATAAATCAATCGAACTGAATTATAATTTTCTAGAATCAAGAATTTTTGCTTCATCTTTTTGATTTGTCCAAATTTATAGAAGTGGCAACGGACGATTTTAAGTTTGTGCAATTGAACAAACTGCTTGTTTTGAGCTATTTTTCACTTTCCATAAAGATTTCACTGAAATACTGTCATCGAGACAGGTCCCAATGATCACCTGTAAAGCAAATTGGTCATCCGGTCAAAACCCATGATCCGAAACAATGAAATAGGCACATTGTTCAAATAAGCAAGATCGCGAGCCACAAATGGAGCATATAATTCTTCTCGTGTTTCTCAAACGACCTTTTTCATCCGTACAATTAAAGGCAATGTAGACTACACTAATATACTGTATATCCTGGTTAACATATTCCCGCACAATGACGCTTTCAGACGCCCCTCAGGAAGTACAATAGGGAAAACAGTGTGTAAAATGATAAAATTGCCTGTACCAAGCAATTCCTTCATTTTACACAATGTTTTCTACTAAAAAAGGATGGAAAAAAAGACTAAAATTTCATTAACTTCAAATTGTCGTCTTCAACTCCTTTCAATTTGAACCAGTCTTATATTTTGTCGTTTGGCAATGAATTAAAATTTATAATGCCGAAATAATTTAAAAATAAATCAAGTTTTAACAAGGGAGGAATATCTGCAGTTATAATTTCGTTGCATGCATGTACGCTGTATATTCAAATCTAATTGTCTGGTCGGTGGCCATCCCATCTTCAACAGGAAGTTCAACCCAGATATTAACCCATTCCCACACAATGACCCTTTTTGACGTTCCATAATAAAAACGATTCAGAAAACACTGTGAAAAAGGAGAAATTGCTTGAACATTCAACATTCCCTGAGCGCCTACAAAAGCTTTGGGTAAGTAATTACCTATAGAGAGTATGGTGAAGACTCGGAGCCGACTGTGCGAGTAAACAGGCTGATCAGAGTCTTTTACTGGCACACATCTGTAATGGTTGAAAATGTCACGCCATGTTTCATAAACATGTATTACTGTCTCTTCCTCTGTCAAAATAATAGATATCGTCGGTGCACGAGCAAAATGTCGTAACTACACCTTTGATTAAGCTGTATTTACGACATTTTGCTCAAGCTCCGACGATATGCTCGTTATATTGTCTGGTTTAATATGAGCAATAATTGGATTCCCGTATGGCACAATAGTTTAAAGATCTTTCAACAGTTGGACAAAACAGTATCTTTATGCACATTTTGTGGTATATAATTATTTTAAAGAAGCGTTTTAGAAAGACGTTGGTTTGTCAATATAGTTCAATTTTTATACATCGATATAATTACAACCGTTTTTTCGTCATTGATTACATTTATGAATAGAAATAGAGCGAAGAACTATTTCATGCTGTCACCTTTGAAATATTCACAAACAAAGTATATTCTTATTATATTGAATCAAAATGTCTCGAGATATGGAAACTTCGACTTATCGAATTTGAATATATCCAATGAAAATACAGGTGTAACACATCAGATCATAGAAAATGTAATTGTTTTAAAATTCTTTAAGGTTTCAACTTGTCTCAGTAAAAGAGCTTGAAATTAAAAGAATAGCAAAGTTTCAAAAACCTTTTTGATTTACTTTATAGGATATAGATATCTAAAGCCTGATTTTAGTATAAATCAAATCTTTTGTAGCAATTTTAAAGACATTTAGTAACAAGCAATTAAACTGCATTTTCCCCCCGTGAAAGGACAGGCGTTCTAAATTGCTTGAAAAACGATATAGTTTTGTATTGTTTTATATAATTTCCAATGTTTGAAACCTTAACTCGTTTCCAGACGATGAAAATATAAACTCGTCCTTATTCAACGAAGTTGAAGGTTGACAATTCTAAGTTAATGAAAATTAAAAGTCTTGATCTGTATGATAGTAATATTGTTGATAACGAAGAAAAACCTTTTAACAAGCAATTTCTTCATTTTCGGAATGATTTCCAAAGCAATTTCGGGGGGGGGGGATCGATTATGTGGTTAATCGATGGGTAACAGACGAAAATATAGATATTTTCGTCGCTTGATCAGCTTTATTATAGCTGTAGTTACAACACTTTGCTCGCGCATAGACGATATGCATGATACGGCAGAAACTAAAAAGTATTGTTACACTTCAAAAGGTCGTTAACGATCTCTAAATTACAAGTCATCCGAAACGTAAAATATGAACACCTCAGGATACCTCTTTGTAAGTGACTATTATGTGCGGAATCACACAAAATCACTGCGTGCTCAAAATTTTGTTGATGGAGTTACGATTATTTTTTCGACCAATCAGATCGCCCGTTTTTGATAGTCGAAACTAAAAATTAAATAGTTTAGCAGTATTCACAAAGTGATTTTTAGTATTTTTATTAATATCCAGGTTAACCCTTTCCTGTTTTACAAAATTATAGACCAGTCCAATTTGAAAGAAGTTACAGACGACAAATAAAAGCGAGTGCAATTTGAAAAGTAATCAACCTACAGGGTAGGAAATATTGTGAGAAAAGGAGACATTGCTTGTTACAAGCAATTTCTTCTTTTCCCACAATGTTTTCTCAAGGGTAAAATCACAGGGACGTAAAAACCAGGGATTGAATGGGAAAGGGTTAAACGTGAATCTCTTTGCTAGAATAGTTGGAATATGTCCTTGAAATGGTTCATGGTAGTATTTTCTTATTCAATATTTGGTAAATAGATCTAGTTTTTCAGCGGATTCAGCGATTAAATAGGTGGCCTCCTAGGCCAAAATTTTTTGCCTGAAAGAAGATCCGAGAAGCGCTTTTGGTCGATAGAGGAAAGGAATTCCCTTAGAAGGACTACCAGGCCTAAAACTCAATAATTAATGTGTAGCGATGGTCAAAACGATTATAGGTAACAGTGAATCTGTAAAGGACCTCACGGTGTGATCTCGAAAATTTGACTACGAGAAGGCGAGAGTATAACGGCGTTATCGCGAGAATTCGTCACAAAAAACAAACAAAACAAAACAAAAACCGTCAAAGATTTACAGCGAGAATTCACGACTACGCCGAGTAGGACAACAGGACCTCGAACCAGGATGGGGTGAACACGAAACTTCAAAGACGAAAACGGGTGAATAAGACAGCGAGAATTCACGACTACGCCGAGTAGAACAACGGGACATCGAACCAGGTTGGGGTGAACACGAGACTTCAAAGACAAAAACGGGTGAATAAGACAGCGAGATACGCGACTTCGCCGAGTAGGACAACAGGACATGGAACCAGGATGGGGTGAACACGAGACTTCAAACTCGAAAACGGTCGAATAAGACAGCGAGAATTCACGACTACGCCGAGTAGAACAACGGGACATCGAACCAGGATGGGGTGAACACGAGACTTCAAACTCGAAAACGGGTGAATAAGCCAGCGAGAATTCACGACTACGCCGAGTAGGACAACAGGACCTCGAACCAGGATGGGGTGAACACGAAACTTCAAAGACGAAAACGGGTGAATAAGACAGCGAGAATTCACGACTACGCCGAGTAGAACAACGGGACATCGAACCAGGATGGGGTGAACACGAGACTTCAAAGACAAAAACGGGTGAATAAGACAGCGAGAATTCACGACTTCGCCGAGTAGGACAACAGGACATGGAACCAGGATGGGGTGAACACGAGACTTCAAACTCGAAAACGGTCGAATAAGACAGCGAGAATTCACGACTACGCCGAGTAGAACAACGGGACATCGAACCAGGATGGGGTGAACATGAGACTTCAAACACGAAAACGGGTGAATAAGACAGCGAGAATTCACGACTACGCCGAATAGAACAACAGGACCTCGAACCAGGATGGGGTGAACACGAGACTTCAAAGACGAAAACGGTCGAATAAGACAGCGAGAATTCACGACTTCGCCGAGTAGGACAACAGGACATGGAACCAGGATGGGGTGAACACGAGACTTCAAAGACGAAAACGGGTGAATAAGACAGCGAGAATTCACGACTACGCCGAGTAGGACAACAGGACATGGAACCAGGATGGGGGTGAACACGAGACTTCAAACTCGAAAACGGGTGAATAAGACAGCGAGAATTCACGACTTCGCCGAGTAGGACAACAGGACATGGAACCAGGATGGGGGTGAACACGAGACTTCAAACACGAAAACGGGTGAATAAGCCAGCGAGAATTCACGACTACGCCGAATAGAACAACAGGACCTCGAACCAGGATGGGGTGAACACGAGACTTCAAAGACGAAAACGGGTGAATAAGACAGCGAGAATTCACGACTACGCCGAGTAGGACTACAGGACATGGAACCAGGATGGGGGTGAACACGAGACTTCAAAGACGAAAACGGGTGAATAAGACAGCGAGAATTCACGACTACGCCGAGTAGGACAACAGGACATGGAACCAGGATGGGGTGAACACGAGACTTCAAACTCGAAAATGGGAGAATAAGACAGCGAGAATTCACGACTACGCCGAGTAGGACAACAGGACATGGAACCAGGATGGGGGTGAACACGAGACTTCAAAGACGAAAACGGGTGATTAAGACAGCGAGAATTCACGACTTCGCCGAGTAGGACAACAGAACATGGAACCAGGATGGGGTGAACACGAGACTTCAAAGACGAAAACGGGTGAATAAGACAGCGAGAATTCACGACTACGCCGCATAGAACAACAGGACCTCGAACCAGGATGGGGTGAACACGAGACTTCAAATTCGAAAACGGGTGAATAAGACAGCGAGAATTCACGACTACGCCGAGTAGGACAACAGGACATGGAACCAGGATGGGGTGAACACGAAACTTCAAAGACGAAAACGGGTGAATAAGACAGCGAGAATTCACGACTACGCCGAGTAGGACAACAGGACATGGAACCAGGATGGGGGTGAACACGAGACTTCAAAGAAGAAAACGGGAGAATAAGACAACGAGAATGTACTGCCGGCGTCGCATTCTTTATCGTACTCACGAATTCTCGCGTCTTAAATGTCGTACCTCTGTCATCGCCCGCGTTCTTTTTACCACAGGTAAATACGATAGCCCTATACATACCGCACCGTACGGAGTATTGATCGCATGCATGCCCAGTGAAAATATTGATTTACAAATGTGACCAACAGCCACAAGTTCACCAAATAGAATAGTTCGCCGAGTCTGCAACGTTTATTGTACTTCGGTATACATTAAAGATTTGATTGGTCAATCGAGTTTTGGACTGTATGCGGCGGTGCACCACTTCTTTTTTATTTCAGGATTGGAACAAACTGCTGAGAAACCATGGCGGCTTTCAAGAAACTTCTCGGAAACGTTATGAAAAAGTAAGTATAACTAAGTATCGATATATAAATCTTAATCGTAAAATGAATCAAAGGACTGATAGTCCGGAGAGCTTCCTGTATATGCGCTAGTGATCCGAAGTGACCCAATATTTATCTTACTAATGACAAACATTCGGGCTAAGTTTCTAGATTCAAGCATTTAAGCAAGAAGTAGTCTGTAAAGTGCAAACCCCATATCTAATCCCTTGAACTTATTTTTACGCCAAGTATTTAACCTCGAACTTGTATAATATCGTGACTAAGTTTCATCCCCGGTCTCGAAAAATATCCTTTCGGACATTTGTCTCCAATAAATGAGTGTATAATCGTTAACCTAAGTGGGATGAGCAGCTTGAGGCTCAAAAACGATGTTGATGTGTGAGAAATACCAGGAATCCATGGTTAGGTGTTCCAGTCGCCTCGATGTGACTGAAATAATGTTTAAATCGGCGTTAAGCCCCATTCAATGAATCAATGGAAGGTTTATCAACTCCGTGAACGGAGCGCATGATTGTTTATGAAAATGGCGTGGCTATTTCCTTATATGGAAAAAGCTTTAAAATTCATCTTCTCTAATTCCCATATATGGTTTATAGTGACAACTTTAAAAAATCTTTTTACCCAGAGACTATTTGATTGATTTTATCCAAATTCCAAAGGAATTATACTTTGGCGACCCTCAATTAGATTTTTTCAATGGATTTGATTGGATGAAAATCGTGGCTTTTCGGTGGGGAAGACCTAATTTCCATATACGGAATATACTCTGAAAGTTTTGAAAACTTTCTTCTGAGAAACCTGTTGAGCAATTTCAACCAAATAATGATCCTCATTTGATTGGTTGAAAAACATGGCTTTTACCGTCATGGCTTATGTCCATATTTGTTTATCAGGGAAAATTTTATAAATACCTTTTCATCTTAGTTAGTAAATTAATTTAATTGTAAAACAGTGAAAACATTGAAATACTTTACCACTACTATTTCAAAGAATTTAGTGACCAGATTTCTTTGCCAGTTATGGCAAAGACGATTTAGTTTATATTTAATTCCTGAAAATACCATTTGCTTAATCAGTACATTCAGGCCTGCAGAGCGATACAGGCGCTCAAGCGACTTTTGTTTTATAATAGTTAGCGCCAATGACAAAAGAAGACGTCTTCAGATAAGATTAATTTCATATAAATATCAAATTGGTCAACTGATCTAAAGAAAATAGTATATGGTTGGGCTCCTATCGAATTTGGACTGATCAAAACATGAGTGTTAAAGGCGGGCTTTGGAAGTGCACATCATCTCTCAAAAAGTTTGCATAAAAATCTACCTATGCCACGTTGAACCGATTCACTTTCGCAATTCTCAAAGTTCGAAGGGCTTTCTATATCGTATACGTCCCAGCTTCCTACAAAATAGTTCAACCTGATAACTTTTCTAACACGCCAACACAGTACAACAGTGGTCTACCATTAATGCCTTATATACTTAGGATCACTCTCTATTACCTACATATAAATCATTGTAAACAAAGCAGCCACTGGAATCATAATTAGGATTATCTTAGGGTTTGACAGATTTTAGGAACCAACCCTGTAGAGTTTCACCATATGAACAGATCTATAAAATTAATATTACAGCGAACTGAGTATGTTGTTATGAGCCGGAAACATCAACATCATCGAGTGCGATAAAATATAGAAACATGATTGCTTTGCAATTATGCGACTCAAAATAAAATCGATAAACTATCAGTTCAGTATCATTAGACTTTTTTCAAGATCATTATTTTGCAACATTTAATATATGCAAAAATGAATAACTAATTAAATTCGGTCCTGGGTATGTATTAATCTGCCACGTTCTCAAACTGTTTTGTATGAACTGTGCAATATTTTAATAATTCGAACTGTTATTTTGATCAAATCACAGACAAAAAGTGGTATATTTTCTTTTTCAGACAGGCTATCGCTAAAACTGAAACGTAAGTCATTTTAAATTTATTCCTTTAGCTTTAGGACTGATATACAAAAAAAAAAAAAAAAAAAAACTAAAAAAAAACTCTCTGTCTGTCTCTCTGTCTCTGTCAGTCTCGCTCTCTCTTTCTCCCTCTGTCGGTCTTTTTCTCTCCATCTCCCTCTCTCTCAGTCTCTCCCTCTATCTATCTGTCTATCTGTCTATCTGTCTATCAATCAATCTATCTATCTATCTATCTATCTATCTATCTATCTATCTATCCATCCATCTACCTATCTATCTATCGATCGATCTATCTCAGTGTCTCTCTCTCTCCCTCTTCTGTCTCTCTCCCTTTCTCTCTCTCTCTCTTTCTCTCTCAATCTCTCTCTCTCTCTCTGTCTGTCCGTCTCTCTCTCTGTATGTCTGTCTGTCTGTCTCTCTCTCTGTCTCTCTGTCTCTCTCTCTCTCTTTCTCTCTCTTCAATTGTATTGAATAATGCAGTAAATTTGCATTTCTTTGTCTTAACTTTACTATGCTGGAATGATTGCCCGTGTTGGATTGAAATTCTGATCACATTTAAACTTATAAAACGAAGTTAATGAATATATGGAAAGAGTTAAGACACTGTAAATATATCAAACATGGTGAGAAATTATTTTGTTATATTATTGTGCAATATCTCTCCTTTGTCTGCAATACAGACTCTATATTTCTTGTACATGTATTTATGATTGACAAGCAGATGTATGATTTAATCCATTACCACACAGCAAATATTTAGACTGATCAAATTTCAAAGAAGTTGTAGACGGTGATTTCAAGTTAACATATTTTTGAGTATCTCTTTTTTGAGAAATTAAGAAATTGCTTGTAACATGCAATTTATTCATTTTCAGCCATGTTTTCCACTGATCTTTTCTTGGGGGCGTAAAAAAGCCGGGTCGTTTTGGAGTTGACCAATCGCGGCTGTCAATCAAGGAATGTATCGACAAACCAAATCATTCATTCAGCCCGAAATTAAGATTTGAACTACAGCATTGGCCGCCATTTGTTTGAAACATTTTTGTTGGTTTGGCGATTTAAATGTCGTTACTACAGCTTATTCAAACTGTAGTTACGACATTTAGGTCGTCAACCATTCTTCTTTTTTGTTACATTCTGCTGGCCATAAATTTTGCAAAATAACGCCGTTTAAAATCGCAGCGGGACTTCCTGTGGGAATCAATGGGTGTGGCCAAATTAGTAAGTGGGCGGAGCGAGCGATCCGTCACTTGGTTTATATTGCATTGTTTGCAAATAGAACATTTATGTCGAAGTCCAGTAACCTCGAAGCATTTCTGATTGTTCCCCGTTTACAAAGAGAGGACCTAACGCTGGCATTTACCTCGAATGAGACGAAAACCCTTAATATACTATACTTTTTTTGTACCGTTCAAATTCGAAAAGTTGCAGACGAAAATTTATATTTAATGAAATTTTAAGATTATTTGTCTTTTGGTACAGAAAACATTGTGAATAATGAAGAATTTGCTTAAGTTTTTCTTGTCGAGCGTGCAAAAGCGACATTGTCTGGGAATGGGTTAAACCGACATTACTACAAAGACTTACTAAGAAATGAAATGAAATTAGAATTACTCAGTACGGACTATCATGAGTAATGAGAGGATAACTTCTACAGGAATTCTTAGTGTTTAAATTTTGATTATTTCCCTTTACTTTTTAGAAGTGGCGACGATGAAAATCAAGGAAGATCACCGAGTGCTGCATCCGATACCAAGGGTGATAAGTTCTCCAAAATGATGGCAATGATGACCACAAAGTCGAAAATGTAAGTTAATCTTAGTTTAAACCCATTACAAAACGACATAATTTTACGCTGGTCCAAATTCAAAGAAAGTGTATGTGGCAAATTCTAGTTGATCAGATTTTAAAAATCTTTGCCTTTTGAGGTAGAAAACATTGTGGATAATGAAAAAATAATGCTTTTCAAAAACAATGTCTTTATTTTCCACAATGTTTTCAATAAATAATCTTGAGAGCGTCAAAAAGTCGAGGGCTTCGAGCAAAAACATAGTATGGCTCTATACATTGTATAGAGCCATACTATGTTTTTGCTCGAAGCCATCGAAGTGTCATGGTGTGGGTTTTGGTTAACATAACCGGCCGAATTATCTAATTCTCTAGTACAACACATCAGCTAAGCTTGTACCCATAGAAAACAAAAGTGTCATTTTGTGGAATTTATCAGGAGGGGAAAACTTGGAAGAAGAAGATCGAAAATACCGATTTCAGGCGATTATCTTTTCTTTCAAGTTGATTTTATTGATAAATCTCATAGGATACTTGTAAGCACGTATTGTGATTTAAATCATTACCATACGATTAAAATTTACACTGAACCACATTCAAATAATTTACGGACGATAATCTTTAGATTAAGAAAATCTTATACTCTTTATCATTTTGAATATTCCTAACCAAAGGAGTTAGAGACGATAACTTATGTTTGATGTTATAATGAAAACCATTGTTACTTTGCTTTGGGTTAGAAGACAATGTGATTAATGAAGAAACTGCCAGTAACAACCAATTTCTACAATTTCTTCAATGCAATCCTTTTTTCACGAAGAGTTAAAAAAGCGGGGTTGTGTGGGAACTTTTTAAAAGTTTTAAAACAAAAATAGATTTGAATGAAATATTATTAATATTCAACCCTCACACACAGTAAGGCGAATCTTATCGTCTTTGGAAGATTTTCCAATAAGAATTGATAGGCCCCCAACCTCCTTATCGTGAATAAATGTTTTATTTGAACAAATTTTGGTTGTTCCTTCCAGCGGAAATGGACTCTAGGAACTCCCGGGAGACCAATATCTGAAAAAAAGAATGCAGAAGTCCAGATAGATCAACCAATGGTCTCGTTTATACAGTAATGTATCATGACCTTTCTAGATCTGCGATTAGATCTTTGACAGTATGTGCGTCCGCGCTGTCTGACAGGGGTCGATTCTATCCGTACTTCTACGAAAAAGCTTTTTGGTTGACCATTGTTGACTTATCAGAATCCCCGGGTGTCCCTTTCTCAACTAATGGGCCATATACTACCATTAGCAGTTTATAATATTGTATACAGGGGACCATCATGTACTATAGATAGTTCTTAATGAAAACAAACTTTACCGACACATTGTATCGTAATCTTTGCCTTATTCACACCTGTATTCGAACCCATCAACAGACTACAAAACGTTTAACTTGCTGTATTAATCCCCCCCACACACACACACTGTGACGCTTTTTGACGCCCCAAAGAAAAAACAAATGGGAAACATCGTGTAAGGTGAAGAAATTGCTTGTAACAAGCAATTTCTTCATTTTACACAATGTTTTCTACCCAGAAAATTGAAAAAATCTCAAATTTCACGTACTCTAAATTGTGGTCTGCAACTCATTTCAATTTGAACCAGTGTAAAATTTTGTTGTCTGGTATTCGTTAAAGAAAATATTCATGAGGCGATGTTATTTTTCAAGTGTAGAAAGATATGAAAAGTCTAAAAAGTCATAGATTGAAGGGTTGGCAGAATGAAAGACGGATAGAGAGAGTGGGTGAGAACTAGGAGACCTCTTTAGAAAAAGCCGGTAGGGTGACTTTATCATTAGTTTGATAAAGAAATAAAGGAACAAACTGTAATTTTTAGCCATTTCCACACAGTCTCGCTTTTTACGCCCCTTAAGAATATACTGCAGGAAAATTATTCGGAAAATTAAGAAATTGCTTGTTATAATCAATTTCTTCGTTTTCCACATTGTTTTCAGAATGACAGATATGGTATTCAAAATGCTTTTAACTTTAACGGGTCAAAATTTTGTCGTCAGGTCACGCGTTAACATCCAAATTATGCAAGAAATAAAACAAATAATTCGAGAACTACATTTTCAATTTGAAGGACAGATAACCAGGAACGACTCATTTTATCCAAATATTGAATGTTATATCATCGAGATAGAATATTGTAATTATGATCTTCGTTCGATTGAAACAAAAGAAAGAGTTGTGCACACGAGAAGTTGTTAAAGGAAGAACGAATAGATGGGCGGACAACAACTTATAACACGAAACAATAATTAGGGCGGATAAATGGAGAGAAACTAACCGAATATTATCCACCAATTACGTGATTATTGGTCTACTTTTTGGCTATGTCAAGTTTGTTTCTCCAATCGCTTTCAAATCTAGAGATTGCGCGTTCGATCCCCGGGCTGGCCGATTCAATAGATATCTGTCTTACGGTTGAGACAGTTAACCAAGCCCCCGTGTGACGGTGCTATCCATCGAGCGCAATAAAAAACTAGGCCGGGCTGGTCCCATATACTTGCATTATCCCCCGTAACAACTCACAGTCTTCTTCGGGCGACGCTCATATGGGCATGAGTTACAGTAGCGACGATAAATAAATGGAAATACGCACACAGTCGCCCTGGGTTTGGACGCGTGATATCTTTCTCGTTGACTGCGGATAACCCATTACAAGACGGCAAAACTTTAGACTGATCCAAATTGAAAGGAATTGCAGGCGACAATTTTAAAGTTTATGAAATCTTATATTCTTTCAATTTTCTGAGAAGAAAACGTTTCTAGCAATTTCTTCATTTTCGTCAATGTTTTCCAAATAGTTTATGTAAACCCTTTCCTGTCTTTTTTTAATTTTAGACTGGTCCAAATCGAAAGAGGTTGCAGATGGCAATGAAAATTCAATCAAATTTGAAATGAAACAATCCAATGTGGTAGAAAATATTGTGGGAAAAGAAGAAATTGCTTATTACAAGCAATTTCTTCTTTTTCCACAATATTTACTCAAGTATAAAATCACAACATCGTAAAATCCCGGGTTTGAACAGGAAAAGGTTAAGGGGCGTCAAAAAGCGTCAATGAGTGGGAATGGGTTGAGCGTTACGGCCATTAGTAGACGGCAAATTCTAAGACTGGTCCAAATCGAAAGGAGTTTGCAGGTTACATTTCATATCTTTTCCATTTTCTAGGAAGAAATTGTGAAAATGTTACAAGCATTTTTTTCATTTTCCACAATGTTTTTCCATATTTTTTTTTGGGGGGGGGGCGTTAAAAAACGACAATGTGTTGGAATGGGTTAAGCGTCGCGGCTAAAAGAAATCCGTAAAATAAATATATTGAGATTTGTTACTGTATATAAAAGTTTGTATGAAGTTTGGTTTAGGCAGGTATTCTATACAATAGCCTGGCTTCTTTTATATAGTTTATTAATTAAAAAGAAAGATCTATATACTCAAATAAAAAGCGAATACAACAAATCTGTACTTAATCCATTACCAGCCGACAAAAAGTCCTGACTTGTCAAATTTCAAAGAAGTTGCAGGCGACAATTTTCACTTGATAAAATTTGCCGCTTTGGGGAGAAACTTTGTTAATAATGAAGAAATTGCTTGATACAGACAATTTCTTCATTTAAAAAAAATGTTTTTCATGATGGGCGCACAAGTGGGATTTTTAGGAAACGGGTTTATCTATGGAGTACAGACAATCCGTCGAATTTCGGTCGAAATAAAGTAATTAAAGCCAAGTAACCCACAGCTGCAATGTCTTTTAAACCCATTGGAAATATTTAGTCCGTTACCCGAGAAAGGGCCATTCCATGAAGTATGTTTGAGTTTCCGTGTTGCTCCATCCTTGGTATTTGGAAATGAATTATCGTCGTTGGGCGAACAAAATGTCGTAACTATAGCTTTATTCAAGCTGTAGTTACGACATTTTGCTCGCCGAATGACGATATAATGGCCTCTCTACATTAAGGATGTATAAAAATTCAGAATATGTCTAAGTAGCGCGGCGCATTCTGAACATAATCTGTATTTAGGGCAATTCCGAAAAACATCATCTCCCCGTTTTGAGATATATGTCACCTTTGGAGGGGCACGTGCACTATCAATATAACTGATTAAATTATTGATTCATTATATTGGTCAATATTCAATATTTACAAACACTATTAGTATTATTGCTTATGCTATTTATTATCAATTATTGGCAGTGCTTGGGTGAAATCGAACAATTGTCAATATTTTGGCTCAATTCTATTGCCAACAATATTGATAATGTGTGGGTGAAATCGAACAATTATCAATATTTTGGCTCAATTCTATTGCCAACAATATTGATAATGTGTGGGTGAAATCGAACAATTGTCAATATTTTGGAACAATTCTATTGCCAACAATATTGATAATGTGTGGGTGAAATCGAACAATTATCAATATTTTGGCTCAATTCTATTGCCAACAATATTGATAATGTGTGGGTGAAATCGAACAATTGTCAATATTTTGGCTCAATTCTATTGCCAACAATATTGATAATGTGTGGGTGAAATCGAACAATTGTCAATATTTTGGATCAATTCTATTGCCAACAATATTGATAATGTGTGGGTGAAATCGAACAATTGTCAATATTTTGGATCAATTCTATTGCCAACAATATTGATAATGTGTGGGTGAAATCGAACAATTGTCAATATTTTGGCTCAATTCTATTGCCAACAATATTGATAATGTGTGGGTGAAATCGAACAATTGTCAATATTTTGGATCAATTCTATTGCCAACAATATTGATAATGTGTGGGTGAAATCGAACAATTGTCAATATTTTGGATCAATTCTATTGCCAACAATATTGACAATGTGTGGGTGAAATCGAACAATTGTCAATATTTTGGCTCAATTCTATTGCCAATAATATTGATAATGTGTGGATGAAATCGAACAATTGTCAATATTTTGGATCAATTCTATTGTCAATAATATTGATAGTTAGAGAGCACATTATTTTTTAACATTGCAAATCCCTTTGTCCACGATGGATCACAAATGTCCATTTCACGAATCACGTCTGTCAATTGAAGAATTGATTGACCATTAAGGCCGTAAGTGAACTTTGAACCCCGATATTGGTCAACATTTACGTGATACATTTGTGTTAGTTTGGCGACTTAAACGTCGTAACTACAGCTTATTCAAGCTGTAGTTACGACGTTTAGGTCGCCAACCAACAATTTTACTTTTTTTGGAACGTATTTCTGACAACGTATTTCGCAGAATTATTCTGTTTAATATCGAAGTGGAACTTTCTGTCGGAGTTCAGTGGGCGTGACGAGCGATCCCGTCAGCGTTAAATATTAATGGTGAGGATAAGAAAAAGTTTACTGTGCATTATTGACTGATGGCATTATTGCAATTAGTCGAAATCAAAATGTCTTAAGTTAATCTTGAAATAAACAGTGACATTTAACCGTGAAATTGGTTTTCGTCACAGATCGAGTTTCCTTAAAAGTTTTCCCTAAGCCAAAAATGGCTTACTTTTAATCCGTCATACGAAAAGAACACATGAAACAATAAATTAGTAGAACAGTTATTTGAAAAAAAATAGATAATGATGATGTCTGGTCATATGGGGGCCCACGGAATCCGCGCAGCCGACCAAGGTGAATATTAAAAGGTTCAATTAGTGGGTCGCTGGCCCCGCATACTGACTCTGCTGGCTACAGTTTTGAAGTATACAGGAAAATGAATCCGTTTAAGCCTTTCATGTTTTGTCAAATTCTAGACCTGCCCAAATTCAAAGGTTTTGCAGAAGATCATTTAAAGTTGATCCAAATTGAAAATTTAAAATTCAATAAAGTAGAAACTATTGTAGAAAAGAGGAAATTGCTTGTTACAAGCAATTTCTTCTTTTTCTACAATGTTTTCTAAATCATGAAACCACAGGGACGTAAAAACCAGGGATTGAACAGGAAAGGGACAATCCTTTGATTTTAGTTTCATGTGGTTTTATATTTAACAAAACATTGTAGAAAAAAAAAAGAAATTGCTTGTAACAAGCAATATCTTCTTTTTTTACAAATAGTTTTTATCCTATTAAATGGCTATTTTTAAATTGAATCCAAATTAAATTTCACCTGCATAACTTTTGAATTTGGACATGTATTAAATGTTGCAAAACAAGAAAGGCATAAATCAATCTTCCTTTGTTTTCCACAGAAAACAAGCAATTTTGAAAGAAAAATATTACAGAAATTTATAAATCATAAAAATTTTATATACACATGTCCTTATTATCTCTTGCCATGTCGGACCTAAATTCTCCTGCTTTTGAAGGTGGTATAGACAAAGATCAGCCTTCACATATTATATGCAGTCTTTTCTTAGCCTACAGTACATCCTTATTGCTATTAAGTTAGAGTTTTAAACAAGAAATCTGTGAGTTGATCAACACTGAGTTATACCCTCGCTTTTCGACCCCCCCCCCCTCCCCAATAATTTCGTAGCTGGAGATGTGTTGTTAACCAAAATGTTAATTTAGACTAACCTTGTTATGTAAGAAAATAAACAAAGTCGCATAACAAATAGATGTCGGGTAGATCTTGATTGACCAATCGAGGCTGTCAAATAACCGGTCGACCGATGAAATCATTCATGTAGACCATAATTGAGTTTTTGAACTCATACATTTGCTACCGTTTTGGAATTTTGCGGAATTAAACATCGTAACTACAGCTTATTCAAGCTGTAGTTACGACGTTTGGTGACCAACCCAAAAATTGTATCTTTTTGATTCATGCTACTTGCCATAATTTTTGCAAAATAACGCCGCGATATAAACTGGAAACGGGACTACCTATTGGAATCAATGGGCGGGGCCAAAGGAGTAAATGCTCGGGCCAGCGACTGGTCAGTTTAATAAGTCACATACATGATTGTTGTTTTCTGTAAAATAAAAAGTAGATATGAGACAGACCTTAATTCACCAGTTACTAGTGCACGATAAGAGGTTTAGAGTAACCATGATTCTTAGTTGCTTAGAAAAGTGAAAAGAAAAAATCATATTTCGCCATGTTATGACCGAAAATTAGGAAAGTTGTATGCAGGAAGCAATTATGAAGGGACTTGAATTCCGGAAGTGATATACATGTATAGGCTCTCTATCTGATACACCTAACCAAGTTTCTGTGATTCATAGTTACTGAAAAAAAAAGGACAAAAGACTGATATTTTGCCATGTTAAGACTTGAATAAATTGAGTTGTAAACAGAAAGTAGTTATCATGCGGACCTGAATTTGGTAAGCAATATATAGGACATTTGTCTACTACGCCAAAGGAAGTTGCTGTGATACAAAATATAACGAGACAATATTATCACAAAGCCAAGTTTCAGTGACGTCATCAAAAATGGTAGAAGTACATGCTCACACGAGAAATTTGACAATAAGTCTCCATTTGTGTAATACAGTAATAAATCTGATAATATGCGCTAGGTCACATGAAAACAAACATTTGGTGAAATCTTTTTTTCACGAAAAATTTTATAAGAATAGTTGCACACGCAAGAATTTTGACATAAAGTCTCCTTTTTCTATGACAAAGCATTTCATCACAAAACGCTGATAAAATACACTAGGTCACATTAAGACAAACATTAAGTTATTATATTCGATTTTATTAATTTTTCATTAAAATCCACCAAGAATTGCAAGAGTAGATGAGCACATAAGAACTTTGACAAATAGTCTCCTTTTGTGCATGACAAAAGCATTAAATACAAAAATGCTAAAAACAAAAACTGCCCTAGATCACACGAACACAAACATTTGGTGAAAGTTTCATCAAATTCTATGAAGAATCGTCGGAGTATTTGCGCATGAAAGAATTTTGATAAGTCTCCTTTTTGCATGACGCAACATAATATCACATATTACGGATAAAATATGCTAGGTCACATTAACCCATTCCCACATAATGACGTTTTTTGACGCCCCTCAAGAAGAACAATTGGAAAAACGTTGTGGAAATGAAGAAATTACTTATTACAAGCAATTCCTTCACAATCAACAATATTTTCTACCTTAAAAGATAACCTTAAAAGATAAAGGTTTTTAAAAATTTCATCAGCTAAAATTTATCGTCTGCAAATTCTTTGAATTTGGACGTATCTACCTACGTAGGCTATTAATCTATATTTAGATTAATCCGAGACGATGCGAAGATTATATGATCATTCACGTGGTGCGAATAACCGTTGTAACCTTGAATTTAGTTAAAATTAAATCACACCAACGTCATCGTTACGTCATCAGGAGTAATGCTCGCTAGCCGGTCACTAATTCTGTAAAGATTAGTCCAAAACTGTCGTAAGCGTTAATACGAATATAAACACTTACCGTAGTTTTGCGCTAACCCTTTCATGTGACATGAATTAGGACATTGGCTGTTTCGCGAGTAAATTTGTTACCTTCAGTTGACTTTGGGTCATATGCAAATGAGGTCATTCGATGTGGACAGCCGAATTCCGTGATATCTAAAAATAACCTGGAATTCTGCTGAACCTTTCCGATATAACCACCAAAAGCCACTTTAGGCCTATTAGATTACCACCAAGACAAAACCTGACTCAACTTAAAGTATGAAATTGGTGTATTTTTCGGCACTTTGTATTTTTTCTTATCTAAGTTTAAGAAACATCGATACCTGCCTTTAATATTAACTCCCGCCAAGCCAACCGCCCGCTCGCCTGTTCGCCCCCAATCTGTTAATAACCACTTTTTTTTCCCTTCGAAGTACATTGATTCACGTTGACAAGAAACGCGAACTTCCAGATTTACATTGATTCCTAGGATCACGTGATTGGAATATTTTATTACATTTAAAGAAATAGTTTACCATTACCACGCAAAAATTCTAAACCAGTCCAAATTCAAAGGAGTTACAATTTTATGTTGATGAAATTTTTAAAATCTTTTTTCTTTTGTGGCTGAAAACATTGCGGACAATGAAGAAATTTCTGCATAGTCCACATTTTTTCCCAGTGCGCTTAATAGGGACGTAAAAGTGAGGGATTGTGTCGGAATGGATTAAAAGGTCCTTTTAAGCACAATACAGAAATTTGAAGGTAATGCACAGATTTAAGATCTTTTTTCGTGCAAGAAAATAAATTTTAAAGCATTTAGCATAATGAAAAAGATTGCCAATTAGCTTATAACATCTTCGAGAACACAGACCTTTTACAAAAATAAACCTGTCGAATATTATGACACATTTTTCAGAGGAAATGTATTAACTCCCCCATCCCTTCTAAAATGAACCTGATCTTAAATAGGTCGCGGCGTTCTCACCAACGACCTATAAAGACTTGCTCGTAAATAATTTAAAGCGAAATGCCCGACAAACTCAAATCGATCAGCTGTCCGTCTCAAATCACGCAACGCAATGTTAAAAAGAGTTTGAAAACTTACGGTATCATTCTTTAAATCTATTACCAGACGTAAAAGATTTTAGAATGTTAGAAGTTTTTAGCCGACATTTCAAAGTACAAATGAATTTAAATATAATTCTCATATAATGTAGGAATTATTGTAGGAAAAAGGCGAAATAAATTGCTTGAAAATATATTTTCTTCTTTTTCACGTTGCGTAAATGAGATCGGGTTCTTGTGGTAATGAAATACCAATATGGTACCCCAACCCATTGTAACAAATGACGGTATTTTATATCTAGAGAGGGTATATTGGTTTCACCATATTTCCCTGTTCATCCGTCCATCCGTCCGTAGACCTTTGTAGTTCTGTGTTCTCACTCTAGAACTAATAAGCCTACACCCATGAAACTTCATACAATTATTGCCAGGAAACTACCCTATTGTTTTGTTGTTGTTGTTGTTTTGGTTTGGTTTGTCTCTTAGGTCGAAGGTGAACTTTGACTATACGTATACACCTGTTGACTGTTTGGTGTCCGTGCTCTAATTCTAGAACAGAGAAAGTGCCTAATTCTTGGGGAGTCATGTAGGTCAAAGGTCACAATTTTGAAAACCTTTTCTGTGCTCTAGCTCAAAGTCGTTTGACTTAAGAGTCTGAAACTTTATACAAATAATATCTATGACCCAAGGAAGTACTCTGTTGTTTTTGGATAACGTAGGTCAAAGGTTAACTGTGCTACTTGAGTGAAAAATGCCAGTGGGAATATGATGAATAAAATGTTTCATACAAATGGCGACCAATGTCGGAGTTCAAATCTCAATTTCGGGCTGAATGAATGATTTAGTTGGACGATATATTCCTTCATTGACAGCCGCGATTGGCCAATCATTGACAGCATGCGATAACTTCCGACCACACAAGTAGATTGGTCCAAGAATCGCCGAGAGTCTTTAGTAACATTTATTCCACTTCTGTTTATATTCCGAACATTTACGGATTACGTACACAGTGTCAATATCGTCACGTAAAACGTCCCGAATGTGATCTTCGCATTCATTCATCTATTCATTAATGTTTAATACCGTTGAAATATATTTTGCCTTTTCGTCGTTTTGCCAGCAAAATTTCGTAAATACAGCTTTATTCAAGCTGCATTTACAACTTTTTTGCTCGCTGAACGACGCTAGTACGACACATTGCTGAATTATGAAGATTCCGACTGGAAAACGATGATCGAATTATAAATTTTCGCACTAGGTCAGATCTGAGAACTACGTTCTGAACAGTAAAATCAAACAAAAAAGATGTCAAATATGTTAATCAAAATTCAAAATTACAAAAATGTCTTCGAAGTAACCAAATGTGCATTGGAGTCGACACTTCTAAATTATTTATGTCAACCCACTTCTTTGCTTGTCGATCTATATCTTACGGAATATCTCAAGGGCTATCACATTCTTATGTTTAAAATCGAAGAGTACGAAAGTGAGAACACGAAATTGCTAGAATATGACAGCGAGATCACGAGATCACGGCAACGAGAACATAAAAGTACGAGAGTACGATGATGAGAGAATGAGTCAATCTTCAGTTCTCGCAATCATATATGTTATCGTGTTCTCAATTTCGTACTCTCGTGTAATCGTATTTTTGCCGCCATGACCTCGTATTTTCATTGTCGTAATCTCGAGGTCACATTGTTCTCATTATCGTACTCTCATGTTCGAGTATTTTCGTGTTCTTACCGTCGTACTCTCGTGATTACATATTCTCACTGTCGTACTATCGCATTTTCACTATCGTAATGTCGTGTTCCACCGTCGAACTCACGTGTTCTTATCGACGTACTCTCTTGTTCTCGTTATAGTAATGTCACTGTCATAATACTGTATCCTTGTAAACTTACCGTACGTCGTACTCTCACGTTCTTATTGTCTTTGCCTCGTGTTCTCACCGTCGAACTCACGTGTTCTCTTCGTCGTATTCGCTTGTTCCCGTTATCGTCATCTCACCGTCGTAACACCGTATCTTTGTAAGCTTACCGTCATACTCTCTTGGTCTCGCCTCGTACTCTCGTGTTCTCGTTGTCTTGTCCTCGTGTTTTCGTTGTTGCACTCTCGCGTCAGTTTCTATACGCCGGTGAAATCACGACGATGAGATCACGAGAATACGACAGTGAGAGCACGAGAGTTCGACAGTTAATGTGTGACGGTGATAAAATGCAAGAATGTCGACGATAACAGGAGAGTTTGACAACGAAAATACAAGAGTACGACAGTGAGAACTTGAGAGTACGGTGAGGAGAACAAGAGAATACGACGGGGAGATCTCGAAATTACGATGAGGAGAAAATCGGATTATGACAGAGAATTTGAGAGTACAGCGACTACAAAACGGGGGTATGATGGGGATAAAACGATAAAATAGGAGCGCGAACACGAAATTATTATAATGAGAACACGAGGATACGACAACGAGAACAGTAGAGAACGGCAGAGAGAATACGAGATTATGACGACGATAAAACGAGAGAATGACGATGAGCAAATTATATCATCTCTTGCTCTCACCATCGAAATCTCGGTTTCCCATGTCCTCGGTTTCGCCCTCTCGTGTTCTCCTTGTTGTGATCTAGTGATCCCGTCGCCGCATTTTCGTAATCTCGTGGTCTCATCGTCGTACTGTCTCGCCCTGCGTTCCTCTTCTACATAGGAAACCGCGATGACCCTAACTATACTCTTTAAGATCACGAGCTAGTGCTCTTTGGTATTGTGTGACTTCGTCTTTTAGGCAGTATAATTTATTCATTTCCCGTCCTATCTCGAATACTAATTTGAATCCAATGTTCGGCTACTCCTAGAAGTATACCATAGCAGTGTTCGTCCAAAAATGTTACGAAACCGCATTGCTTGACTTCTATCTCGTTAACAAATTCCCCCATAATTGCGCTTTTTGGCGCCCCGAAAGATAACCGGCAGCCAGCAATTACTTCATTTTCCACAATGTTTTATAGATAGAAAAATGAAAATTAAAAAAAATCACAAACTTTAAATTGTCGTCTGCAACTCCTTTCAATTTTGATAAGTCTAAAATTTGTCGTCTGGTGACAGGTAAATGAGCATCTGAATTATTAGTAGATTGGCCGCCAGCAGGACTATTTCGCTGATAATGGCCCGCAGTGTATGGTCTGTGGCGAGTTACTTCATTACCTTGTCTATTAATATGTTGACCTATTGGATTTCGCTTTATTATCGTGGTAACTTCTTTTGTCATTCTGATTTAAGGAACATCGGTGTTATAATAATGGAGATATTGAAAAGTGAATTTGTAACCTTTTCGATCGCGGTTATAAATATGTGAATACAACTTTAAAGGTACTGTCTGGGGTTTATTTTAACAAATTACAACACGACAAAATTTTGGACAGGTCCAAATTCGAAGGAGTTGCAGACAACAATTAAAAGTTGATGGAATTTAAAAAAAAAAGGTCTTTTGAGGCAGAAAACATTGTGTAAATTAAGAAATTGCTTGTAAGAAGCAATTTCATTTTCTTCAACGTTTTAAAAAGCTTTTTGTCTTGTGGGGCGTAAAAGAACGGAATTGTGTAAGGATGGGTTAAAGATAAATGTAATTTTTCTGTGCGAATATTCAGTTTCTCGACGCTCTTGAAATAAAGCTGCAATTTTAAATACCGTATTGTATCTGCATTTCGTAGCATGCGTGCCAAGAGGGTTGTATAAACATGTATATTTCTATCATTTTGATATATGTGCGTAGGATAATTGATGTGTCCTATGAATTCGAATATGGTACAAATGACCAATTGCGGCTGTCATTCAAGGAATATATCGACCAATCAAATTATTCATTCAGCCCGGAATTAAGATTTGAACTCCGACATAGGCCGCCAATTTTGTGAAGCATTTTTGTTGATTTGCGACTTAAACGTCGTAACTACAGCTTATTCAAGCTGTAGTTACGACGTTTAGGTCGCCAACCAACCATTCTACTTTTTGTTACATGCTGCTGGCAACAAATTTTGCAAAATAACGCCGTTTAAAATCGAAGCGGGCTTTCTGTCGGAGTAAGTGGGCGTGGCCAGTGATTGGTCAATTGGTGGCACGAACTGATTGTAAGACTATAAATGCTATACCATGTGCTGTTGTGTTTTCTGAACTACATGTATAACTTATTGAGATCAAAACAAACTTTCAATTGTGGAATTTTGGATATATAAGTGGGTAATATACACCAGCATTAAGACGGTAATTAAGTATTGATTTTTAACTAAATTTTACTTTTCTTAATTTTTTCCCAGTCGCTTGCTCATATCTGTCGGTTTATGATAGTTCTGCGATGACAAACACTGTTTCGTAATATTCTTACTTAACCCATTCCCACACAATTTCGTTTCCTTTAACGCCCTAAAGAGAATAACTTTGGAAAACATCGTTGAAAATGCAGAAATTTACTTATTCCAGACACTACCGCTTTTTGACTCCCCTCAAGAGAAAAAGCTTAAAAGTTCGAAAACATTGTAGAAATGAAAATATAGCTTGTTACAAGCAATTTTGACATTGTCTACATTTTCTTCTATCCCTCCCCCCCAAAAAATGAAATAAGTTTTTCATAAATCCCTACTAAAAATCGCGTCTGCAACTTCTTTCATTTTGACCAGTCTAAAATGTTGTCGTTTGGTAATGGGTTAAGAAAAATGTTAAAGAAAGAATCATTACATAGACACGGTTAAAAAAGACAAGAAAAAGACATACAAACAGACAAATACACCCAACCGATCACTCAGGCCTAGTGACTGACGGATAAAGATTGTAAATATTTGTATAGTGTGTAGACGTTTTCATAGTGTGATGGCGTTGTAGGGAACGACACAGATTTGGTGTATCAAAAATGTAGCGAAAAAAAATGGTAACTTAACGAACAAAAGTATCGAGCTGTAGTTACGATGATGTTTATGGCGCCAACCAGCCGGTGGTGTTTTTCTTTTTTTAGGGGGGTGTTGTTGTTGTTTGTTTGTATGTTTGTTTACATGTGAATAGTCATGAATTTGGCAATAGAACTGTAAGTCGAACTTCCTGTCGGAGTTCAGTAGATGTTGCCAGCGATCCGCCAATCATACGTCCTAATGAAACGTGGTCAAACAATTTATAAACCATTGTTTGCTACGTCTGAGGCTTGTATTTTTATTTTCTGATTCGTTAAACAGGCCGCGGCCAAGCGCAGCTGGTAGAGCATCGGACCCTCATAAACGGCCATTATCCCTTCCGGCATTTGTCTCTTATTATTGTGTTGATAATCGTAAACCCTTGTGGGATGAGCAGCTGAGGGCTTGGTAAGGTTTTAGTGGTTGTACTGGTGTGAGAAATACCAGTAATCCATTGTTAGGTGATCCAGCAGCCTCGATACGATTGAAATACTGTTAAAAGTGGCGTTATACCCCATTCAAACAATCAATTTTCATATCATTACTTATGCTCTAATTTACACTGTCGTTGTTTTCCAACTCCTCGTCGTTTAGAGAGTAAAAAACCATTACTACAGCTTCAATAAAGCCGTAGTTAAGCCAATGGATGGCCCGGTGGTCCAGTGGTAAAACGCAGGACTACTAATTTAAGGTCAGTGGTTCGAATCCCGAACGCGGTAGGGTTTTTCGGGGACAACTAGAAGTGCATGTGTAAGAGACCCAGAGGAATCTTCGCGTGTATCGCTGCTTTATACTGGGCACGTTAAAGAACCAATGAGGTCTATTCGTAGAAGACCTAGGGTCGTATGAACCCAGATCCCCTTGTATCCGCTTCTTTCTTTCTCATGGCCCATACCAAATATGAATAGAGCGCAGAGGGGCCTAAATCCTACAACACACACACACACACACACACACACACACACACACACACACACACACACACACACACCATCCTCCACAGTTATTGCCAAAAGATAAATAAATCAAAGATAAATAGATAGATTAATGAATAAAGATAACAATACAAATGAGGATGGTGATCATGAAATTGTAATTATGGCGATAAAAAAGTAGAAACAAAATAAATATAAAAGCAAGTGATTCATTCATTTCTTACAAAAAATTTACGTATCACATAATGATTCGAACAAACATATTTTATCCATTACCAGACGGCAAAATTTTTGACTGGTCCAAATTGAAATGAGTTAGAGACAAGAATTGTAAGTCAGTGAAATTAGGGGGGAAAAAATATTTTTTTTTCTTTTAGGTAGAAATATTGTGGGAAATGAAGAAATTGCTCGTTAAAGCAAGTTCTTCACTTTCCACTATGATTCCCGAATCCTTTATCTTGAGGGGCGTCAAAAAGCGGTACTTCATTCGGAATGAGTTAACCCATTAACGGATGACAAGAAGTTACAGTGGTCCAAATTGAAAAGTGTTGCAGAAGGCAGAACTGTTGCAGAAAAACAAGATGCAGATAAGTTAAGACTCGCTATCCCTCTTGGCTTTAAAAAGGGGAATTCGCCAAGCCAGCGAAAATGCCTAACATAAATATCGAACTTCAAAGTTCACTTCCAGTTTAATGGAATTATTTGACTGGTCAATCGATATTTTGATTAACAGTCAATTACGATTAGTGGGCAGTTTGTCGTTTAACCTTGGTCGATAGTTCTTTACAGTGCAAACGCTATTTCTTTTGGTGTGATAGACAGAAACTTAATCAGACTGATTGTTTAAACAAATAAATTCGACCACGAATGAGAGAATTTTAGAAACAATTTTCTCTATTTTTTTTTGTCTCCGACCAATGGATGGATAATCGTAAACCTAGGTGTAAAGAACAGCTATATGCTCGGAAATGTAGTACTGGTGTGAGAAATACTATGAATCTATGGTTAGATGCTCCAGCCGCCGCGATATGACTGTAATACCGTTACACGTTACAAGTGTCGTTAAACCTCATTCAAACAAACAAATCTCTAATATTTTGGATATTTCTATACCAAAGTACCATACTTCCGAATGTCCACATCATAAAAATAAAATTGAACGTTTTAGATTTTAAAAAATTTAATCGATTTATTGACAGATCATTGTTTCCGAACGTTGCCGACAAAAGCCGAGTTCAATTAAGTGCTCGTTCATTGAATGTTAGCAGTGTTATTTTCCTTCTCGACATGGTTATCCTGATATAATGTTTTATAATGAGTTCGTTATCTCTACTGAATTAATTGTCGTCTGCTGTCATTCTCCAGCCTCGATATACCGGATGTTCCGGATGTTCTATTTCCGGTAAAACCATCAAACGACAGTAAAATGACATTGAAACTAGCTGCAGAAACGCTCGAATGCACGTTGAAATATAACATGAAAGCGGATCTGAACCAAAGCGAGCGAAATGGAAACTTCTATTAACTGAATAATCGAAGAAAATAAAAAGAAAACACCTGTTGATCTCTTAACCCATACCAACATAAACCCGGCTTTTTTATCACCAACAATAAATAAAACGTCGGAAAACATTGTAGAAAATAAAGAAATTGCTTGTACCAGCAATTTCTTCACTTTCCACAACGGTTTCTACCCCAAAAGACATAGATTTTTTTTATAAAATTTCTTTTCATATTTATTGTCGTCTGCAACTTCTTTCAATGTGGGTTAGTCTAAAGTTTTGTCGTCTGATAATGGGTTAACGCAGATCTCCACATGACCACAATTGAGTTTTGCTCAAGCTGAGATCAAGATAATCGTGTAGAAGTCGGTTTATTGAGCTTCTTCTCATCAAAATATATGGGATTTTGCTCCCTCCGTGCTCTAGGCACATATGGTATAGACCATGAAAGAGAAATAAGCGGATACAATGAGATCCGGGATCATAATTATGCCCCTAGCCTTTTGAGGAACAGACGTCTTTGGTTCTTTAACATGCACAGTATAAAGTATCGATACACGCAAAGTTACCCCTAGGTTCACTTTTAGTTGGGCGGGGGAAAAAGATCGTCCCCGAAAAATCCTGCTGCGTTTAGGATTCGAACGACGGACAATGGGATTGGTAGTCCTGCGTTTTACCTCAAATTATGTCTTCAACGTTGGCTTCAAGATCAACTATAGATCTTCGAATCAATCCATACCCGATTAAATCCCGATAAAATACCGACATGCCAGTTACTCATTCTAAATGTAATCAATTGATAAGTAAAAAAGTGCAATAAAGGCCCCCGTCCATTGAAGACGGAACATTCAGACCTCTCATGATACTAAAATAACCCAGTCCCCGACCATTCGGTCGTGTCTGGTCGAGACGATCTGGTCGACGGTATGAGCCCAGCTTGACATTAGTAATGATTAGATATTAAAGAACTCCGTTCAGTGATTATATCCGTTGTATCAATAAACGTGATCAATCACCAATATTCTACTTACCCGTATTCGATCTCTTTCTATTCTTTATCCGATTAGTCCTTTGTTTGCGGAGCATCAAACGAAAACGGAAAATTTACAAACTGTATCAATCTTTTTTAGCGGTCATGGTTCAAGCAGAATGACTTATTGTTTTTAAATGCTCGTCCAGTGGTAGTTTCCGACTGAAACTCTTGAATCAAGGATTTTAAATAATGGAGAGAAAGGAAAATGGGAGAACTGTGTGTATTCGTAGGTTTGTTTCGTTTGAATGGAGTTTAACGCGGCTTTTAACAGTATTTCAGTCATATCGCGGCGGCTGAAGCACATTACAATGGATTCACAGAATATCTCAATCGAGTACTACCGCATCCTTTCCGAGTCTCCAGTTCACGACCATCCACGCATTGGTCTGAGACAAATGTCGGAAAGGATATTTGCCGCGACCGGGTATCGAACCCCGGACCTCATGACTGAGAGTCCGACGCGCAACAGACTACGTTTCGGTCGCGACCATAACTTTCTATCCGTAGATAAGGCACGTGAACCACCGAGAAACTCAAGTTTAAAACTTTCTCCCACTAGGGACGTCGCGACTTAACTTAATTGGCAAGTTTTATCTCTATTGATCCGGTTATTTATTTGTCATTCGATCATATAATAGATCGTTTTTCAATTGTGTGTGATTAGAAATGCATTTTCATCAAGCATGAGTTGTTAAGCCCTTTTCTTTACAAACTAGACTTTGATCGACCCGGAATAAAGGCGTTTTCGATGTAAATATCATTTCAAACCAGTAAACCCATTCCCATTCAAACAAGCTTTATGACACATTCAAGAAAAAGAGTTTTGAAAATCATTGTGAAAAATGAAGAAATTGCTTGTTACAAGCAATTTCTTCATTATTCATAATGATGTGTTCCCAAAATAGGTAAGGATTTATATATATGAAAAATAAACAACTAAGAATTGTCGCCTGCAACATCTTTGGACTGGTAACGGGTTGACATTAAGAAATCAAGACGGGTGTAAGAACACGTAATTGCGACTAAAAAAAGCGACCTTCTCTATGTGCAAAAAGTATCGATTCTGGTCAAGCTGTTTGACATGCGCAGACTGATCTGGGTTGAAACTTTTCGATCTTTGTAGATTTTCCGAATCTAGAAGGCCATTCTACCTTTCTGTATGTTCATTCTCGAAATATTCTTAGTTGCCTCTACTACAATATATATTTTACGGAACACCCTGCCATGGGTCTCTTTTTGTCTTCTGAGCCATATCGTCGGTGGACAATCAAAATGTCGTAAATACAGCTTAAATAAAGCTGTATTTACGACATTTTGCTCGACCGATGAAATATCCAACAGTATAAACAGGTTCAAACTTCTTTAACAGGTTAGAGTAAGCTAAAGTTACTCAAATTAAGTATAGATGTACCGGTTTTAGTGAGTATTCAGGTATAGACAAAGTTGACCCTTTGATCACTCTCTATAACTTGTACATCAATAGTGGAACAACGATTTGTTTACAACAGTAGCTATTTTCTCAATGCTGTCAAAACATTGAGATATTGGAAAAGGACTTGCATGGGATTAGTTTTTGACAGTTATTGACTTGCCTCCTCGTGACACAAAAACAATCTGCTACATTATTTCATTACGCAAATATGCTATAAAAAGTAAAGTAACAATAACGATAAATACGTAATTTTACAAAAATAAAATGCGCGAACCATTCTACCGTATTCATCAATCAAGGAGTTCGATATATTAAATATTTGAAATGTACACCGGCAACAGTAAGCCAGGAATGTAAATGACAAGTCACGGCTGGCATAAAAACAAGCAATTTCTTTTTTTCTCCACAATATTTTCTACCCGGTGGTTACTTTTTAAATTGCACTCACTTTCAATTGTCCTCTGAAACTCCTTTCAAATTGGACATGCCTAAAATTTTGAAAAAGAGGAAAGGGTTAAATGGTTTGCTTGATAGACAATACAGAACAGACTCTTAATTGACCAATCGCGGCCGTCAATCAGGGAATCAACTGACCAATCAAATAATTTATTCATCCCGGACCTGAGCTGATCAACTCCAACACTGGCCGCCATTATTAATCTTATTCTATAAGAATTCAAATTCAACTTTATTTGAATATGATTTTTTTGAAAATTTGATGATTGAAATTAATAAATATGAAGACTTAGGGCACGTGTTTCTTTCTGGAGACTTTAATGCGCGCACGGGTGAGGAGTTAGACTATGTTTTAAACATGGGATTGGACAGATTTATAGACTTGCCTGCCAGTGAAGAAGTGTTGTTATCTCGTCGAAAAAATGACGACAAAACCATAAACAATTTTGGAAATAGATTGATAAATTTATGTAAAGAATCAGGTCTATTTATAGTTAACGGACGGTTAGAGAGAGGGGATAATACTTATCTCGGTTTACGTAAAAATATGCCGATCAGTAGTACCGTAGACTATCTATTAACAGACCAGTGCAATTTTAAGAATATCAACAATTTTTCAATTAATGGTATTAATGAATTTTCAGACCATTGTTCAGTTACATTTCAGTTAGATTCTCTTTTTAATTGTTCTAATAATTCAAATAATCCTAAATTTGTAGATAAGATTATCTGGGATAGTTCCAAAAAAGATGACATGTTACAAAACTTGTCTGATAATTCTCATTTATTTGAATCACTTACACAGCGATTAACATCGAATGAAATAGATATTGATCAATGTATGTCGGACTTCTCACAAATGGTCTACGATATTTCATACACCTTTTGTGGAAAATCTGTATACACTGGTAAACGCACTAAATCTTTTAGGAAAAATGCATCATGGTTCAATGGTGAATGCAGATTAGCAAAATCCACCTTTTATGAGTCTAAAAGAAAATTTAAAGAGGATCCTTCCATAGAAAATAAAACTTTATTTCTTCAAAGTAAATCAAATTATAATAAAGTAAAAAGGCGTGCAAAGAGAACATTTCACCACAAGGAAAAGAATACTTTATGTAAATTAAGTAAGGAGTCGCCACGTACATTTTGGAAACATATAAATAATTTCAGAACTAGTTCAAACAATAGCAACAACATATCAGTCGAAGAGTTTGCTGAATATTTTTCTAATTTATCAAATATGGGTCCAAATATTAATTCATTTGAAAACAATGATCAACATGATATACAGGTAAATGAATTAGATAGGCAAATAAGTATAGATGAAATAGAAAGGGTAATTGCGTCAATGAATAGAAATAAGAGTTCCGATTTGGAAAATATTGTTGCAGATTTTTTCATTGATTGTAAAACCTTCATTTCACCATACCTTTGCACTATATTCAATTACATTTTTGATACGTGTACTTATCCAGAGGCATGGACTAAGGGTGTAATTGTGCCATTATTCAAAAAAGGCGATCGAAACAATACAGAGAATTATAGGGGAATAACATTGGTTAATATAACAGCAAAAATCTTTTCTTTAGTTCTCCGAAATCGGATTAATAAATGGTCTGAAGAGAACAAGGTGTTCTCTGACAATCAATTTGGATTTAGGGATGGTCATTCTACAGCTGATGCCATTTTTATCTTACATACTATAATACAAAAGGTCCTTGACAAAAATAAAAAGCTGTATTGCATATTTATTGATTACAAACGTGCGTTTGACTCTGTTGATAGAGATTCACTCTGGCACAAACTGATACTCACTGGAATAAGTAGTAAAATGGTTAACATGGTTAAATGCATATACAGAAAGGTACAATCATGTATCAAATTATCTAGTACCACGGAAATGTCCCATTTTTTTGATATATCGATAGGTTTGAAGCAAGGCGAGCCGTTGTCGCCGCTTCTTTTTATCCTTTTTATAAATGATATCATTGATAATTTAGATTCCAATGCATTATCTGACAGTGATCTCGAGTTGTTGTCTAAATATCTAATTTTGTTTGCTGATGATCTTGTTGTGTTTACCACAAATCCAGACAGTTTACAAGCGCAAATTGACAGTATCTATAGATACTCTGTAAAATGGGGTCTCGAAATCAATGTTGCTAAAACCAAAGTTTGCATATTCGAAAAACGAAAATCTAATCACAATAAAACCTTTACTATAAATGGGGAACAAGTTGATATAGTCGAGAACTTTACATATCTTGGTATAAATTTTCACTATACGGGTACGTTTAAAACAGCCATTCGTACTTTATTTGACCAGGCTTTGAGAGCGTACCACAATTTATTAAAACTATTTGACAGAATACAATTAGATGTTCAAACTAAACTTTCGCTTTTTGATTCACTTGTTGTACCTATCCTCCTTTATGGATCCGAGGTATGGGGTGTATATAATTTCAAAGACGTTGATAAGCTTCACTACAGATTTTTGAGAAGATTATTAGGAGTGAAAGCGCAAACACCAAATTATGCTTTATTAGGCGAATTCGGTAGATTTCCGTTATCGATCCTTTGTAAACAACGATCGTTAAAGTTTTGGTGCAAGTTTATGAAAAACGATAGCTCATTTATGTACGAAATTTATACATACCAATCAAATTCAATGCACACAAATTGTTGGGCAAACAGTATTAATTCAATTATAGACCATTTGGGTTTAACCAATATTCGAACAAACTTTAATAAAGAACGTAATAATTTTTCTATATTAAAAACTCGATCGAACGACCAATTCATACAAGAATGGTCTACAGTTATAAATAATCTTCCTAAACTATCATATTACCGCCTTTTTAAGACTAAATTTTGTTTCGAACCTTATCTATATAAAATCCATAACAATAATTTGTTGAGAATTTTTGCAAAATTCAGGCTAAGTTCGCATAAGTTAGCAATAGAGACTGGACGATATTCTAATATTCCGAGAAACGAACGTTATTGTACTATTTGTAATAAAACATTTATAGAATCTGAGTATCACTTTTTGATGGTTTGTCAAAAATATTCAAATCTAAGAAAAACATATTTAGGTAATATATCCTTTCCGACGATTGATAAATTTGCTACCTTAATGTCAAGCACTAACAAAAAATCAATCTTTAATGTCTGCAAATTTCTTGATAGTAGTTTTGAAATACGTGAAAAATCCATTAATGATAATTCATAGTGTTTTTTTTTTTGTTTTTTTTTCTCTTCCTTTTTTTATGTTCATAAATTTAAGCACTCCTGAGAGTGATTTGTTATAAATGTATTTTGTATATTTCATATCTATATCTCTGTTTGTCTTTGCCATATTTTCTTTGTAGTATTTGTAAATGGCCAAAGACATATTGTAATGTCGATATGCCAATAAATGAAATGAAATGAAATGAAATTATTAACCTTTTTGTTGGTTTGGCGACTTAAACGTTTAGGTCAACAACCAACCATTTTGCTTTTATGTTACATGGCCATATTAACGCCGTAAAAAATCGAAGCGGGACTTCCTGTCGGAGTCCATGGGCGGGGCTAACGTTGTAAGAAGCGAAGCCAGCGATTGGTCGATTCTTGATAACGCTAAAGTATTATTATAACCCGGAGCTAAATAGTATTAGTTCATTCTCGGAATCGTAACTAATCATAGCGTAATTTAGTCACGTGAATTAATGTTAACAAACACAAGTATGAATAAATAACCATGGTGTTTTAGCACATTAAGAAAACAACACGAAAAATTATATATCAACCGCGTTCGATAAAACCTCGTAACTACAGCTTGAAATTAGCTGTAGTCACGAGGTTTTGATCGAACATCAACGATATATTCCTTTCCCAACATGCTCATTACAGAAAAAAGATTCGGCAGAAATAAAAGAAAACCAGTAACTTAGTAAAGGAACGAGAGTACATTTTTTCAAGGGTTACTTTGGGAATTACATTGGAATAACTTGTTAATTTCATGAAAATACTTGATGTCTTATGAAATAAATTGATAAATTTACTCAGAAACCACAGTTTAACCTGGAGTGATACCATTGCGTAGTTCTTTTGGACTTTTTTTCATTGCCGTTCAAGATAAAAAATACACAGAATGTGAGTTTTAATCAAATTTAGAACATAACATATTTTCCGTAATTGGTATTTTCGGACGTGTGGAAATATTTTCTGGCTAACTGTGCCTTACATTTGCCCATTCTTACTTTCTGACAATTTTCTCAGTAATTACTCTATGAATTCCTTGGGTAATAGAGGCTTAGTGGAATTATTTATAAGTGATAGTGCGGTGTAACAATGACAGGACGTCGTGATTCCGTCCACCATGACACCCTACAGGTGTCCCCCGCCAACAGTAGAAGGGGCAGTGTTATGAGGGGGTCATTTGATGGACATCAACTGCCGGGGGATTATAGACATAAAAGGCGAGGATCTCAGAATATGTAAGTTATCCTTTAATTATCTTTCACGATCGATTAGATGTATGTACTAGAACCATCTTCACACTAAGTAATATCGGTGAACAAGTATTCAAAGCTTAACAGATTATCAGACGACTAAATTTTAGGCTAGTCCAAATTGAAAGGAATTACAGACGACAATTTAAAGTTCATGAAATTTTAGATTTTTACATTTTTGCTGGAAAGAAAGTAGTGTGTAAAATGAAGGATAGATTGTTCTATAAAAAATTCTGTGTTTTACACAATGTTTTCTCAATTGTTTTTTTTTTTTTTTTTCACAGGGAGCGTAAAATAGAGTCATTGTGTTGGAATGGGTTAAATTATGGTATTGAAAAGTAGCCGGCTAGTATACTAATGTTTAAAGGTCACAAGACAAGCATGGAACCATCTCTGACAGACAAAATATCGACCCTGGTCGTTTCGCGTTGACTTCGTGTTTTGACGAGGATCGGACTTAAACCTTTCCGTACATTTATTGGAATTTGTCTCTTTTTCTTTTCAAATATTTCAATATGTTGATTGGTTCTTTTTCTAGGACGAGTCAGAAATTTCAGATTTTTTCTAAAAAAAGTTTAGAAATAAACACTGGATAACATCACATGCATTTAGATTTTTTGGTTTGTATAAAAAGCGGGTAATGACTGCCCGGATGGTCGAGTTGTTAAGATTCTTGACTGGTAATCTGGAGGTCACTAGTTTGAGCCCCATTGTCACCGGGATGTTTCAATGAGCAAGACAACCCCAGTCTACCCAGCTGTGAAATGTGTGGATATCAGTGGGCTTAACCCATTACCACACTTAAAGGTTTTTAGACTGGTCTAAATTCAAACAAGTTACAGAAAACACTACCTAGTTGATGAAAAGTTAAGAATATTGGTCTTTAAGGATAGAAAACAATGCGGATAATGAAGCGCAGTCTGATCAGAATCGCACTGCCTAGAAAATTCCTTTTCGCCAAACGGGTCACAATATAGTTTCTTATCTCGTTGGGATAAATGGAAGGAACGCTGTTATTTATTTATTCTTTTTTTTGCGAGGCTGGTGTTTTCATTCACCGGACTAAGGGAGGTTATAATGCTTATCCTGGTACACTAGATTTCCAGAGTTGATTCTCTTCTATCATCAGAACGGTATCAGCACACGTGCTTAAAATATTACAGTTATTACTTATCATTTATATTGTTGATACCATTTAAATAATTAAGATTTCTTTTCAGGTATGAGCTAAAACAAAATATTCACACTATGAATATGCAAAACGGTTTACCGTTTTATACATTTCTAAGGTTCATACCACAAAGAAAACAAAACAAAAAAAATTCTAATAATTTGTAATAATTTAAACCCTTCAAACAAAACAAAGCAACTATTTTGTTAGTTTTGATACAATTGTATTGGTCTACTTTGTGCGTAAGCATACAAAATTGATGCGTGTTCAAAATTTTGTTCGTGGAAGTACAAAAAGAAATATTTCAGCCAATGAAAACGCTTGAATCTTGATAGACGAAACCGAAATCAAATTATTCAAATAAAGCAATAAAAATCGTTTTAAAAATGAACAAATAGGTAGAGATTTTCTTTGAAGCAACATCGTCGACGCACGGCAGCTAATCTTGATTTAGACTAAATGCTAATCGTCTTTCTTATACACGAATGATATAGAAAAGTAACACCACAGATACGACAATAATATGAGGATTAATTCTCTTCTTTCTTTCTTTCTTTCACAGAAAATAGATTTTTCCAGATCATGATATAACCCGATTCATGATTTTACTTGCTTAAAGTGCATTTATAAGTAAATCGTACACATTGCCGGTGCGCGAGCGAAATGTCGTAACTACAGCTTTAATAAAGCTGTAGTTACGACATTCTTCTCGCGCACCGACAACATATTGGAAGCAGTGTCATACGAGTTTAGCCCCATTCAAACAACAGAAATAACTCCAAGTTCAAGGTTATATTTTGAGGGTCAAATGTCAAAATCTTGGTTAGATATTCGTCTCAATTCATAAATCCAATATTTATTGGTGGATTTTCATATCATTCCACAGTCATCAGCATTAGATATTACGTCATGCGCAAACTTCGGGTCAATACTTCCAAGGTCATTGTCACACTAAGAACTGAAAGGTCAGTATTTGCTCATGATATTCACACCGAAGCACAGCCATGTGTTCGCACCCGTGCAATATGTGGCTGTGAGCTCTAGGAATATATTTTTTAGACCGCAGTGAATCGATCGGAAATCGCTTTTCATTTCTGTTTCAAACGGGCACAACGCCTTTCGTTTTTGAATGGCACAGACATGGTTTTAGGCCATGTTGGACTTACTTCCCTCGAAGCATACATTGACATGCAAAACTTGTTCTTCGGCTCGCTATACTGGGCTGCGCCATAAGAACTATGAACCAATCCACTTATAATTCACATTTTACCAATATTAATTATGCAACGCTTTTCGCTTTGGTTTTGATCAAAGATAACATGAAGATAATGATTAAGCATGACATCGGGATGTTCCTACAAATATAGAAAGACAGTAGAATGTTTCCGAGCAAACAGATGTGGAAAGGGACTTGTTCATGTGTTATAACGCTTGCTATAATGCTATACTTAACTACGAAGAAAGGTTCGAACGCATTCATTCTTTTGAAGACGTAGTGATTAGAACTGTAACAATCGGCCTCGTGAATCAAATATTTGGAAAGTATCCAAAGTCAACCCAAGCACATTAACTTTTTTAGCCTATATTTGTTGTAAGCGACCACCTAATGAAACTAAAAAAGCGTTCGATGTAAGGTTGCCTATTTTCCTTTTGATATCCCAAAGTTTGAAATTATTTCATACTTGTCAGGAAAAAGCTTTAGTCGGTCAGAGTCTTTAATTGACTTAGAAATATATCCATTGCTATACTTTAAATAATGAAGAGTTTCTTTAAATTGTTTACGGGATATATGTGACCTTTTTCAAATTCATCATAGCCAGTAGTTTGAATTTCGTTTTGTTTTACGACATAATTTTGATTGTAACAATAATTCAGGGATTTTTTTATGTAAATTTTTAGAGTTATGAAAAAGCTAACTTGATATAACTCTGTTATGACCGAATGTATGCTGAGACGTTCATGAATGAATGTGAGTGTCTATTAGTCAGTGTGCATTTGGTTGAATACATGTAAATATATATCTTGTACGAGTCTGTGAACGTAAGATTCATAATTGTATATGAATGTTTTGTTTTGTTTGAGAAGATTTTTTGTTCGTGTATTATTCATATATATCTAGTATATACTGTGTTATAAATTGGGACAAATCTCTAGAGAATGGGGATAATAAGGTTATTTAATTCTGCTGTTATTAACCCGACTCTGTGTGTACCCATTAGGTTCATCTTGTGAATACGGCCTAGGTGAGCACTCACGCCACATTCATTCATTGTAAAATCATGATTTGAGCCTATGCGTGACATTTCCAACCATTTCGCATGTGCGTGACTTGCACACATTAAGCACCCTGGACAGCCATTTGGAGCAATTAGAATATTCGCTGATTGTTTAAAGAAGCTTTAGGTCAGTATCTATCTACAGAGCGCAGAGTGGAGACTCTGATCAGACTGTGCGGATGCACAGGCTGATCTGAGTCTTTACTTGGCGCACATGTGTAATGGTTGGAAATGTCACCCATGCGCTCATTTATCTTTGTCGTCCCATATCTACAGCCCTACAGCGATTCTTTTTCTCCTGTTTGTCAAACTATTAAAAAATTACCCTTGAACATCAAGTACCCCTTATAACTAAGACGATCTCTCTTAAAGTCATTAAATTATATCATGTCATTTTCTCAACTGAGCACAACGTGATAGAGTGAGGTGGTGTGATACCCTTATGTGCGAGGTCTGTATGTCCTCCATCAGCAGACGTTTGGCAACATATACTTTAACCCATTACCACACGGCAAAATGTTAACTGGTCAAAATTGAAAGGAGATGCAGACAAATTTAAAGTTTATGGAATTTAAGATTTTTTCAACATTCTGGATTGAAAACATTGTGGAAAATGAAGAAATTGCTTGTTACAACCAATTTCTCTATTTTCCAAAATGTTTTCTTAATTTTTGTAGTTGTTGTTGTTGTTTGGGTTTTTTGTGGGGTTGTGTGTGTGTGTGTTTTGTTAATGTTGTTTTAAGGGGCTTCCGAGAGCTCCCTGTGTTAGAATGGGTTAAACAACATCTTCTCCCAAACGATTGGGCAAATTTCAACTATTTTGGCAGAAACGTTCTATGGTGATTCTCTTTCAAAATAACTAAAATAATTGAAACCCGTTGATAAACTTTGTTGTCGTCACCCCTTGGGGTGGGGGGGAGTGCCTATATAGAAATAAAGGAGGTTTATAAAACGACATATATTAAACAATTGAGCAAGTTTCATCTAAATTTGGAATATATGTTCCTCAGGGTGTCCTCTTTCAAAATTGATTGAAATTCGTTGAAAATCTAGTTGCTATGGGTAAAGATTTAAATTGTTCTCCTGGAAGAGACTGACAAGACCATTGATATTTTGCGCGGATAATCAATTGATTGTCATCTTTGAAATTGACAAAATCGTTATCCTCAGGTTGCTAGCGATGGAACCCTAGGCGTGAAGGGCCTATAAAGAATGATTTTTTTAAATCAAGATTTTCCCAAACTATTGGGCCATTTTCAACCAAATTTGGGAGAACATTTTTAAGTTGGTTTTCTTTCTAAAAAGATAACCGAATTAATATATTTTGGAAATGATTGCCTTTACAACGAAATGAAATTTATGAAAAAATATTTTTCTCCTGAACCAGAAGGCTAAGAACCTTGATAACTTGCTTCTTTCAAAATCTATATTCTCTTTCCCTTGTTCTCCAGAGAAAGAAAGGGTGTTTTCCTCCTGTCAAAGACGTTCTAGGGCCTTAGAATTTGTCATTAAGAAACTGCTCATGAAATTATTTGAACATTGCAAAAGTTAATCCCATGGGACTGACCCACAGTGGAGGTAAAGTCTGCATATAAATAAAGTATGATAAGGCCAACTTGTATCATTATCCTCAAATCAACATTTAATTTGGATGTTGATACGGATCCTATGTCTCATATCGATAAGTCAGCCCGAAACAGTTGTAACTGCCTATAAAGATATAGGCAGTTACAACTGTTTTTCGCACTGACCAATCGATATGTCTCATATTAGAACATTAGGACTAAAGGCAAACTTGTTTTTCTTTCTCTTTTTTGTTTCTGACACCTTTTTCATATGAAACATTTATTGACCAATCGTGGCTGTCTATCAAGGAATATATCGACCAATCAAATCATTCATTCAGCCCGGAATTAAGATTTGAACTCCGCCATTGGCCGCTATTTTTGTTAAGCTTCTTTGTTGGTTTGGCGACTTAAACGTCGTAACTACAGCTTTTCAAGCTGTAGATACGACGTTTAGGTCGCCAATCAACTACTCTACCTTTTTGTTACGTGCTACTTGCTACTTTCTTAAGGATATAACACACACACACATAAGTAAGTAAAATTCGAGCTTAGAAAAAGATTATTTTTTCATTGAATATAGGATATTATAATTCAAAAATTTACTTTACTTTTACTATCTGAAGAATTACTACAGCGCCCGCACATCGTTTGTTTGTTAAAATGTGCTTTTATTTGTTTACTTGAATGGGTGTTTAACGCCCCTTTTAACATTATTTCTGTCATATTTCTGACATCAATACTACGACTATATCCTTTCCATACTTCTAGCTACTCATCCTATTTAGGTTTACGACTATCCACCCATTGGTGGTGGACAAATGTCGGAAATGATATTTGCTTCGACCGCGGATTGAACCTTGGACCTCATGATTGAGGGTCCGACGCTCTCCCACTGCTTCATGACCGCGGCCCCGCTTTTATATAAATGCGTAAACTGTTGTAACGTCGACTACGAGAACCTTACGCACGCCTCGCTGTCATGTGAATCTATTGGGAAGAATGATGGCATAGAACTGCCAACATTTACCAGATTATTAACGCGAAAATATGGCGAATATTTCGTAATTTCCTGTTATGAATTTCCATGATATTTCTTCTCATGATAGTATTTTCTAAAGTTAAGATATAATATTTTTCTAAAGTTAAGATACCAGATATTAGCGTAACACGATTTTCGTTGTATTAGAGCTCTGGGACTACTACTTTTTGTAAGGTAAAGTTCTCGCAAAGATGTATCAGGGTAGTTTAGATGAAAACTTTTTCTTCTTCATATAAATAAGTCAAAATAATTTCGCGATAATGCTCCTCAACTGTAACCACTTGCAAAATTATAATTTGATAAATGATGGATATCAAGTTATTTTTCACGGTAATTTTATTTCATCAAATTGTTATACTTTACTCTACAATTCTGATGGAAAAATTATGAAAATAATTTGCGTTTTAAGTGTTGTAAATTTGTATTAGGTCGGTCTACAAATAACCTTCTGCCTTATAATTTTTTCAATGTATAAGATTTCATTAATGAAATACCTGAATTAATTGGTCGACCACTTCTACGGTAATTGTTGGTTGACACAGAAATCACTTAATTGTTATATGGGGCCACTTTAAGTTCTTTGGTTATCTTTTCAATTGATAAACGGTTTCGTTTGACCTTCGCTTTCTCTTTCTCTTTTAGTATAATTGGACTCTACTTGTCATTCTCGGTTTACCTATGACACTTCATTTACTCTTTCCAGCCTGTTCATGTTGAGCCCGAACTTTTACCTTATACATGATAAAAAGGGCTCTTTCTAACGATGATCAAAATGCTAAATGCCGCAGAATCTTTATCTGACCTATTATCGCCCCATTAAAGGGTAGAGCGCCCGATTTCAAACCTCAAGTTCGCAGGTTCAATCCACAGACTGAACAGACTAAAAAAAATCTTTTGGGTCATATGTTAAATAAAGGTCCAGTGTGAAGATGCTATCCATCGAGTACGAAAAAGAACCAGGCGGGACTCTCAGCAGTTTCATCCTTCATCACTGCAATAGCCACCGTAACAACTAACCGTCTTCTTGAGGCCTCGCACATATTATCGAATGCTACGGTAGCAGCAATAAATAAATGAAAATATCTGACCCCTGAAACAACTCGATGGGTATTGATGTGCGAAGGGAAAGCAGCTGTAAAGTTGTACATTACAAGGACTGTCGCATAATAATCTCGTTAAATTTGTTTGTTATGGGTTTCATTTAATTTTGTATGAAAGAAACTAATTTGTAGATAGTCTTCTAGTCTATGCTTGCTTTTCAAATTAGGGGATATGTTAGAGGGTCTTCTAATTTGAGCTTGCTATGATACTAGCCAAAATGCAAACCGACATTTATGGGCGATTGTCTCTTAGCTTACATAGTCTTCGGAAGTACTATAGACTAAGGTGAGCCTGTAGTAGCGGGTTTAAATCCAGACTGGAGCCTCTTCAGCAATGCATTTATATCTTCAGTAGCGTTTCGATATTTCCCCATCATCCCGATTAGCTCAGCTGGTAGAGCACTTGACTTCAAGCCTCTAAATCACAGGTTCGAGTCATGGGCTGACCAAATCAACTAACAAACTAATTGTCTTTCGGATAAGGGCCCCATGAGACGGTACTATCCATCAAGCATGTTAAAAAACCAGGCGGGTCTCTCAGTAGTTTCGTCCAGTATCCTTGCTCTATCCCCAGTAACAACTAAACGTCTTCTGGGGGCGTCGTTTAACTGGGCATGTGCTATTGAAGCGACGATAAATAAACGGAAACAAACAAAATATTTCCCTAACAAATAATCAAAATCACTAGTCTGGATATAAAAAAGTAAAGCCAGTTTTTTCTCGGATGTACTTTCGATATAACTAGCTGCTAGGTTCGATTTCCTATCACGTTTTCCTTTAACCCATTACCATACAATCCACCTTTTTGAACACATTGCAGAAAATGAAGAAATTGCTTGTAACGATTTCCTCATTATTCACAACGTTTTCTCCCCTAAAAGACAAAGATTTTTGAAAATTTTATAAACATAAAAAATATTGTCGGCAACTTCTTTAAATTCGAACACATCTAAAACGTTATCGTTTGGTAATGGGTTGAATCACGAAAGGCATAAACCGTAGCCGATGGACATCGGTAAGGATTTCGGTTTTAAATACACGTATCTTACTTTTCCTGGCTGGCCCACGCTGGATGAAATCATTCGTTCACACTTTTGTTCCGAAATATCCGCATGACCCATGTTCACGTGACAGTTAACATACCCCTCATCGTCACAACCAATGACTAGCTGCAGGGTCGGAAAGGATATAGTGGTAGAACTTGTGTAGAAGTACCGAGAATCCATGGTTAGCTGCTCCAGCTGCCGCGATATCACTGAAATACAGCAAATATTGTATTAAACGAATACTCACGGAACGACCAAAAAGAGGTCGCTTAAAAGAATAGTCGCTTAAAACACATTTGTATGAAATATAATTTTATAAACAATGATTGAATACAAAAAAATATTTCAGAATTCTCTCTTAATCCTATGTTTTTGAAACTCCATTAGAATCGTCTCAGTGAGACGATTTTTATGAGTTTCAACAACACAGGTTTGGCATGTTGTGTTTAAGCAAATACGACCACTTCTTTATTTGAGCTTTCTACTTAGAAAAGGGGATTTCGATTGTGGTCGCATAAAGGAAATAATCGCTTAATACAGGTGGCGGCTCGAGCAAGATCGACTGTACTGATAAAAGTTACGTTATGCCCCTTTCAATCAATAAGCTCGACTGTACTGATAAAATTTGCGTTATGCCCATTTCAATCCATCAATCAACCGATCGATCGATCGATAGATCAATCAATCAATCAATCATTCAATCAATCAACCAATCAACCAATCAATCAATCAAGCAACCAATCAATCAATCACCGTCTCAGTATTACGTGTTGGTGATTAACCCATTACCAAACGAAGATAAAATTTAGACTGGTATGGCTATTCAAATAAAAGCCGTTTTCGCTTGTTTTGACTTACGTCATTTCAGTATTACGATCCAGATATTGGAAGGCAATTGTTCAGTATTTAATTTGGGCTTTATTTCATTGTTACTTTTATTTGTTTCTTTGTTTATATAAATGGGTAATCGACGCTTTGAAACATTGATTGTCACCCTTTCCCACATAATCCATCGTTTTACGCCCCACAATAATAATTCCCCTATTGACTGACGGTCCACTGGCTACGCTCACTCACCTCCGACAAAATAATACGACTGATTTATAAAAAACGTTAGTTTGCGAAATATGGTCTAGGGCGAAAATAAAAAGTCAAATCTTTGGTTGACGACTTAAACGTCGTAGCTACAGCTTGAACAAGCTGTATTTACGACGTTTAAATCACCGAACCAACTCAAATACTAGACATTGAAGTCGAAATTGAACAGTCACTTTCGGTCTGAATGAATGATTAGATTGGCCAATCATTCAGTCGAATCGTTGACCAATCGAATCATTCATTCAGACCGAAAGTGGCTGTTTAATTTCGACTTTAATGTCAAGTATTTGAGTTGGTTCGGCGATTTAAACGTCGTAACTACATTAAAGTCGAAATTGAACAGCAACTTTCGGTCTGAATGAATGATTCGATTGACAGCGTCGATCTCAGCATTATTTAGCTAATACTTTCTGAATTGTATTACTTTACAAATGTTTGGATGGTTATGTACTTTTTTGTATTTGGCGATTAGTTAAATTTATGTTCTGTTCTGTACTATTTATGGACAGAAGGGTTTAATTTGGAGTCGGGAACGATTACGTTGTTAGTCTAAACATGGATTAACAGTGACTTCCTAGATGACCAATGTCAAGTGGGGCGGCAACAATAGTCTATATAAACTCGAGGGCTGAATCAATAAAATAGAGCTTTTACCGCTACTACTTAAATTAATTGATCCCTCACCCTGATTTCTACTGGCAATTGACGTGTTTTTTAAGAAATCTTGTTCGAACTAAATAACGTCAGCACGTTTAAGCGTTTAACCAATTCCCACACAATTACGCTTTTTGACGCCCCCAAGAAAGAAAAATTGGAAAATAGTATAGTAGAAAATGAAGAAATCGTTTTAACCTGTTCCCACACAATGACGGTTTTTGCCCCCCCCCCCTCCTCCCTCAAAAACGCTTTGGAAAATTTACAAGCAATTTCTTCATGATCCACAATGTTCCTTTTTTTATCTCAAAAGACAACAAATAAATAAAATTCCATCTACTGAAATTTGTTGTCTGCAACATCTTTGTGTTTGGACCAGTCTAAACTTGTGCCGTCTGGTAACGGGTTAATCGCCCTTACTAGAAAATTCCATTTAATACGCCTAAATAGACCTCCGATGTACACCAAAATTATCAAACATGAGGTCAGGTTTATTGTCAATAAATTGTCTTCTTATTCATAAGGAATTCTATATCTTTGTGACTACTTCTTTAATCGATCTAGCTCAGCAGTCGGTCTAGGGTGGGTACAAGTAAAAAATAACTTAAAATAAAGTAATAGAGAACTTTCTCATAGGGAAGTGTTGCTTTATGAAAAAGGAAGTTATTTCTTCTTTTCCCCCTCTTTTTCTTTATTCTGTATGTCGAGGACCGTTAAAATCATTGACAGCACGGTGAAGGATTGAATGATTTTGTTTGAAATGTTACACAAGGACTGAGAAAATATCGTTAAGTACTGTAGCGAATTGATTCAGTTTATCTGTCAATAAACGGCGTTTAAAATAATTGATATAGTATCCTTCCAGAGATCATTCATTTGTGACCATGTAGACCTTTATCAGATGGTAGAAATTGTGATTGTGCTTAACACAACGAGTAATCATTTTATTATTATTATTTTTATTATTGATTCCAAAGATTGTTGTTCAAGACAATCAATGTTTTAAACTAGTTTAAGACGTTTTTGGTGAATGAGAAAGTTACTGGACCAATGATAAGATTCAGACGGAAATATTAAACAAGTTTTGTGATTCAACGAGTGACAAGAAATAAAATTTGATGAAAGTGTGGTTTCTTTTCTGTGTATTTTGTTGTTGTTGTTGTTTTGAATTTCTTTCTTTTTCCCCCCCTTTTTTTTTTTTTTTTTTTTTAGTTCCGATCGGAACAAGCCATTTCCCCTTTTTCAACAATGTTTTCCTTACTAGTTTTTAGCAGGAGCGTTGAGAGTTTGATGATTTTACAATGTTCGGCCTACATCCTCCCCAATTACAATGAAGCAGTGAGCTATTTTATTTATTTATTTTTTTAACAAAAATACTGTATTAATAACAGAATAAACATTAGTCGTGTCTATGACCTCTTGTTATAAAAAATGTCTTGGACTAAAATTGCTTCAGCCAAAAGTAGTATGGATACAGAATCTGATCACGGTGCTTCCAATCCCGATACACTAGGAAGCCATGGGACTATTGGCCAAAGTTTGAAAGGAGTCATAAAAAGAATGTCAAAACTAAACGTAAATTCGCATGAAGACGCTAATACACCTGAAGATAAAAAGTTAGTTGGTACAAGTATATTCCGAAAGCGAATGTCTATGGTCGCCGAGAGAAGCTTTGAGAGGAACTCAGTGCAGAGGTCTAGCGATGGATCTATATCCGGCTCGGACCTCAACCTCGTTAAACAATCACTCAGCCCCGGGGGACCCTCACCGGAAGGGGAAAGAGGGGCCAGGAAATTGTCTATGGCAATGAGAAAACTTGGGAAGGCTCAGCTTGGACTTGCGTCATTACTATCGTAAGTGGTTTTTATTTCTTCAGTTGCAAATTGACGGATCGCTGGCCACGCCCACTGACTCCAACAGGAAGTTAGACCTAGATATTGAATGGTTTTCTTTTGCAAAATTGACTGTCTGTTATTCGTAACAAAGAAGTAATCTCGTTGGTTTGCAACTTGAACATCGTAACTACAGCTTGAACAAGTCGCCAAACAAACAAAAATGTAAATATCGACCAATGTTGGAGTTCAAAGTTCACATTCGGGCTATATGAATGATTTGATTTGTTGATTGATTCTTTGATTTGCATGTCACGCTCTGCCAATTATGTTGAATAGATATTGTACACTGTTTACTAAAATATAGCGAATGATACAGAGAGAAACAAAACAAATATGAAAATAACAACGCAACATTTCAGTATAAACGGATGCAACAAGCCTACATTAAAATGCTGAAGTCAGGTGCACATAGCCGTTTGAGCTGCTTAAATGTGATGTTTGCAATTACATTTGTGTCACCAAAAGCAGCAGAGAATAAGAATTAAGTAGTTTTACAAATACGCTTACGGTTAATACGGTTTGTGGTGGTTTCGGGGTTTCAACTTGCGAAGCATTTGGAAATCTTGAATAAAGAAGGAAAGCGCGTATGTGATTCTCCTCAATTTTGTACAAGAATGGATTGATGTAGAAATCGTATTTAACAAAGAAAGATAATATATTCAGACTGTAAACCGTTCATGTCGAGTGTTGTCCCTTGAAAAGACAGAAGACATTGATATTTGTAACACTTACCCCGTGATTTGCCATAAATAAATACAGATAACAGTATACAGAAATTGAAATGTGACAAAAACATTCACATTTTAGGTAAAACCTTCAAGTCACATTCGCAAAATCAAACAAAGAACAACAAACTTAAATTGTACTAAGTTGGTGTCATTGTGGTCGGTTCTTATTTTTTTCCTCGGAAATTAATTAACAGAAAGGGATTATTCACTATGAGATATAAATGGATTGAAAATTGAATGAGACAATAATTATATCTTAATACTACGTGTAATTCGATTATCTTAACCCTTGTTATACTGAATAAAATCAGATACCGAATTGCATTAAAATCAAAGGGCTGAAAGCATTGGAATCACTATTGTTTGTATATACCATTTACTTGTAAACAACTATGGCTTTAAAGGGCAAACAGGTGGTGTAGACTAAAATCAGACTGCACATATGTGCAGTCTGATCTCTGTCTATACCACCTGACATAACAGGTATTTTTTGGTTCAACATGACAAGGGTTAAGATCTAAATTAGATATAGTTTTTATTGATGTGAAATTGGATACTCAATCACCGATGTTGCCTAAAACAACCACTAGAAGAAATTCGCTGACCAGCCCGAGCATCACATCTATTTTAAAACAAGATACGTCACACTCTGATGCCGGTCGACGTCGTAACACGTCACCAAGCGATTCAACCCTGTCTAACACCTCATCCCATAGCGGTAGATCCGTTACTATGACGCCGGATGTTCGACGTAAAGAAGGAAGACGAGTTTCATTTTCTCAAACTGTTCTAGAAAAGGTGAAGACACCAGTATCAAGGTATGGTCTAAGTATAATGCAAATGAAATGAAAAACAGTTAGAAGAAGCTAGGAACTGCTGTCCTTTCACAACATTTACATAATTCAGCTTATTTACGGCCTCCGCGTGTAATTCGTATTTAGATATTTTGAAGATACTGTGTCTTTTCCAAGAGTTGATAATGCCAAAACAGACACAATTAATAGACAACATTCTGAGAGAAAACAACGCCCTTTGAAAACATTGAAAACATCAACAAACAAACAAAAAATACGATATATTCAACGTTTTTGGTGTTTCTCTTATAATGTGTATTTTATTTCAAATTATATATCCACAATATAATTGGTCCGTTAACCAGGAAAATCTGTCTACGTGACAAAAACTACTTTTTCCCTTTTTCAACTATTTCTAATTTTAGAATAACCATCTTTTTTATTCGATTTTTTAAGTCACCATTCGATTTTTTAAGTCACTATCTTAAAAACAGACAAGGTAACATGTGATATTGTACATTTAAGAGATGAAGAGAATATTTTTTGTTTTCATGGAGGTATGAACCGAAAAAACTAATCACACTGTATGAATAGGCGAAGCGAACATTCTCATTCTCTTCATTTCTTATAATGTAATAGCATCGAGCGAAAAAAAAAAAAAAAAAGCTTTACAAATTTTGATACCTTTTTGTATAGAACTATTTTATGCGGAAGCATACAAAATGGCTGCGTGCTCAAAATTTTGTTCATGGAGGTATGAATTAAAATTTTCGACCAATCAGAACGCTCATTTTTGACAATTAAATTATAAAGCAATAACCAGATGACACATTTTTTGGACTGGTCGAAATTTAAGAAGTTGCAGAAGAAATTTTTTTACTGATGGAATTTATAAAAATCTGTATATTGCGATAAAAGATATTGAATATATTGAAAAAGTTGCTTGTAACAAGCAATTTCGTCATTTTCCACAATGTCTTCCAAAACTTGTTTTCTGCGGGTGCGTATCAATTAGAAAATTGTGACGTCATTAAAACTTTGGAATTTTTAACGTCATAAAGTAACGTCGTTCTAGGCGGGTTTTCCTAATAAACGGATCTTACGTAAAGCGACAGCGTTGGTTCTCTCTTCGAATGTTGCAAATTTGTGTATTTCAAGATACTTTCATATATATACTGTTGTGCACCGAGTCTAAACCCTTTCCTTTGCAATCCCTAGTTATTTACGTCAATGTGATTTTATAATTGTGAAAATGCTGTAGAAAAAGAAGAAATTGCTTGTAGCAAGCAATTTCTTCTTTTTCTACAATATTTTCTTCCCTACAAGATGGTTATTTTTCAAATGAAATCCACTTTAAATTTTCGTCTGCAAATCCTTGGAATTTGGACAGGTCTAAAATGCTGCAAAACAGGAAAGGGTTAATGTGGTCGTCGAGCAACGGCGATTTGGTCACCAATGGACGTCGCAGTACTCGGTATGGCGTTGGGGTCAAAAGTTCGGTGTCTATCGTCAGACTTAAAACCTGGTGTATCTTTTTGATGCCTTCCAAGAAAATTATTTGAGAAAGAGTTTTAGGGTAGAAAACATTGTGTAAAATGAAGAAATTGCTGGAACAAGGAATTTCTACATTTACCCAATGTTTTATACCAAAAAAGTTGTACAAATTAGAATTTCATCAATTTTAGATTTTCGTCTGCAACTCCTTTCAATTTGGGCCTGTCACATTTTTCCCATCTGGTAATAGGCTAAAACTGGGTTAATTCATTGGAGCTTTAGGAGTTCGATTTGTTTGAATAGCTTGCACTATCTTAAGCCTTTGACTTTTAAGGAATACATCTTTGAATATTTATGATAATTTATCGAAATATTGGGAAAAGAATCCTTAGGAAAACATAGGAAAGAGCAAAAATGAATTGGGGGCAATCATTGAATTATATATATATGAATAGTGTCTGATTTGCGGTTGATAGCCATTCAGCCTTTGTTAGAGTGAGAGAGTGTTTCTGTCCCACAGTAATCAGTTACAGCTACTTTTTGAAAAAAGATGACAGGAAGAACAGTAATGTAGGGTAGAAACACGACTTACATTTATCGTATCTAATATATATGTACATAACAAGCATTCTGAACTGTTACTGCATGAGTTGTCACGTGACCTAGCAACAGTGTCAACCTGTGCAGTAAGTCAGCTTCACAAAAACGATCTTCTCATGTTCTGTAAATCGATGTTCTGTGAAAAGATGTGAATTAGTTTAATTTGTCAAGTATATAGAGTGTCTGTTTTGCCGGACAATTTGAAAACGGCTGTGTAGTATGATAGAGAGCACGCAAGATTTTCCGATTGGATTAATTTTTACCTCATGTGACCCTAGTTTGAAGTTGTCGAAAAGTAATTTATAAAGACATGAAAAATTTTGTTGGTTTGGCAACTTAAACGTCGTAACTACATCTAACTCATGCTGTAGCTAGGGCGTTTAGGTCGCCAATGAACCATATTTTTGTTACATACTGACCATGAATTCTGCTAAATAATGCCGTTTGATATATGAACTTTCTATTGGAGCTAAGTAGGCGTGTCAAGCGATCCGTCAATTACATACCCGCGACATCATAATGACAATCATTCTTGCTCAATTCTTGCGGGATTCGAACCTACGCGGATACGACAACGCCGCCTAGCTCTGCAATGTCCGACGTCTTTAACCTCTGCGCTACCGAGACATCCCCATTGGGGATGTTTCGGTAGCGTAGAGGTTATGCAGCGCTAGGTGGCGTTGTCGTGTCCGCGTAGGTTCAAATCCCGTAAGAGTCAAATAACATATTAGTTCTCCATTATTGTTGAAAAAGACAAATGCCACTGCCATAGTTGAGAGAATTCAATGTACAATAATTAGAAATTCTTACTCAATATAAGTACATTTGGGCCATATAATGCGGCCTCTAGAGTGCACATAAGGTGTTGACGTACATCTGACGACGCTTGACGGACGCCGGGACAAATCTGTTGAACAAAAGCTCACATATGTGCTTAGGTGAACTTAAATTACAGACCAAAAGGAACTGTAAACATCACGAGTTGAAAGTATTGAACACTTTCGGAATTTGGTGCTTTAAAAGATGTATGATTCATTTTGAAAAGACAAAAATGACAGAAATGAGAAGTGAAATAAACATAAAATAGTAGAGTTTTGATTTGTGTGTTTTGCAATTTGGGTGTTAAACTTAATACCTAGCCATATCTCCAACGTTACTTGAAACTCGACCCTTATGTATATGACTGTATTCCTGAAGGATTTTTGACTAGATGACACAAAATTCAAACTGTACTCTCCTAGACGATGGAATCAAAGTTAAGGTATTTGGATGTCACTCTAGTGGAATGTGTATGCAAAACTACTTACAGATTTTATCAACCCTTTCCATGATTGAGACCATACTGTAAGCCCTAAAGAAGAAAAAGAAATGGAAACGTTCGAAATATAAAAGAATCTCAAATGTCATCGTATTAAAGATATAATGTCATGATAAGTTAGTTAACCAGCTTTCGTTGTCTTGGGTAAAGAACTGAATTTGTTGGATATCAAGGGGAAAATATTTAAATAAAAGTAAATATGACAATATACGAATCATTTCAAAACGAGTTCTCTAGTATTATACATTGTCGTTACTGCCAAGAAAGGGCAAGCTATTGCTATTTTGTACGGGGAATGAATTTCAACTATAATTCCATAAAAAATAAGGAGAAATGGTCATTGGTCAAGGTTACATTTATTGGTCAAATATTTTTGGTGGCGATTTCAATATAAGTTAGAACAAATGTTGTAACTACAGCTTTATTCAAGCTGTGATTACGACATTTTGAACTCCCAACAACGAATTGTTTCTACTCATTAATTGCATTGTGAAACATTCATTCAGAGTCAAGGTCGCGATTGAAGGTCAAAAGGTTTTTAGTCTCAAACGAATATTACTCTTAGACAACTGTTATAGTACATTGATCACTGATTGTTGATGAGGTTTGAGGTTGTCATTAAAAATATCTTCTTTCACAACTTAGTACGGTTGAAATACTTTCACCTATCAAGTGAAAAGAAACGATTCAGGACTTTCAAGACTATTTTTAAAGAAGATTTAATCCTTTCCTGTTTTGCAAAATTTTAAACCTGCCCAAATTCAAAGGTTTGCGGACGAAAATTTAAAGGGGATTTAATTTGAAAAAAATGAAAAATAACCATCCAGTATGGTAGAATATATTGTGGAAAAGAAGAAATTGCTTGTTACATACAATTTCTTCATTTTTCTACAATGTTTTTTCAGTTATAAAATCACAGGGAGGTAAAAACCAGGGATTGAACAGGAAAGGGATAAGTTGTTTCCCATTTTGCTATGGCTCAACAGATTTTCAAGGACCATGCTCCGGTGTCTATGTTTGTTTAGATTATCATAACAGTTTGGAATATTTTAGTGAAGAATTTTATTCTGTAACACGCTTGGAGCATTTCTCTATAAAATGTTTAAGAAAGAACGTGAGTTGGAATAAAAATTTGCTATTATTTGAAACATTGGAATATTTTCTTATTGCCTAAACCTCTAACAGAAATTTGGTAATAGAAAATGATAAAAAAAAAGACAAGAAGCTGAAAACAAAGCTACAGATAAAGGGCGTAATTTAGATTTTAGATATAAATATTTCAACAACAATGCTTTTAACCCTATGTTATGGGTACTCATTTGAATCGTCTCATCGAGACGATTCAAATGAGTACCCAGAGCATAGGGTTTCGTTGAGAAGTAAGGATTTTAGAATGCTGTTTCTAGAGCTCTGTAAAGATGCAAAAAATATTTTGTGGGGAGTATACTAAAACTTTATGAAATATACAAAACATTGTTGATAAATGAAAAATTGCCCAAGAAGGCAGGGAATTTTTCATCAAAAAATATTTTCATAAGTGTAAAAGTTATCTAAGATCGTTAATTTAAAAAAAAAAACGTAATAATTTTGGAATGTGTGAATATCCTACTATATATTGCCGTCACGCTTTACCGAATGATATTGTTTTGGGACCGAAACATCGTACCTACAGCTTAACCCATTCCCAGACGATAAAATCTTAGACTTGTCCGAATTCAGAGAAGTTGCAGACGAAAGTTTTTAGTTGATGAATTTTGTGAATCTTGTTTTCTTGGGTAGAAAAATATGGATAATAAAGAAATTGATTGTAACAAGTAATTCCTACATATTTCCACAATATTTTATTATGCTTTCTTTTTTCCTGGGGGGCATAAAAACAGGTTTACGTGTGCACATCGATGGCTTAGAGCAAAAACGTAATATGGCTTTATACATTGTAAAGAGCCATACTATGTTTTTGCTCTAAGCCATCAATATGATAAGAAAGCTGCACTTACCATGTTTTAGTATACCCAAGAAAAAGAAGTGACTGTTCATAGATGGAAACGTACTCTAAAATGATTTATCGCTGATGTTGGCATGTTATTTGGTATTACTAAACTAAAGTGAAGATTTCTGATATTGTGTGTAACGTAACTGACCAATCGCTGGCCCCACCTGCTTACGCCCTTCGCCCCGCCAATTGACTACGACAGGCTGTTCCGCTTCGATAATTTGAGGCGTTATTTTGCATATCATGGTAAATGAAAAGTGATCTAAACGTCGTAACTACAGCTTGAATAAGCTCTAGTTACGACGTTTAAGTCGCCAAACCAACTAAGCTTGACAAAAATGGAGTTCAATGTCGGAGTTCAAAACGCTCTTCTGGTCTAAATGAATGGTTTCGTTGATCGACTGATTTATTGATTGACAGCCGCGATTGGTCAAAATGAGATTAACTTGCCGAAGTTTTTTTTATGATCATTTCTATAATTACATTTTTATCCTTTTTCTACAATTGTTAATGCATCAAAACTGATGATGTAGCAGTATTTCGTTTACGAGTGAGTCAAATGTCACAAGCTGTTTTTTTAATGAAATTTCGGTCGCCAAATTAAACTAATTCATCAGTACGTTGTTAAATTCCGTAAAGTAAAAAACAGGTTGACTTGGACGAAAAGTTTGGCTTTTCTTGTATTTCCTGATGGGCCTAAAGACCTTTGATAATAAGGAAATTGAAAATACAAAATGAACTTCACACGAATAGAGGGACGGACAGGTAGTGGTCGCCGAAATACCATTATACCGGTACAGGGTTTACGAGGTCAGAGTAATGCGGGACAACTCCAGCGTCAACGGTAGGTGAATATTTATGGTTACCTCCCTTTTCATTTACCGTAAAACGTATTGAAATGAGTCCGGTACAAACTCAAAGAAGCAGACGACAATTTCAAGTTTGTGGAATTTTATTTGTGTGTGTGTGTGTGTTTTGGATAGAAAACAATGTCGATAATAAAGAAATTGCTTGATACAAGGAATTTATTCATTTCCACAATGTTTTAAAAGCTCTCTTTGGGAGCGCAAAAAGGGTGGGAATAATTGGTCAAGGAAACGCAATTTCTTCCACTTATTTATCATTGAACATTGAAATGGCTAAAATTTAATTAAACAAAATGTTCCGCAAATCGAATAGTTTTCGAAATAAATTCGAACATTTTGTAAAAAGAGGGCCCTAGGACTTTTTACCCTTCGTCGTTCTAGTGAAGGAGATATAGAAACAGCCAGTGTTCGCCAATCATCTCGTCCTGTCGTACTTTCATTTCGTCCTTACATCTCTCACTTTTTGTCAAAAGCATATTTGGGTAGCTTAGTGTATAACATCATAAGTGTTTATACTTTGTATAGACAATTATGATGTTTATGCACTAAGCCATCGATTTGTGAAGAATAGTAGCCTCAAAATTCTCGTCGTCTTACAATCATTCGCTTAAGTTTCAAATCAATGTCCTATGGTGTCTTAACTCATTACTAGACGAACAAATTTATACTGGTCCAAATTGAAAGAGGGTGCAGATGAAAATTCAAAGTGCATTTTAATTAACAAGTAAGATTCATATTTGGTAGAAAGCATAGTGAAAAGGTAGAAAATGCTTGTAACATTTCACAACTGTTTTTATAACAATATTTCTTCGATGCATTAAATATTGATTGATTGATTGATTGATTGATTTACTGATTGATTGGTTGATTGATTGATTGATTGATTGATTGATTGATTGATTGATTGATTGATTGATTGGGGTTTAACACCGCTTTTACAGTATTTCAGTCATATCCCGGCGGCTGGAGCACCTAACAATGGATTCTTGGTATTTCTCACACCAGTACTACCACTACATCCTTTCCTAGCTCAAGCTGCTATCCCACTTAAGTTTACGATTATCCACCCATTGGTGAGAGACAAATGTCACAGGATATGTGCCGCCGCCGGGGATCGAACCCATGACTCTCATGATTGAAGATTAGGGTTAAAGATCGGGATTGTGTGGTAATGGGTTAAAGTGAATGTTTTTTTCCAAAGTGATACCAAAAAAAGAATAAACGCTACCAACACGAAATTTCATGGACGAGTTTATTTAATTTAGGAGAAGTACAGCGTACGATTGCTTGCCCCCTTTGGAAGAGGTCATTTAACCCATTCCCACACAAGCCCTCCTTTTTACCCCCCTCAAGAAAAAAGCTTTAGAAAACATTGTGGATAATGAAGAAATTGCTTGTATCAAGCAATTTCTTCATTATCCACATTGTTTTCTATCCCAAAAGGCAAATGAATCTAAAATTCCATCAACTTGAAATTGTCGTCTGCAGCTTCTTTCAATTTGGACCAGTCTAAAATTCTGCTGAGTTGGAATGGGTTAACCCATTCCCACATTCTCACAAAACAAAATTTCAGACTAGTTCGAATTGAAAGAAGCTGCAGACGACCATTTCAAGTTGTTGGAATTTTTAATGTTTTCGTCTTGTGGATAGAAAGTATTGTGGATAAAGGGGAAATTGCTTCATACAAGCAATTTCTCCATTTTCCACAATGTTTTCCAAAGCTTTTTTCACGAGGGGTGTAAAAAGGAGGCATTGTGTTGGAATGGGTTAACGCAATTCGATTATATACGTTTTCACATGGAGCAAGGAAAAACTGATAATTCTTCCTCAAAGGTCGTAGGTTTCTGTCGTTTAAGTTGTCAGACATATCGTTAGTGCTAGACCAAAGCTTCGTAACTCCAACTTATTCAGGATGTAGTATAACGTCATTGGGCGTTCAAATTGTCGTAACTAGAGCTTTATTCAAGCTGTAGTTCCGACATTTTACACCCCCAACGACGATAAGAGGTTTTGGTCATTCACCGCCGATATACCATAGGATGGAAAGGTATTAGAAAATCTATCAGGTCGAGTTCAGTCCGATTGTTTGTTTTGCTTGACACTGAAATAATTTAATTTTTAGTTTCGTCTATCAAAACGAGCGTTCTGTATGGTCGAAAAAAATTATTTATAACTCCACGAACAAAATTTTGAGCACGCAGCGATTTTGTATGCTTCCGCACAAAATAGTCCCAAACAATAACGTATCAAAATTTGTAAAGCTTTTAGTTTTTTCACTCGATGCTATTAAATTATAAGAAATGGAGAGAATATTTTTTGTTTTATGGTGGTATGTGCCGTAAAACCTAATCACACAATGTATGAATCCGCTTCATACCTCCATGAAAACAAAAATATTCTCTTCATCTCTTAAATAAATTGACACTTCTTCATTCTGTTGACTCCCCCCCCCCCCCCCCTTATTAATTTGTGATCCTAGGGAAATAATGAGGCATCTATTGTACAATACGTCACTTTAATAAAACGAGAAAAATAACAAACAAATGTAATTTTAGTTTCGCCTATCCAGATTCAAGCGTTTCGATTTGCTGAGGTTTTTTTTCATACTTTTATGAATAAACCTTTTAGCATGCATTTATTTTGTATGCTTGCACCCAGACCCATAATGTTTTACTCAAAGCTATTACAATTTGCTTCGTTTTGCTTGATTGTATTAAATTATAAAAAATGAAGAGAATAGTGTTCAAAAAGTGTGATTAAGCTTTTACGTTCATACTTAAATGAAAACAAAACTTTTTTTTCATTTCTAAAATGAAGCGAATCCAATACCATTTTAGTGTTTAGTGACATATATAAAGATTGCAGCCCCCTCCCTCCCTCCTTTCCTCCCTCCTTCTTTCTCTCTCTCTCCCTCCCTCCTTTCCTCCCTCCTTCTCTCTCTCTCTCTCTCTCTCTCTCTCTCTCTCTCTCTCTCTCTCTCTCTCTCTCTCTCTCTCTCTCTCTCTCTCTCTCTCTCTCTCTCTCTCTCTCTCTCTCTCTCTCTCTCTCTCTCATTCCCTCATCCATCCTTTCCTTTTTTCTTCTTCACAAAAGTAATTTTGAAATTAGTTTCTCTTTTATTTCGACCCCATTATCTCAGTATGTTTTTATTCTATCTTAAAAAAAGGTGTTAACTCGAGTACGGGAGGCCTTATATTTAAAGATTCAAAATATAAGAAAATTTGGTACGAGTAAAGATGTAAATGTAACGACATACATCAAAGTAGATATCTATATTATGAGATGACAGGGTTATTGGTGTTTGAATAAAATCACGGCGGTTTGATCAGGGATAATAAATTAGGGAGTCTATAGAAATATCGAAATCTGTATTGACTATCAATGATGCATCAGTTACTTATGCTTTTCATCAGTTGAAGAGAACATTGGAGTTTGTATGAACCTGCTTGCGGTGATCGAAAAATCATATCTTTCTATTATCAAATATTCAAACTCGTGTTCAAACATGAAATTGCGAACTCTCGGGAAGTCCCAAGAGTATCGACCGTGGCCAGACTGCGCGACCTGTGCAGTCTAACTTAGATCGAAACTTGTCACTCTTTGTAGATTTCTAGATATGAAGCATCAGCTGGATCCTGTCTTCTCTTTTTCTAATGGTATATAGAATTAGTTTCTGTTTCGATTGACGGTTACATTTTTATAGAAAAAAACAACAAACAAACAACTTAAAGTTCTTTTTCTTCAGTGGGTTGTGAAAATAAGCTTTTAGTCCATCCCAACACAATGATACTTTTAACGTCTCTGAAAGAAAATTGAGAAAATATTGTTGAAAAATGAAGAAATAACTTGTAACAAGCAATTTCTTCATTTTCGACAATGTTCTCTGCCCAGAAAAAACTTAAGACTGTTTTCTTCAACTTCTTTCAAATTGGACCAGTGTAAAAACTAGTCGTCTGGTAAGGGTTAAAACTATTTGCAAGATTCGGATCTACTATAGGTCAATATGTGTATTTGTTTCAATAATGATTGTAAAGTAAGGTAGACTGACTCGTCTACATTCAGAAAGTCTTCAAGAAACGATGAGGTTCGTTTAACAATACAAACAGCTTTCGGGTAGCCGTGCAATAGCTCTGAATTGCGACGGTCAATTAAAAAACGATTGTTCAGGCAAATCATCCTTAAATAAAGTTGTAGTTACGATAATTTCACTCCCACGCCCACGGCGAATTCATTCATTCAGATGTTAGAATCCGCCATATATGTAACGCCGTAACTACAGCTTCTTGGTCGCGAACCGACGAAAACATTTTCATTTCGTGTTTATTTTGAAAAGTAACCTCGTTGAGACTTATAAGTTCCATCAACATAAGATTAAGGAGAATCCTGCAATAGTTTATGTATGCAGTCGACAAGACCCCTCGTATATATCACAAAAGAAGTGTATTAAGCGACCATTCTCTTAAACAACCACACTTTGGCCGTCACTTTAGTGGTCTCTTAATGCAAGTTTAATTGCATAAGAAGGTATGCTGACCAGTCTTTACTCGGCGAATCAGCAGAAAGCAAATTACCTTGTACTTGTTTTGTTTGTTTGTTTGAATGGGGTTTTACGCCGCTTTCAACAATCTTTCAGTTATATCGCGGCGGCTTGAGCACCTAACAATGGAATCCTGGTATTTCTCACACCAGTACTACCATTACATCCTTTCCTAGCCTCCAGCTGCTATCCCACATAGGTCAACGATCATCAACCCATTGGTGAGAGACAAATAGTCGGAGAGGATGAGTTCCGCCGTCGGGGATCGAACCCGGGACTCTAGATTGACAGTCCGACGCGCTACCAACTGCGCTATGACGGCGGCTACCTTGTACTTGTAATGCCTTGTACCATTCACGGTCGAGGCTTTTCGCTTTTCTCGACTGATCGCTTTTCTAAGGGACAAAATACCGTCTTTGGACGAGCAAAAAAATGTTTAAGCTGTAGTTACGTCATTTTGCACGCATTACAGCGATATCAGCAGTATATTGTTTGTTACGAGTACCATCTTGGGTTGACAACTGAACCAGAGTGTTATTACAGTCTCGTGGATCTAACACCCATTCCCACACGATGACGCTTTTTGACACCCCTATAGAAAAACAACTGAGAAAATATTGTGTAAAATGAAGAAATTGCTTGTTGCAAGCAATTTCTTTATTTTCAACAATGTTTCTACCAAAAAAACGAAAAAATCCAAAATTTTTTAACTTGAACATGTTGTCTGCAACTTTATTTCAAATCTAACATTGCGTCTGCAACTTCTTTCAACATGGATGAGTCTAAAATTTTGTCGTCTGGTAATGGGTTAACATTAATTTTGAGAAAGTTTTAGTTGAATGATTGTAACACCTTTCTTTTGCTGGCGGATTTGGGAGTTTATTGATACACTTTGCGCTCTATCAGTTTTCTAAGGAAGTTTTTTTTCACCATCAATATCGACTCTCGATTTGCGGTAGTTAAACTAAGTTGTCTGTACAAGGGTGTGTTAAATGTCCATTCAGTGCAATTCGTTTACAGTAGTTTTGAGTTTAAACTCGAAATCTATTTAGAAGATCTTGATCAGTAACCAGGTTGAAAGTTGAGTGACGTTGGTTAAAAAGTTTGAACAGACTTAACGTTTGTAATTGTGCTATGTATTACTGGATTTGAATTTCATGATGGTAAAGGATTATTAATATTGATATCATTGTTTATTTTTTACTAACTAAGTGGTGATCGTATGCTGACATTTAAATACCGTAACTTCAACGCGAATAAACTGCTTTTGCGATAATTTTCGGAATAAAATGACAGAAAACATATATAGGGTTTTTTTTTAATTCAAACTGTTGACATTTCATATAAAAGAACCAACACAACTTTTGTTGAGAGTACTCTCATTAAACGATTTTAAGGAGTACATACAACATAGGGTAGAGAAAGACAGATTGGGATTGTCACTATTTCTTAAAGTATTGAGCTCTAGAAACATCGATAATAACAAAGCTTTTCGTTTGTATGCGTGTTGTTATTCCACATAGATTTAATTTTCGAAATTCAATCAGATAAATTAGAGACAGTCTGCATCTTTTGTTTAAGCCTGCTGATAGACCGCACACTGTCATACTGAATAAAAGATCCTTGTTCAGAAATGCATTAAAATCAAAGGGCTGACAGCGCTGTATGCCTGGTTGTCAGGTTCAATATATATATAGTCTAGAAATTGATCTAGTGGACAATTCGGGTTAAAAGAGAACAAATGGGTGGTAAAGACTAAGATCAGACTGTCTTTGTCTGACTATCTTTGTAGTTCGTGGCCGAAATATTCCAAAATCCAGTTGTTGAGTGCTTTTGACTTTCTCAGTAAAATACAACACAAACTGACGAAGATGCCGGTAAAATATGTAGAAAATATTTAATGTTGAATTGATAGAGGCATTATTATGTTTGGAAAGTTATTTTTGAGTCTTGCTCGCCAGTCTGCCAGTGAAGATTCTACTGACTCCCAGCCGACTAACCGGTCGGCCAAGTCGAAGTTCAGACTTCAGGCTGCAGCACTGAGGTATGTTTCATAACATATGTATCCTTATCACCAAATTGAATCTTGACTCACGACCGACTAGCCGGTCGGCCAAGTCAGGCTGCAGCACTGAGGTATGTTTAGTAACATATACATGTATCCTTATCACCAAATTGATTCTATTGACTCACGGCCGACTATTCGGTCTGCCAAGTCGAGGTTTAGACTGCAGGCTGCAGCTCTGGGGTATGTTTAATGATTTATCCCTATCACCAAATTACACAATAGTTAGCTTTAGTCTGCACCAATTTACCAATCGCTGGCCCCGCCCACTTACGTTGTTAGTCACGCCCACCGACTCCTACAGGAAGTCCCGCTGAGATTTTTAACGGCGTTATATTGCAAAATTCATGGTCAGTATGATGTAACAAAAAAGTAAAATGATTGGTTGGTGACCTAAACGTCGTAACTACAGCTTGAATAAGCTGTAGTTACGACGTCTAAGTCGCAAAACCAACAATAAAGGTAAACAAAATGGCCGCCAATGTTGGAGTTGATGAGCTCAGATCCGGGCTGAATATATCATTTGATTTTTTGGATGATTCCTTTATTGACAGCCGCGATTGGGCGATTGACAAATCACGGCTTTTGATAAAAAATAAGTCGAACAATCAAATCATTCATTGCGACCAGAAATGAGTTTTTAACTCAGATATTGGCCGCCATTTCTGTCAACATTTTTTTGTTTGCTTAGCGACCTAAACGTCGTAACTACAGCTTATCCAAGCTGTATTTACTATGTTTATGCGCCAACAAACCATTCTAGTATTTTAATACATGCTACTGCTCATAAATTTTCATACATTTTGCAAAATAACGCCATTTAAAATCGAAGCTGGACTTCCATGTTGCAGTCAATGGGCGGGGCTAACGAAGTAAGTGGGCGGGGCCAGCGATTGGTCAATTGAGGGATCGCTGGTCACACCCTCTGTTTCAGTTCGACTTACTAGTAGATATTAACCCTTTCCCGCTTATTGAAATTTTAGACTTGTCCAAATTGAAAGAGGTTGCAGACAAAAAGAAAACTGGATGTCATTTGAAATGAAACCATCCTATGTGGTAGAAAATATTGTGGAAAAAGTAGAAATTGCTTGTTACAAGCAAATTCTCCTTTTACCGAAATGTTTTCTCGAGTATATAATCACAGGAACGTAAAATCCTGTATTTGAACGGGAAAGGGTTAAACAACCTAATTTTGCAAAATATTATGACCAGTAACATTATATGTAACAGATAGGTAAAGCGGTAGGTTGGCGACCTAAATGTCGTAACTACAGTTTGAATAAGTTGTAATTACGACGTTTAAGTCGCAAAACCCACGAAAAAAACACGTAAATTTCAGTGATTGTACGAGTTAAAAGTTCACTTCCGGTCAAATTGAATGATTTAATTGACGCTGTAATGATTTGTTTGATTTCCCGGCAGCGGCGAACCACAAATTCAATAGCAGTACTACTGCACGTTCTCTTTTCATGCTGAAAATGTGCTGTCCGCAAGTATATGATCGGAGGTTATGGGGTGGGGTTAAAAAGAACGACATGTTCTGTTTAGGCCCGCCTCTTTATAGTCTAAACTTCCTTCACAATCGACACTAGATTTGTATTAACAAATTAGCAGATGGCCAAATTTTAGACTAGTTTAAATTCAAAGAATTTACATACGATAATCTAAACTTGTTGAAATCTTTAACATCTTTGTCTAACGGGGTAAAAAACAGATTGGAAATGGGTAATTATAACAAGCAATTTCTTCATTTTTTCACAATACTTTTCAAAGCTTTCATATTGAGGGGCGTTTAAAGGAGGTATTGTGTGGGAATAAGTTAAAATCTGTAATTTTCTTTTGTGAAATGGGAACCCGAATTCGAATGTTCGAAAAGATACCGTACCGCTACCCCAATATTTCCCCATATGATTCACGTGACGATTTCTACATAGTTCTTAGTGATAGCGCAAGCCCTGAGAGTTCTGTATTGTTTACGTATATCTATATAAATAACTATGTCTGAAAAAAAGTCATAAAGTTCTCTGTCAGACCAGTTTTCTTCTATTGCTAGTTTACCATCATCTGCAAACTCACGAATGTTTTCGTGTAACTCTTGTCCAAATACCTTGTATTTCGACGAAAAGACGTGCTTTTCGCATAGTGATTAGAGCATTCGTACGTTACATCTTGATCTGCTGTGATTCTATATTGAAGCAAAAACGGTTACTGCGTACCTCAGCGGTGAATCACTTTTTTCTTGATAATGTTTTTTTCTCTTTAACCATGAAGAGAATCACGCAGAAAACAGTCCAAGCAGTTTAACAAGTAGGATTTTTCTTTTGCAAGAAGAATAAAGCTTCACATACTATTATTCTATAAGAACAAAATAAGACTGTAGTAGAAGAAAGGTACTTTCGTTTTATCCATCATCACTACCCTACACGCCTAGTGTTTACCCATATGTGCCCTACGTAACGGTTAGTTCTCACGAGCAGGGATATAGACCGGAACCCCAGAAAGCTCTGTCTGCTCTTTTACTTACAAATATAAAGCACGTGTTTCAATGAAAAAGTATGTCTGGCGTTGATAAATAGTTAAAAACTACTCCTGCTGGCCAGTTATAGCTCTAATACCTTAAGAATCTTCCAATTAGAAAAGACAAAACAGAATTCAACCAGATTTCACAAGAAAGATCCTTTTGTGACGCTATATCAGATTCCTTCAACGAACTTTGATTCGGGTGCAAAAATGGATTTTTTTTTTTTTTTTTTTTTTTTTGCTTGGCTAATTTCCATATATAATGGAAGCTTTGAAAATCTTCTTCACACAAACCAGTGAATGGATTCAACCAAATTTTACATGAATGATCCTTTGGGAAGATTCCTTAATAAATGATCGGACGAAAAACATGTCATATTTGCATGGGGCTAATTTCCACGCATGGTGAAAGCTTTGAAAACTTTTTAGTCAGACACCAATGGCAAGATTTCAACCAAGTTTCACCGGAATAATCCTTTGGTTACCTTTAATCACGTTCATTCAAAGAATTCTGATGTGATTAAAAACATGACTTTTATGGAGAGGGCTAATTTCCATACATGGTATCTGGTAAAACCTTTAAAAAATCATTTTTTTTCCTCGTAAACTATTCGATTGGATTCAACCAAATTTCACAGGGTTAATCTTTTGTAGACCCTTTAAAAATTTGATCGGATGAAAAACATGGCTTTTATATGAGAACTTATTTCCTAATATGGTGTTCACAGAAACTTTGAAAATCTTCTTCTCTGAAACCTGTCGATTGATTTTAACCAAATTTCAAAGAAATGAAGCTCGGGCGACTCTTTGTCGGAATCCTTCAAAGAATCTTGATAGGTTAAAAAATGGCTTTTGAGGGCGTAATTTAAGTCTCTGTGTGGTATAGAGTGAAAAAATTGTATATCTTGTAAATACCTTTTCGTTTGACTCAGTAAATGAATTTCTCATATCTTGACTTGGTTAACAATGAAAATTTGACATTCTTCTCTATAATTATTTCAAAGATTACTGTAACTAGAGTTGTAAGCAGGAATTTGCACGGAAAATTTACCTTATGTTGATTTCCTGAAAACACCATTTGCTTTATTAGTACATTTAGACCTGTGGGGCGATACAGGCGCTCAAGCACCTCTAGTTTTCTTATTGGGGTCATCCGGACATTTTGATACTTTAGACTATGAATTTATGACCCCGCCCCTTAGAAAAGAGTTAAACAAGTCGATACATCGTCATACCAACTAATTCATGTGACACTTATTCAAAAAAGAGTTACGATACTTTACTTTTGTTTGCTTTTTCTGTCGAATCAAAATTGCATGTTTGGACGAGAAAACTATTTCAAATATATAAAATTTACAATTGCATATTATTTTGTGACTGAAGAAAACATCTTAGTTCAAAAGATAAATATTGCATTGAATAAAAAAAATATTTTCACTTGGTTCCGTTGGGGCTCGAACCCAGGACCTCTCGCGTGTGAAGCGAGCGTGATAACCACTACACTACGGAACCGCCTTTGATCAAGGCACATGAGTGCATCAACAGTTTATCATTAATATCATCTAAAAACTTTCTATTTATTGTGAAAGTGCACTTACTACATGTATATAGAATATTCTTTTAATACATATTTCTCATCTTCTATGCAAAACCGTTAAACCATACAGTTTGTTACCTCCTAGGATGTGTTTTTTCCAGATTTGTATTTGACCCTTTACTCGTACTACTAAATGATCCAAAGTTAGTTTCCGTATTCAAAAAAAGCCCGCATACTTTGAGTTTCCCAATAAGGTAAATGAAAAGAGAGTCATCCGAATGCAAAAATAAGGTGTTTGATTCTACCTCAGATTGTAATTTAATACAAGTTGGGAGAAAACTTGCAGCAGTATAAGTATTTAAAAGTTTTAGTCAAATCTTCTACTAATAATCTATGCAGTAATAACTAGTCTCCTTGGTTGTAAAAGAAATGTCTCCGCTGGGGCTCGAACCCTGGACCTTCTGCGTGTAAAGCAGACGTGATAACCGCTAAACTACGGAACCATCTACAAAGCAAGGAATTTTTTCGTGTAGCATTCATCTAAGCACATTGTCCTTCATCTAAAGACATGCCTTATGCATTGATATGTACAAATGTAGTTATTTCGTGCACGATACCTCGGAGCTAATCTATCTAAATTTTAACAAATTGTACTTAAAAAAACAATGGTTAATGCGCCTCAACAATCAAAATTGAAAAAAGAAAAATCTCACAGCCGATAGCCCGAGCAGTTTGTTTCGGGAGCATCTGTTTTCAGGATTTATTTGTTACAACGATTATCAATGTTACACAAAAGATAAAAGATCGCTGCGAGCAGGGTTCGAACCTGCGCGGGCATTGCCCATTGGATTTCAAGTCCAACGCCTTAACCACTCGGCCATCACAGCTGGTTGCTACCTTAAATTCAGTGAAATTCAAAGTATTGAAAGTGCTGTAGGTTAGCAAAATATAGCTTTGTTAGCTAAAAGTTATCATGATAAATAAAGAAGGTTAAAGTAACCAAGGAGTTAACCCATTACAATGTAACAAAATTTTAGACTGGTTCAAATTTGAAGAAGTTGCAAGTTCGTTGAGTTTTGAAAACGTTTTCTTGTTGGGAAGAAAACATTGTAAACAATGAAGAAATTGTTTGTCACAAGCAATTTCTTCATTGTCCACAATGTTTTCCAAACCTTTTTCTTGAGATGCTCATAAAAAGCCGAATTGGATGGGAAATGGGTAAAATAGCATGCCTACTAAAGAGTTCTTCACAATTTGAATACAGTTGACAATATTCCTGAAATAAATAAGAACTACTTTTATGGCGTAGGCATTCAAAAGATTTGGTGGTAAAGCCTTCAGTGGCAGTTTGCACTCATTGAACTTTGAGAAGACCTCAAAATTTGTCTGTTATCTTAAGCTTTAGCAGCTGGCGCTTTGCTATCTTAAAAACGAATTTGAGAGAAAGAAAGAAAGTCTAAGCATTCGCAAAGTCTATGCATTCGCTTTCATGCAAATTAGATAGTACCCTAGTTCATTTTCGAGAAGAGAGACACTGGAGTTATACTCTTTTCTTCTATAAGAGCAAAATATGACTTTAGTAGTAGTAAATGTGTTTTCGTTTATCTGTTGTCGCTACCCTAGTATTTCCCCATATAATTCACGTGACGATTACTACATAGTTCTTAGTGATTGTGCAAGAATATAGCAACGAAGTCACTGAGAGTTCTGTATTATTCACGTGTATCTATGAATAAATATGTCTGAAAAAGTCATAAAGTTCTCGGTCAGAGCAGTTTTCTTCTATTGCTAGTTTACCATCATCTGCAAACTCACGAATGTTTTCGTGTAACTCTTGTCCAAATACCTTGTATTTCGACGAAAAGACGTGCTTTTCGCATAGTGATTAGAGCATTCGTGCGTTACATCTTGATCTGCTGTGTTTTGATATCAACAATTTTATATTGAAGCAAAAATGGTTACTGCGTACCTCAGCGTTGAATCGCCTTTTTCTTGATAATAACTCTTTCTCTTTTAACCAAGAAGAAAATCTCCCAACAAACAGTCCAAGCAGTTTAACAAGTAGGATTTTTCTTTTGTGAGAAGAATAAAGCTTCACATACTGTTATTCTATAAGAACAAAATAAGACTGTAGTAGAAGAAAGGTACTTTCGTTTTATCCATCATCACTACCCTACACGCCTAGTGTTTACCCATATGTGCCCTACGTAACGGTTAGTTCTCACGAGCAGGGATATAGACCGGAACCCCCGAAAGCTCTGTCTGCTCTTTTACTTACAAATATCAAGCACGTGTTTCAATGAAAAAGTATGTCTGGCGTTGATAAATAGTTAAAAACTACTCCTGCTGGCCAGTTATAGCTCCAATAGGCTGAAAGCCAGTGTTCTAATGTTACGGCTGGTTGTAGGTCGTGCGTCTGTCTTAAATCTTTTACCTTAAGAATCTTCCAATTAGAAACGACAAAACAGAATTCAACCAGATTTCACAAGAAAGGTCCTTTTGTGACGCTATATCAGATTCCTTCAACGAACTTTGATTCGGGTGCAAAAATGGATTTTTTTTTTTTTTTTTTTTTTTTTTTGCTTGGCTAATTTCCATATATAATGGAAGCTTTGAAAATCTTCTTCACACAAACCAGTGAATGGATTCAACCAAATTTCACATGAATGATCCTTTGGGAAGATTCCTTAATAAATGATCGGACGAAAAACATGTCATATTTGCATGGGGCTAATTTCCACGCATGGTGAAAGTTTGAAAAACTTTTTAGTCAGACACCAATGGCAAGATTTCAACCAAGTTTCACCGGAATAATCCTTTGGTTACCTTTAATCACGTTCATTCAAAGAATTCTAATCGGATTAAAAACATGACTTTTATGGAGAGGGCTAATTTCCATACATGGTATCTGGTAAAACCTTTAAAAAATCTTTTTTTTTTCCTCGTAAACTATTCGATTGGATTCAACCAAATTTCACAGGGTTAATCTTTTGTAGACCCTTTAAAAATTTGATCGGATGAAAAACATGGCTTTTATATGAGAGCTTATTTCCTAATATGGTGTTCACAGAAAACTTTGAAAATCTTCTTCTCTGAAACCTGTCGATTGATTTTAACCAAATTTCAAAGGAATGAAGCTCGGGTGACTCTTTGTCGGAATCCTTCATAGAATCTTGATAGGTTAAAAAAAATGGCTTTTGAGGGCGTAATTTAAGTCTCTGTGTGGTATAGAGTGAAAAAATTGTATATCTTGTTAATACCTTTTCGTTTGACTCAGTAAATGAATTTCTCATAACTTGACTTGGTTAACAATGAAAATTTGACATTCTTCTCTATAATTATTTCAAAGATTACTGTAACTAGAGTTGTAAGCAGGAATTTCGCTAGGAAAATTTACCTTATGTTGATTTCCTGAAAACACCATTTGCTTTATTAGTACATTTAGACCTGTGGGGCGATACAGGCGCTCAAGCACCTCTAGTTTTCTTATTGGGGTCATCCGGACATTTTGATACTTTAGACTATGAATTTATGACCCCGCCCCTTAGAAAAGAGTTAAACAAGTCGATACATCGTCATACCAACTAATTCATGTGACACTTATTCAAAAAAGAGTTACGATACTTTACTTTTGTTTGCTTTTTCTGTCGAATCAAAATTGCATGTTTGGACGAGAAAACTATTTCAAATATATAAAATTTACAATTGCATATTATTTTGTGACTGAAGAAAACATCTTAGTTCAAAAGATAAATATTGCATTGAATAAAAAAAATATTTTCACTTGGTTCCGCTGGGGCTCGAACCCAGGACCTCTCGCGTGTGAAGCGAGCGTGATAACCACTACACTACGGAACCGCCTTTGATTAAGGCACATGAGTGCATCAACAGTTTATCATTAATATCATCTAAAAACTTACTATTTATTTTGAAAGTGCACTTACTACATGTATATAGAATATTCTTTTAATACATATTTCTCATCTTCTATGCAAAACCGTTAAACCATACAGTTTGTTACCTCCTAGGATGTGTTTTGTCTTGATTTGTATTTGACCCTTTACTCGTACTACTAAACGATCCAAAGTTAGTTTCCGTATTCAAAAAGAAGCCCGCATACTTTGAGTTTCCCAATAAGGTAAATGAAAAGAGAGTCATCCGATACAAAAATAAGGTGTTTGATTCTCCCTCAGATTGTAATTTAATACAAGTTGGGAGAAAATTTGCAGCAGTATAAGTATTTAAAAGTTTTAGTCAAATCTTCTACTAATAATCTATGCAGTAATAACTAGTCTCCTTGGTTGTAAAAGAAATGGTTCCGCTGGGGCTCGAACCCAGGACCTTCTGCGTGTAAAGCAGACGTGATAACCGCTACACTACGGAACCATCTACAAAGCAAGGAGTGTTTTCGTGTAGCATTCATCTAAGCACATTGTCCTTCATCTAAAGACATGCCTTATGCATTGCGATGTACAAATGTAGTTATTTCGTGCACGATACCTCGGAGCTAATCTATCTAAATTTTAACAAATTGTACTTAAAAAAACAATGGTTAATGCGCCTCAACAATCAAAATTGAAAAAAAGAAAAATCTCACAGCCGATAGCCCGAGCAGTTTGTTTCGGGAGCATCAGTTTTCAGGATTTATTTGTTACAACGATTATCAATGTTACACAAAAGATAAAAGATCGCTGCGAGCAGGGTTCGAACCTGCGCGGGCATTGCCCATTGGATTTCAAGTCCAACGCCTTAACCACTCGGCCATCACAGCTGGTTGCTACCTTAAATTCAGTGAAATTCAAAGTATTGAAAGTGCTGTAAGCTAGCAAAGTGTAGCTTTGTTAGCTAAAAGTTATCATGATAAATAAAGAAGGTTAAAGTAACCAAGGAGTTAACCCATTACAATGTAACAAAATTTTAGACTGGTTCAAATTTAAAGAAGTTGCAAGTTCGTTGAGTTTTGAAAACGTTTTCTTGTTGGGAAGAAAACATTGTAAACAATGAAGAAATTGTTTGTCACAAGCAATTTCTTCATTGTCCACAATGTTTTCCAAACCTTTTTCTTGAGATGCTCATAAAAAGCCGAATTGGATGGGAAATGGGTAAAATAGCATGCCTACTTAAGAGTTCTTCACAATTTGAATACAGTTGACAATATTCCTGAAATAAATAAGAACTACTTTTATGACGTAGGCATTCAAAAGATTTGGTGGTTAAGCCTTTAGTGGCAGTTTGCACTCATTGAACTTTGAGAAGACCTCAAAATTTTTCTGTTAACTTAAGCTTTAACAGCTGGCGCTCTGCTATCTTAAAAACGAATTTGAGAGAAAGAAAGAAAGTCTAAGCATTCGAAAAGGCTAAGCATTCGCTTTCATGCAAATTAGATAGTACCCTAGTTCATTTGCGAGAAGAGAGACACTGGAGTTATACTCTTTTCTTCTATAAGAGCAAAATATGACTTTAGTAGTAGTAAATGTGTTTTCGTTTATCTGTTGTCGCTACCCTAGTATTTCCCCATATAATTCACGTGACGATTACTACATAGTTCTTAGTGATTGTGCAAGAATATAGAACGAAGTCACTGAGAGTTCTGTATTATTCACGTGTATCTATAAATAAATATGTCTGAAAAAAGTCATAAAGTTCTCGGTCAGAGCAGTTTTCTTCTATTGCTAGTTTACCATCATCTGCAAACTCACGAATGTTTTCGTGTAACTCTTGTCCAAATTCCTTGTATTTCGACGAAAAGACGTGCTTTTCGCATAGTGATTAGAGCATTCGTGCGTTACATCTTGATCTGCTGTGTTTTGATATCAACAATTTTATTGAAGCAAAAATGGTTACTGCGTACCTCAGCGTTGAATCGCCTTTTTCTTGATAATAACTCTTTCTCTTTTAACCAAGAAGAAAATCTCCCAACAAACAGTCCAAGCAGTTTAACAAGTAGGATTTTTCTTTTGTGAGAAGAATAAAGCTTCACATACTATTATTCTATAAGAACAAAATAAGACTGTAGTAGAAGAAAGGTACTTTCGTTTTATCCATCATCACTACCCTACACGCCTAGTGTTTACCCATATGTGCCCTACGTAACGGTTAGTTCTCACAAGCAGGGATATAGACCGGAACCCCGAAAGCTCTGTCTGCTCTTTAACTTACAAATACCAAGCACGTGTTTCAATGAAAAAGTATGTCTGGCGTTGATAAATAGTTAAAAACTACTCCTGCTGGCCAGTTATAGCTCCAATAGGCTGAAAGCCAGTGTTCTAATGTTACGGCTGGTTGTAGGTCGTGCGTCTGTCTTAAATCTTTTACCTTAAGAATCTTCCAATTAGAAAAGACAAAACAGAATTCAACCAGATTTCACAAGAAAGATCCTTTTGTGACGCTATATCAGATTCCTTCAACGAACTTTGATTCGGGTGCAAAAAAGGATTTTTTTTTTTTTTTTTGCTTGGCTAATTTCCATATATAATGGAAGCTTTGAAAATCTTCTTCACACAAACCAGTGAATGGATTCAACCAAATTTCACATGAATGATCCTTTGGGAAGATTCCTTAATAAATGATCGGACGAAAAACATGTCATATTTGCATGGGGCTAATTTCCACGCATGGTGAAAGTTTGAAAAACTTTTTAGTCAGACACCAATGGCAAGATTTCAACCAAGTTTCACCGGAATAATCCTTTGGTTGCCTTTAATCACGTTCATTCAAAGAATTCTGATCGGATTAAAAACATGACTTTTATGGAGAGGGCTAATTTCCATACATGGTATCTGGTAAAACCTTTAAAAAATCTTTTTTTTTCCTCGTAAACTATTCGATTGGATTCAACCAAATTTCACAGGGTTAATCTTTTGTAGACCCTTTAAAAATTTGATCGGATGAAAAACATGGCTTTTATAAGAGAGCTTATTTCCTAATATGGTGTTCACAGAAAACTTTGAAAATCTTCTTCTCTGAAACCTGTCGATTGATTTTAACCAAATTTCAAAGAAATGAAGCTCGGGTGACTCTTTGTCGGAATCCTTCATAGAATCTTGATAGGTTAAAAAAATGGCTTTTGAGGGCGTAATTTAAGTCTCTGTGTGGTATAGAGTGAAAAAATTGTATATCTTGTTAATACCTTTTCGTTTGACTCAGTAAATGAATTTCTCATAACTTGACTTGGTTAACAATGAAAATTTGACATTCTTCTCTATAATTATTTCAAAGATTACTGTAACTAGAGTTGTAAGCAGGAATTTGCACGGAAAATTTACCTTATGTTGATTTCCTGAAAACACCATTTGCTTTATTAGTACATTTAGACCTGTGGGGCGATACAGGCGCTCAAAAACCTCTAGTTTTCTTATTGGGGTCATCCGGACATTTTGATACTTTAGACTATGAATTTATGACCCCGCCCCTTAGAAAAGAGTTAAACAAGTCGATACATCGTCATACCAACTAATTCATGTGACACTTATTCAAAAAAGAGTTACGATACTTTACTTTTGTTTGCTTTTTCTGTCGAATCAAAATTGCATGTTTGGACGAGAAAACTATTTCAAATATATAAAATTTACAATTGCACGTTATTTTGTGACATAAGAAAACATCTTAGTTCAAAAGATAAATATTGCATTGAATAAAAAAAATACTTACACTTGGTTCCGCTGGGGCTCGAACCCAGGACCTCTCGCGTGTGAAGCGAGCGTGATAACCACTACACTACGGAACCGCCTTTGATCAAGGCACATGAGTGCATCAAGATTTAATCATTAATATCATCTAAAAACTTTCTATTTATTGTGAAAGTTCAGTTACTACATGTATATAGAATATTCTTTTAATACATATTTCTCATCTTCTATGCAAAATCGTTAAACCATACAGTTTGTTACCTCCTAGGATGTGTTTTTTCCAGATTTGTATTTGACCCTTTACTCGTACTACTAAACGATCCAAAGTTAGTTTCCGTATTCAAAAAGAAGCCCGCATACTTTGAGTTTCCCAAATAAGGTAAATGAAAAGAGAGTCATCCGATGCAAAAATAAGGTGTTTGATTCTACCTCAGATTGTAATTTAATACAAGTTGGGAGAAAATTTGCAGCAGTATAAGTATCTTAAAGTTTTAGTCAAATCTTCTACTAATAATCTATGCAGTAATAACTAGTCTCCTTGGTTGTAAAAGAAATGGTTCCGCTGGGGCTCGAACCCAGGACCTTCTGCGTGTAAAGCAGACGTGATAACCGCTACACTACGGAACCATCTACAAAGCAAGGAGTGTTTTCGTGTAGCATTCATCTAAGCACATTGTCCTTCATCTAAAGACATGCCTTATGCATTGCGATGTACAAATGTAGTTATTTCGTGCACGATACCTCGGAGCTTATCTATCTAAATTTTAACAAATTGTACTTAAAAAAAAACATGGTTAATGCGCCTCAACAATCAAAATTGAAAAAAGAAAAATCTCACAGCCGATAGCCCGAGCAGTTTGTTTCGGGAGCATCAGTTTTCAGGATTTATTTGTTACAACGATTATCAATGTTACACAAAAGATAAAAGATCGCTGCGAGCAGGGTTCGAACCTGCGCGGGCATTGCCCATTGGATTTCAAGTCCAACGCCTTAACCACTCGGCAGGTTGCTGCCTTAAGTCAGTTAAAATCAAAGAATTGAAAGTACTGTAAGATAGCAAAGTGTAGTTTTGTTAGCTAAAGATTATCATAATATAAAGAAGGTTAAAGTAACCAAGGAGTTAACCCAGTAAAATATAACAAAACTTTTGTCTGGCGTTGATAGATAGTCAAGCAGTCCTTGTGCTAGCCAGTTATAGCTTCAATAGGCTAGAAGCCAGTGGTCTAATGTCACGGCTGGTTATCCGTCGAGCGTCTGTCTGAAATCTTTTGCCTTAAGAATCTTCTACTCAGAAAGGACAAATCAGAAATCAACCAGATTTCACAAGAAAGATCCTTTTTATGACGCTATATCAAATTCCTTCAAAGAACTTTGATTTTGGTGCAAAAATGGATTTTATTGGCTTGGCTAATTTCCATATATAATGGAAGCTTTGAAAATTTTCTCCACAGAAACCATTGAATGGATTCAACCATATTTCACTGGAATGATCTTTTTGGAAGATTCCTTAAAATATAATCGGACGAAAAACATGTCATATTTGGATGGGCCTAATTTCCACGCATGGTGAAAGCTTTGAAAACTTTTTAGTCAGACACCAGTGGCAAGATTTCAACCAAGTTTCGCCGGAATAAGCCTTTGGTTACCTTTTATCACGCTCCTTCAAAGAATTCTGATCGGATTAAAACATGACTTTTATGGAGAGGGCTAATTTCCATACATGGTATCTGGTGAAACCCTTTAAAAAATATTTTTCTTTTTTTTCACGTAAACTATTCGATTGATTTCAACCAAATTTCACATGGTTGATCTTTTGTAGACCCTTTATAAATTTGATCGGATGAAAAACATGGCTTTATATGGGAGCTTATGTCCTAATATGGTGTGCACTGAAAACTTTTAAAATCTTCTTCTCTGAAACCTGTAGATGGATTTTAACCAAATTTCTAAGAAATGAAGTTCGGGTGACTCTTTGTCAGATTCCTTCATAGAATTTTGATCGGTTAAAATACATGGCTTTTGAGGGCGTAGTTTAAGTCTATGTAGGGTATAAAGTGAAAAAATTGAATATCTTGTTAATTCCTTTTCCTTTGACTCAGTAAATGAATTTCTCATAATTTGACTTGGTTAACAATGAAAATTTGACATTCTTCTCTATAATTATTTCAAAGATTAATGCGACTTGGGTTTTAAGCAAGAATTTGCACGGCTAATTTAGTTTATGTTGATTTCCTGAAAACACCATTTGCTTTATTAGTACATTTAGACCTATGGGGCGATACAGGCGCTCAAGCAACTCTAGTTTTCTTATCGGGGTCATCCGGACATTTTGATACTTTAGACTATGAATTTATGATCCCCCTTAGAAAAGAGTTATACAAGTCAATACACCGTCATACCAACTAATTCATGTGACCCTTATTTAACAAAAAGTTACGCTTCTTTACAATTGCAAATTATTTTGTGACTGAAGAAAACATCTTAGTTCAAAAGATAAATATTGCATTGAATAAAAAAATACTTACACTTGGTTCCGCTAAGGCTCGAACCCAGGACCTCTCGCGTGTGAAGCGAGCGTGATAACCACTACACTACGGAACCGCCTTAGATCAAGGCACAAGAGTGCACAAGATTTTATCACTAACATCATCTAACAACTTTCTATTTATTGTGAAAGTGCACTAACTACATGTATATAGAATACTCTTTTGATACATATTTCTCATCTTCTATGCAAAACCGTTAATCCATACAGTTTGTTACCTCCTAGAATGTGTTTTGTCCAGATTTGTATTTGACCCTTTACTCGTACTACTAAACGCTCCAAAGTTAGTTTCTGTATTTAAAAAAAAGCCCGCATACTTTGGGTTTCCCAATAAGGTAAATGAAAAGAGGGTCATCCGAATGCAAAAATAAGGTTTTTGACTCTACCTCAGATTGTAATTTAATACAAGTTGGGAGAAAATTTGCAGCAGTATAAGTATTTTAAAGTTTTAGTCAAATCTTCTTATAATAATCTATGCAGTAATAACTACTCTCCTTGGTTGTAAAAGAAATGGTTCCGCTGGGGCTCGAACCCAGGACCTTCTGCGTGTAAAGCAGACGTGATAACCGCTACACTACGGAACCATCTACAAAGCAACGAAAGTTTTGGTGTAGGATTCATCTAAGTACCTTGTCCTTCAACTAAAGACATGCCTTTTGCATCGCGATGTACAAATGTGGTTATTTCGTGCACGATACCTCGGAGCTACTACATTTAAATTTTAACAAATTCTACTTAAAGAAACAATGGTTAATGCGTACCTCAACAATCAAAATTGAAAAAAGAAAAATCTCACAGCCGATAGCCCGAGCAGTTTGTTTCGGGAGCATCAGTTTTCAGGATTTATTTGTTACAACGATTATCAATGTTACACAAAAGATAAAAGATCGCTGCGAGCAGGGTTCGAACCTACGCGGGCATTGCCCATTGGATTTCAAGTCCAACGCCTTAACCACTCGGCCATCACAGCAGGTTGCTGGCTTAATTCAGTTAAAATCAAAGAATTGAAAGTACTGTAAGCTAGCAAAGTGTAGTTTTGTTAGCTAAAGATTATCATAATATAAAGAAGGTTAAAGTAACCAAGGATTTAACCCATTACAACATAACAAAATTTTAGACTGGTTCAAATTTAAAGAAGTTGCAGACGACAATTTCAAGTTCGTTGAGTTTTGAAAAACGTTTTCTTGTCGGAAAGAAAACATTGTGAACAATGAAGAAATTGTTTGTCACAAGCAATTTCTTCATTGTCCACAATGTTTTCCAAACCTTTTTCTTGAGATGCTCATAAAAAGCCGAACTGGATGGGAAATGGGTAAAATAGCATGCCTACTAAAGAGTTCTTCACAATTTGAATGCAGTTGGCAATATTCCTGAAATACATAAGAACTACTTTTATGGCGTAGGCAATCAAAAGATTTAGTGGTCAAGCCTTCAGATAAAGTTTGCACTCATTGAACTTTGAGAAGACCTCAAAATTTGTCTGTTAACTTAAGCAATCAAAGCTGATGCTTTGCTATCTAAAAACGAATTTGAGAGAAAGAAATAAAGTCTAAGCATTCGCAAAGTCTAAGCATTCGCTTTCATGCAATTTAGATAGTAGACTAGTTCATTTGCGAGAAGAGAGACACTGGAGTTATACACTTTTCTTCAAAATATGACTTTAGTAGTAGTAAACGTGTTTTCGTCTGTTGTCGCTACCCTAGTATTCCCCCATATAATTCACGTGACGATTACTACATAGTTCTTAGTGATAGTGCAAGGATATGGAACGAAATCCCTTAAAGTTCTGTATTATTCACGTGTATCTATGAATAACTATGTCGGAAAAAAGTCATAAAGTTCTTGGTCAGACCAGTTTTCTTCTATTGCTAGTTAACCACCATCTGCAAACTCACGAATGTTTTCGTGTGACTCTTGTCCAAATACCTTGTATTTCGACGAAAAGAAATGCTTTTCGCATAATGATTGAAGCATTCGTGCGTTACATCTTAGAACTGCTGTGTGTTGATATTAACAATTTTATATTGAAGCAGAAACGGTAAATGAGTACCTCAGCGGTGAATCTCCTTTTTCTTGAAAATGATTTTTTCTCTTTTAACCAAGAAGAGAATCTCGCAGCAAACAGTCCAAGCAGTTTAACAAGTAGGATTTTTCACTTGCGAGAAGAATAAAGTTTCACATACTATTATTCTATAAGAGCAAAATAAGACTGTAGTAGAAGAAAAGGTACTTTCGTTTATCTATCATCGCTACCCTAGTGTTTACCATATGTGCCCTACGTAACGGTTAGTTCTCACGAGCAGGGATATAGACCGGAACCCCCGAAAGCTCTGTCTGCTCTTTGACCTACAAATAACAAGCACATGTTCCAATGAAAACTTATGTCTGGCGTTGATAGATAGTCAAACAGTCCTTGTGCTAGCCAGTTACAGCTTCAATAGGCTAGAAGCCATTGGTCTAATATCATGGCTGGTTATCCGTCGTGCGTCTGTCTGAAATCTTTTACCTTAAGAATCTTCTACTCAGAAAAGACAAAACAGAATTCAACCAGATTTCACAAAAAAGATCCTTTTTATGACGCTATATCGAATTCCTTCAAAGAACTTTGATTTTGGTGCAAAAATGGATTTTATTGGCTTGGCTAATTTCCATATATAATGGAAGCTTTGGATATTTTCTCCACAGAAACCAGTGAATGGATTCAACCATATTTCACTGGAATGATCTTTTGGGAAGATTCCTTAAAATATGATCGGACGAAAAACATGTCATATTTGGATGGGCCTAATTTCCACGCATGGTGAAAGCTTTGAAAACTTTTTAGTCAGACATCAGTGGCAAGATTTCAACCAAGTTTCACCGGAATAATCCTTTGGTTACCTTTTATCACGCTCCTTCAAAGAATTCTGATCGGATTAAAACATGACTTTAATGGAGAGGGCTAATTTCCATACATGGTATCTGGTGAAACCTTTAAAAATATTTTTCTTTTTTTTTTCACGTTAACTATTCGATTGATTTCAACCAAATTTCACGGGGTTGATCTTTTGTAGACCCTTTATAAATTTGATCGGATGAAAAACATGGCTTTATATGGGAGCTTATGTCCTAATATGGTGTGCACTGAAAACTTTTAAAATCTTCTTCTCTGAAACCTGTCGATGGATTTTAACCAAATTTCTAAGAAATGAAGCTTGGGTGACTCTTTGTCAGATTCCTTCATAGAATTTTGATCGGTTAAAATACATGGCTTTTGAGGGCGTAGTTTAAGTCTCTGTGTGGTATAAAGTAAAAAAATTGAATATCTTGTTAATACCTTTTCCTTTGACTCAGTAAATGAATTTCTCATAACTTGACTTGATTAACAATGAAAATTTGACATTCTTCTCTATAATTATTTCAAAGATTAATGCGACTAGAGTTGTAAGAAAGAATTTGCACGGATTATTTAGTTTATGTTGATTTCCTGAAAACACCATTTGCTTTATTAGTACATTTAGACCTGTGGGGCGATACAGGCGCTCATGCAACTCTAGTCTCTTATCGGGGTCATCCGGACATTTTGATACTTTAGATTGAATTTATGACCCCCCTTAGAAAAGAGTTATACAAGTCAATACACCGTCATACCAACTAATTCATGTGACCCTTATTTAACAAAGAGTTACGCTTCTTTACTTTTGTTGCTTTTTCTGTCGAATCAAAATTGCATGTTTGGACAAGAAATATATTTCAGATATATTGAATTTACAATTGCAAATTATTTTGTGACTGAAGAAAACATCTTAGTTCAAAAGATAAATATTGCATTGAATAAAAAAAATACTCACACTTGGTTCCGCTGGGGCTCGAACCCAGGACTTCTCGCGTGTGAAGCGAGCGTGATAACCACTACACTACGGAATCGCCTTAGAATAAGGCACATGAGTGCACAAAGATTTTATCAACAACTTTCTATTTATTGTGAAAGTGCACTTACTACATGTATATAGAATACTCTTTTGATACACATTTCTCATCTTCTATGCAAAACCGTTAATCCATACAGTTTGTTACCTCCTAGAATGTGTTTTGTCCAGATTTGTATTTGACCCTTTACTCGTACTACTAAACGCTCCAAAGTTAGTTTCAGTATTTAAAAAAAAGCCCGCATACTTTGGGTTTCCCAATAAGGTAAATGAAAAGAGGGTCATCCGAACGCAAAAATAAGATTTTTGACTCTTCCTCAGATTGTTATTTATTACAAGTTGGGAGAAAATTTGCAGCAGTATAAGTATTTTAAAGTTTTAGTCAAATCTTCTTATAATAATCTATGCAGTAATAACTACTCTCCTTGGTTGTAAAAGAATGGTTCCGCTGGGGCTCGAACCAAGGACCTTCTGCGTGTAAAGCAGACGTGATAACCGCTACACTACGGAACCATCTACAAAGCAACGAAAGTTTTCGTCTAGGATTCATCTAAGTCCTTCAACTAAAGACATGCCTTTTGCATCGCGATGTACAAATGTGATTATTTCGTGCACGATACCTCGGAGCTACTACATTTAAATTTTAACAAATTCTACTTAAAGAAACAATGGTTAATGCGTACCTCAACAACCAAAATTGAAAAAAGAAAAATCTCACAGCCGATAGCCCGAGCAGTTTGTTTCGGGAGCATCAGTTTTCAGGATTTATTTCTTACAACGATTATCAATGTTACACAAAAGATAAAAGATCGCTGCGAGCAGGGTTCGAACCTGCGCGGGCATTGCCCATTGGATTTCAAGTCCAACGCCTTAACCACTCGGCCATCACAGCAGGTTGCTGGCTTAAGTCAGTTAAGATGAAAGAATTGAAAGTACTGTAAGCTAGCAAAGTATAGTTTTGTTTTGTTAGCTAAAGATTAACATAATATAAAGAAGGTTAAAGTAACCAAGGAGTTAACCTATTAGAATATAACAAAATTTTTGACTGGTTCAAATTCAAAGAAGTTGCAGACGACAATTTCAAGTTTGTTGAGTTTTGAAAAACGTTTTCTTGTTGGGAAGAAAACATTGTGAACAATGAAGAAATTGTTTGTCACAAGCAATTTCTTCATTGTCCACAATGTTTTCCAAACCCTTTTCTTGAGATGCTTATAAAAAGGCGAATTGGATGGGAATTGGTAAAATAGCATGCTTCTTAAAAAGTTCTTCACAATTTGAATACAGTTGGCAATATTCCTGAAATAAATAAGAACTACTTTTATGGCGTAGGCATTCAAAAGATTTAGTGGTTAAGCCTTCAGATGCAGTTTGCACTCATTGAACTTTGAGAAGACCTCAAAATTTGTCTGTTAACTTAAGCTATCAAAGCTGACGCTTTGCTATCTAAAAACGAATGTGAGAGAAAGAAATAAAGTCTAAGCATTCGCAAAGTCTAAGCATTCGCTTTCATGCAATTTAGATAGTAGACTAGTTCATTTGCGAGAAGAGAGACACTGGAGTTATACACTTTTCTTCTATAAGAGCAAAATATGACTTTAATAGTAGTAAACGTGTTTTCGTCTGTTGTCGCTACCCTAGTATTCCCCCATATAATTCACGTGACGATTACTACATAGTTCTTAGTGATAGTGCAAGGATATAGAACGAAATCCCTTAAAGTTCTGTATTATTCACGTGTATCTATGAATAACTATGTCGGAAAAAAGTCATAAAGTTCTCGGTCAGACCAGTTTTCTTCTATTGCTAGTTAACCACCATCTACGAATGTTTTCGTGTGACTCTTGTCCAAATACCTTGTATTTCGACGAAAAGAAATGCTTTTCGCATAGTAATTGAAGCATTCGTGCGTTACATCTTAGAACTGCTGTGTGTTGATATTAACAATTTTATATTGAAGCAGAAACGGTAAATGAGTACCTCAGCGGTGAATCTCCTTTTTCTTGAAAATGATTTTTTCTCTTTTAACCAAGAAGAGAATCTCGCAGCAAACAGTCCAAGCAGTTTAACAAGTAGGATTTTTCACTTGCGAGAAGAATAAAGTTTCACATACTATTATTCTATAAGAGCAAAATAAGACTGTAGTAGAAGAAAAGGTACTTTCGTTTATCTATCATCGCTACCCTAGTGTTTACCATATGTGCCCTACGTGACGGTTAGTTCTCACGAGCAGGGATATAGACCGGAACCCCCGAAAGCTCTGTCTGCTCTTTGACCTACAAATAACAAGCACATGTTCCAATGAAAACTTATGTCTGGCGTTGATAGATAGTCAAACAGTCCTTAAGCTAGCCAGTTATAGCTTCAATAGGCTAGAAGCCATTGGTCTAATGTCATGGCTGGTTTTCCGTCGTGCGTCTGTCTGAAATCTTTTACCTTAAGAATCTTCTACTCAGAAAAGACAAAACAGAATTCAACCAGATTTCACAAGAAAGATCCTTTTTATGACGCTATATCAAATTCCTTCAAAGAACTTTGATTTTGGTGGAAAAATGGATTTTATTGGCTTGGCTAATTTCCATATATAATGGAAGCTTTGAAAATTTTCTCCACAGAAACCAGTGAATGGATTCAACCATATTTCACTGGAATGATCTTTTGGGAAGATTCCTTAAAATATGATCGGACGAAAAACATGTCATATTTGGATGGGCCTAATTTCCACGCATGGTGAAAGCTTTGAAAACTTTTTAGTCAGACATCAGTGGCAAGATTTCAACCAAGTTTCACCGGAATAATCCTTTGGTTACCTTTTATCACGCTCCTTCAAAGAATTCTGATCGGATTAAAACATGACTTTTATGGAGAGGGCTAATTTCCATACATGGTATCTGGTGAAACCTTTAAAAATATTTTTCTTTTTTTTTTTTCACGTTAACTATTCGATTGATTTCAACCAAATTTCACAGGGTTGATCTTTTGTAGACCCTTTATAAATTTGATCGGATGAAAAACATGGCTTTATATGGGAGCTTATGTCCTAATATGGTGTGCACTGAAAACTTTTAAAATCTTCTTCTCTGAAACCTGTCGATGGATTTTAACCAAATTTCTAAGAAATGAAGCTTGGGTGACTCTTTGTCAGATTCCTTCATAGAATTTTGATCGGTTAAAATACATGGCTTTTGAGGGCGTAGTTTAAGTCTCAGTGTGGTATAAAGTAAAAAAATTGAATATCTTGTTAATACCTTTTCCTTTGACTCAGTAAATGAATTTCTCATAACTTGACTTGATTAACGATGAAAATTTGACATTCTTCTCTATAATTATTTCAAAGATTAATGCGACTAGAGTTGTAAGCAAGAATTTGCACGGATTATTTAGTTTATGTTGATTTCCTGAAAACACCATTTGCTTTATTAGTACATTTAGACCTGTGGGGCGATACAGGCGCTCAAGCAACTCTAGTCTCTTATCGGGGTCATCCGGACATTTTGATACTTTAGATTGAATTCATGACCCCCCTTAGAAAAGAGTTATACAAGTCAATACACCGTCATACCAACTAATTCATGTGACCCTTATTTAACAAAGAGTTACGCTTCTTTACTTTTGTTGCTTTTTCTGTCGAATCAAAATTGCATGTTTGGACAAGAAATATATTTCAGATATATTGAATTTACAATTGCAAATTATTTTGTGACTGAAGAAAACATCTTAGTTCAAAAGATAAATATTGCATTGAATAAAAAAAATACTCACACTTGGTTCCGCTGGGGCTCGAACCCAGAACCTCTCGCGTGTGAAGCGAGCGTGATAACCACTACACTACGGAACCGCCTTAGAATAAGGCACATGAGTGCTCAAGGATTTTATCAACAACTTTCTATTTATTGTGAAAGTGCACTTACTACATGTATATAGAATACTCTTTTGATACACATTTCTCATCTTCTATGCAAAACCGTTAATCCATACAGTTTGTTACCTCCTAGAATGTGTTTTGTCCAGATTTGTATTTGACCCTTTACTCGTACTACTAAACGCTCAAAAGTTAGTTTCCGTATTTAAAAAAAGCCCGCATACTTTGGGTTTCCCAATAAGGTAAATGAAAAGAGGGTCATCCGAACGCAAAAATAAGATTTTTGACTCTTCCTCAGATCGTTATTTATTACAAGTTGGGAGAAAATTTACAGCAGTATAAGTATTTTAAAGTTTTAGTCAAATCTTCTTATAATAATCTATGCAGTAATAACTACTCTCCTTGGTTGTAATAGAATGGTTCCGCTGGGGCTCGAACCCAGGACCTTCTGCGTGTAAAGCAGACGTGATAACCGCTACACTACGGAACCATCTACAAAGCAACGAAAGTTTTCGTGTAGGATTCAGCTAAGTACCTTGTCCTTCAACTAAAGACATGCCTTTTGCATCGCGATGTACAAATGTGATTATTTCGTGCACGATACCTCGGAGCTACTACATTTAAATTTTAACAAATTCTACTTAAAGAAACAATGGTTAATGCGTACCTCAACAATCAATATTGAAAAAGAAAAATCTCACAGCCGATAGCCCGAGCAGTTTGTTTCGGGAGCATCAGTTTTCAGGATTTATTTGTTACAACGATTATCAATGTTACACAAAAGATAAAAGATCGCTGCGAGCAGGGTTCGAACCTGCGCGGGCATTGCCCATTGGATTTCAAGTCCAACGCCTTAACCACTCGGCCATCACAGCAGGTTGCTGGCTTAAGTCAGTTAAAATGAAAGACTTGAAAGTACTGTAAGCTAGCAAAGTATAGTTTTGTTTTGTTAGCTAAAGATTAACATAATATAAAGAAGGTTAAAGTAACCAAGGAGTTAACCCATTAGAATATAACAAAATTTTTGACTGGTTCAAATTCAAAGAAGTTGCAGACGACAATTTCAAGTTTGTTGAGTTTTGAAAAACGTTTTCTTGTTGGGAAGAAAACATTGTGAACAATGAAGAAATTGTTTGTCACAAGCAATTTCTTAATTGCCCACAATGTTTTCCAAACCCTTTTCTTGAGATGCTTATAAAAAGGCGAATTGGATGGGAATTGGTAAAATAGCATGCTTCTTAAAAAGTTCTTCACAATTTGAATACAGTTGGCAATATTCCTGAAATAAATAAGAACTACTTTTATGGCGTAGGCATTCAAAAGATTTAGTGGTTAAGCCTTCAGATGCAGTTTGCACTCATTGAACTTTGTGAAGACCTCAAAATTTGTCTGTTAACTTAAGCTATCAAAGCTGACGCTTTGCTATCTAAAAACGAATTTGAGAGAAAGAAATAAAGTCCAAGCATTCGCAAAGTCTAAGCATTCGCTTTCATGCAATTTAGATAGTAGACTAGTTCATTTGCGAGAAGAGAGACACTGGAGTTATACACTTTTCTTCTATAAGAGCAAAATATGACTTAATAGTAGTAGTAGTAAACGTGTTTTCGTCTGTTGTCGCTACCCTAGTATTCCCCCATATAATTTAGGTGACGATTACTACATAGTTCTTAGTGATAGTGCAAGGATATAGAACGAAATCCCTTAAAGTTCTGTATTATTCACTTGTATCTATGAATAACTATGTCGGAAAAAAGTCATAAAGTTCTCGGTCAGACCAGTTTTCTTCTATTGCTAGTTAACCACCATCTGCAAATCACGAATGTTTTCGTGTGACTCTTGTTCAAATACCTTGTATTTCGACGAAAAGAAATGCTTTTCGCATAGTGATTGAAGCATTCGTGCGTTACATCTTAGAACTGCTGTGTGTTGATATTAACAATTTTATATTGAAGCAGAAACGGTAAATGAGTACCTCAGCGGTGAATCTCCTTTTTCTTGAAAATGATTTTTTCTCTTTTAACCAAGAAGAGAATCTCGCAGCAAACAGTCCAAGCAGTTTAACAAGTAGGATTTTTCACTTGCGAGAAGAATAAAGTTTCACATACTATTATTCTATAAGAGCAAAATAAGACTGTAGTAGAAGAAAAGGTACTTTCGTTTATCTATCATCGCTACCCTAGTGTTTACCATTTGTGCCCTACGTAACGGTTAGTTCTCACGAGCAGGGATATAGACCGGAACCCCCGAAAGCTCTGTCTGCTCTTTGACCTACAAATAACAAGCACATGTTTCAATGAAAACTTATGTCTGGCGTTGATAGATAGTCAAACAGTCCTTGTGCTAGCCAGTTATAGCTTCAATAGGCTAGAAGCCATTGGTCTAATGTCATGGCTGGTTATCCGTCGTGCGTCTGTCTGAAATCTTTTACCTTAAGAATCTTCTACTCAGAAAAGACAAAACAGAATACAACCAGAGTTCACAAGAAAGATCCTTTTTATGACGCTATATCAAATTCCTTCAAAGACCTTTGATTTTGGTGCAAAAATGGATTTTATTGGCTTGGCTAATTTCCATATATAATGGAAGCTTTGAAAATTTTCTCCACAGAAACCAGTGAATGGATTCAACCATATTTCACTGGAATGATCTTTTGGGAAGATTCCTTAAAATATGATCGGACGAAAAACATGTCATATTTGGATGGGCCTAATTTCCACGCATGGTGAAATCTTTGAAAACTTTTTAGTCAGACATCAGTGGCAAGATTTCAACCAAGTTTCACCGGAATAATCCTTTGGTTACCTTTTATCACGCTCCTTCAAAGAATTCTGATCGGATTAAAACATGACTTTTATGGAGAGGGCTAATTTCCATACATGGTATCTGGTGAAACCTTTAAAAATATTTTTCTTTTTTTTACGTTAACTAATCGATTGATTTCAACCAAATTTCACAGGGTTGATCTTTTGTAGACGCTTTATAAATTTGATCGGTTGAAAAACATGGCTTTATATGGGAGCTTATGTCCTAATATGGTATGCACTGAAAACTTTTAAAATCTTCTCTGAAACCTGTCGATGGATTTTAACCAAATTTCTAAGAAATGAAGCTTGGGTGACTCTTTGTCAAATTCCTTCATAGAATTTTGATCAGTTAAAATACATGGCTTTTGAGGGCGTAGTTTAAGTCTCTGTGTGGTATAAAGTGAAATAATTGAATATCTTGTTAATACCTTTTCCTTTGACTCCATAAATGAATTTCTCATAACTTGACTTGGTTAACAATGATTGACATTCTTCTCTATAATTATTTCAAAGATTACTGTAACTAGAGTTGTAAGCAGGAATTTGCACGGAAAATTTACCTTATGTTGATTTCCTGAAAACACCATTTGCTTTATTAGTACATTAAGACCTGTGGGGCGATACAGGCGCTCAAGCAACTCTAGTTTTCTTATCGGGGTCATCCGGACATTTTGATACTTTAGACTGAATTTATGATCCCCCTTAGAAAAGAGTTATACAAGTCAATACACCGTCATACCAACTAATTCATGTGACCCTTATTTAACTTTACTTTTGTTGCTTTTTCTGTCGAATCAAAATTGCATGTTTGGACAAGAAATATATTTCAGATATATTTAATTTACAATTGCAAAATTATTTTGTGACTGAAGAAAACATCTTAGTTCATAAGATAAATATTGCATTGAATAAAAAAAATACTGACACTTGGTTCCGCTGGGGCTCGAACCCAGGACCTCTCGCGTGTGAAGCGAGCGTGATAACCACTACACCACGGAACCGTCTTAGATCAAGGTACATGAGTGCACAAAGATTTTATCATTAACATCTTCTAACAACTTTCTATTTATTGTGAAAGTGCACTAAATACATGTATATAGAATACTCTTTTGATACATATTTCTCATCTTCTATGCAAAACCGTTAATCCATACAGTTTGTTACCTCCTAGAATGTGTTTTGTCCAGATTTGTATTTGACCCTTTACTCGTTCTACTAAACGCTCCAAAGTTAGTTTCCGTATATAAAAAAAAAGCCCGCATACTTTGAGTTTCCCAATAAGGTAAATGAAAAGAGGGTCATCCGAATGCAAAAATAAGGTTTTTGACTCTACCTCAGATTGTTATTTATTACAAGTTGGGATAAAAATTGCAGCAGTATAAGTATTTTAAAGTTTAAGTCAAATCTTCTTATAATAATCTATGCGGTAATAACTACTCTCCTTGGTTGTAAAAGAAATGGTTCCGCTGGGGCTCGAACCCAGGACCTTCTGCGTGTAAAGCAGACGTGATAACCGCTACACTACGGAACCATCTACAAAGCAACGAAAGTTTTCATCTAGGATTCATCTAAGTACCTTGTCCTTCAACTAAAGACATGCCTTTTGCATCGCGATGTACAAATGTGGTTATTTCGTGCACGATACCTCGGAGCTACTACATTTAAATTTTAACAAATTCTACTTAAAGAAACAATGGTTAATGCGTACCTCAACAATCAAAATTGAAAAAAGAAAAATCTCACAGCCGATAGCCTGAGCAGTTTGTCACGGTTTCGGGAGCATCAGTTTTCAGGATTTATTTGTTACAACGATTATCAATGTTACACAAAAGACAAAAGATCGCTGCGAGCAGGGTTCGAACCTGCGCGGGCATTGCCCATTGGATTTCAAGTCCAACGCCTTAACCACTCGGCCATCACAGCATGTTGCTGGCTTAATTCAGTTAAAATCAAAGAATTGAAAGTTTTATCTTGAAGCAAAAACGGTTACTGCGTACCTCAGCGGTGAATCACCTTTTTCTTGAAAATGATTTTTTCTCTTTTAACCAAGAAGAGAATCTCGCAGCAAACAGTCAAAGCAGTTTAACAAGTAGGATTTTTCACTTGCGAGAAGAATAAAGTTTCACATACTATTATTCTATAAGAGCAAAATAAGACTGTAGTAGAAGAAAAGGTTAACAATTTTATATTGAAGCAAAAAGGGTTACTGTGTACCTCAGCGGTGAATTACCCTTTTCTATAAATGTTGTCGGGGTTTTTTGTTGTTGTTGGTGGTGGTGGTGGTGGGGTTTTTTTTGTTGTTGTTGTTTTTTTTTTTTGTTGTTGTTGTTGTTGTTTTCTCGCAGCAAACAGTCCAAGCAATTTAACAAGTAGGACTGTTCACTTGCGAGAAGAATAAAGTTTCACAGTTATACGCTTTTCTTCTATAAGAGCAAAAAATGACTCATGTGTGACATTGATAGATAGTGATAAAGCTCTCGCTCTGGCAAGTTTTAGCTCCAATGGCTGAAAACCAGCGGTCTAGTGGCATGGCATGATGTCCGTCGTGCTTCCGTCCGCAATCTTTTACATTAAGAATCTTCTCCTCAGAAAGAACAGAACAGTATGCAACCAAATTTCACAAGAATGATTCTTACGCAATCGAGATACGGCGCTCAAGCAGCTCTAGTTTTCTTATCGGGGTTATCCGGACATTTTGATACTTTAGACTATGAATTTATGATCCCTCTTAGAAAAGAGTTATACAAGTCAATACACCGTCTTACCAACTAATTCATGTGACCCTTATTTAACTTTACTTTTGTTGCTTTTTCTGTCGAATCAAAATTGCATGTTTGGACAAGAAATATATTTCAGATATATTGAATTTACAATTGCAAAATTATTTTGTGACTGAAGAAAACATCTTAGTTCAAAAGATAAATATTGCATTGAATAAAAAAAATACTGACACTTGGTTCCGCTGGGGCTCGAACCCAGGACCTCTCGCGTGTGAAGCGAGCGTGATAACCACTACACTACGGAACCGTCTTAGATCAAGGTACATGAGTGCACAAAGATTTTATCATTTACATCATCTAACAACTTTCTATTTATTGTGAAAGTGCACTAACTACATGTATATAGAATACTCTTTTGATACACATTTCTCATCTTCTATGCAAAACCGTTAATCCATACAGTTTGTTACCTCCTAGAATGTGTTTTGTCCAGATTTGTATTTGACCCTTTACTCGTTCTACTAAACGCTCCAAAGTTAGTTTCTGTATTTAAAAAAAGCCCGCATACTTTGAGTTTCCCAATAAGGTAAATGAAAAGAGGGTCATCCGAATGCAAAAATAAAGTTTTTGACTCTACCTCAGATTGTTATTTATTACAAGTTGGGAGAAAATTTGCAGCAGTATAAGTACTTTAAAGTTTTAGTCAAATCTTCTTATAATAATCTATGCGGTAATAACTACTCTCCTTGGTTGTGAAAGAAATGGTTCCGCTGGGGCTCGAACCCAGGACCTTCTGCGTGTAAAGCAGACGTGATAACCGCTACACTACGGAACCATCTACAAAGCAACGAAAGTTTTCGTCTAGGATTCATCTAAGTACCTTGTCCTTCAACTAAAGACATGCCTTTTGCATCGCGATGTACAAATGTGGTTATTTCGTGCACGATACCTCGGAGGTACTACATTTAAATTTTAACAAATTCTACTTAAAGAAACAATGGTTAATGCGTACCTCAACAATTAAAATTGAAAAAAAGAAAAATCTCACAGCCGATAGCCCGAGCAGTTTGTTTCGGGAGCATCAGTTTTCAGGATTTATTTGTTACAACGATTATCAATGTTACACAAAAGATAAAAGGTCGCTGCGAGCAGGGTTCGAACCTGCGCGGGCATTGCCCATTGGATTTCAAGTCCAACGCCTTAACCACTCGGCCATCACAGCATGTTGCTGGCTTAATTCAGTTAAAATCAAAGAATTGAAAGTACTGTTAGCTAGCAAAGTATAGTTTTGTTTTGTTAGCTAAAGATTATCATAATATAAAGAAGGTTAAAGTAACCAAGGAGTTAACCCATTAGAATATAACAAAATTTTTGACTGGTTCAAATTCAAAGAAGTTGCAGACGACAATTTCAAGTTTGTTGAGTTTTGAAAAACGTTTTCTTGTTGGGAAGAAAACATTGTGAACAATGAAGAAATTGTTTGTCACAAGCAATTTCTTAATTGTCCACAATGTTTTCCAAACCCTTTTCTTGAGATGCTTATAAAAAGGCGAATTGGATGGGAATTGGTAAAATAGCATGCTTCTTAAAGAGTTCTTCACAATTTGAATACAGTTGGCAATATTCCTGAAATAAATAAGAACTACTTTTATGGCGTAGGCATTCAAAAGATTTAGTGGTTAAGCCTTCAGATGCAGTTTGCACTCATTGAACTTTGAGAAGACCTCAAAATTTGTCTCTTAACTTAAGCTATCAAAGCTGACGCTTTGCTATCTAAAAACGAATTTGAGAGAAAGAAATAAAGTCTAAGCATTCGCAAAGTCTAAGCATTCGCTTTCATGCAATTTAGATAGTAGACTAGTTCATTTGCGAGAAGAGAGACACAGGAGTTATACACTTTTCTTCTATAAGAGCAAAATATGACTTAAGTAGTAGTAAACGTGTTTTCGTCTATCTGTTGTCGCTACCCTAGTATTCCCCCATATAATTCACGTGACGATTACTACATAGTTCTTAGTGATAGTGCAAGGATATAGAACGAAATCCCTTAAAGTTCTGTATTATTCACGTGTATCTATGAATAACTATGTCGGAAAAAAGTCATAAAGTTCTCGGTCAGACCAGTTTTCTTCTATTGCTAGTTAACCACCATCTGCAAACTGACGAATGTTTTCGTGTAACTCTTGTCCAAATACCTTGTATTTCGACGAAAAGGAATGCTTTTCGCATAGTGATTGAAGCATTCGTGCGTTACATCATAGAACTGCTGTGTGTTGATATTAACTATTTTATATTGAAGCAGAAACGGTAAATGAGTACTACAGCGGTGAATCTCCTTTTTCTTGAAAATGATTTTTTTTTTTTAACAAAGAAGAGAATCTCGCAGCAAACAGTCCAAGCAGTTTAACAAGTAGGATTTTTCACTTGCGAGAAGAATAAAGTTTCACATACTATTATTCTATAAGAGCAAAATAAGACTGTAGTAGAAGAAAAGGTACTTTCGTTTATCTATCATCGCTACCCTAGTGTTTACCATATGTGCCCTACGTAACGGTTATTTCTCACGAGCAGGGATATAGACCGGAACCCCCGAAAGCTCTGTCTGCTCTTTGACCTACAAATAACAAGCACATGTTTCAATGAAAACTTATGTCTGGCGTTGATAGATAGTCAAACAGTCCTTGTGCTAGCCATTTATAGCTTCAATAGGCTAGAAGCCATTGGTCTAATGTCATGGCTGGTTATCCGTCGTGCGTCTGTCTGAAATCTTTTACCTTAAGAATCTTCTACTCAGAAAAGACAAAACAGAATTCAACCAGATTTCACAAGAAAGATCCTTTATATGACGCTATATCAAATTCCTTCAATTCCTTCTTTGACCTACAAATAACAAGCACATGTTTCAATGAAAACTTATGTCTGGCGTTGATAGATAGTCAAACAGTCCTTGTGCTAGCCATTTATAGCTTCAATAGGCTAGAAGCCATTGGTCTAATGTCATGGCTGGTTATCCGTCGTGCGTCTGTCTGAAATCTTTTACCTTAAGAATCTTCTACTCAGAAAAGACAAAACAGAATTCAACCAGATTTCACAAGAAAGATCCTTTATATGACGCTATATCAAATTCCTTCAAAGAACTTTGATTTTGGTGCAAAAATGGATTTTATTGGCTTGGCTAATTTCCATATATAATAGAAGCTTTGAAAATTTTCTCCACAGAAACCAGTGAATGGATTCAACCATATTTCACTGGAATGATCTTTTGGGAAGATTCCTTAAAATATGATCGGACGAAAAACATGTCATATTTGGATGGGCCTAATTTCCACGCATGGTGAAAGCTTTGAAAACTTTTTAGTCAGACATCAGTGGCAAGATTTCAACCAAGTTTCACCGGAATAATCCTTTGGTTACCCTTTATCACGCTCCTTCAAAGAATTCTGATCGGATTTAAACATGACTTTTATGGAGAGGGCTAATTTCCATACATGGTATCTGGTGAAACCTTTAAAAATATTTTTCTTTTTTTTTTCACGTTAACTATTCGATTGATTTCAACCAAATTTCACAGGGTTGATCTTTTGCAGACGCTTTATAAATTTGATCGGATGAAAAACATGGCTTTATATGGGAGCTTATGTCCTAATGTGGTATGCACTGAAAACTTTTAAAATCTTCTTCTCTGAAACCTGTCGATGGATTTTAACCAAATTTCTAAGAAATGAAGCTTGTGTGACTCTTTGTCAGATTCCTTCATAGAATTTTGATCGGTTAAAATACATGGCTTTTGAGGGCGTAGTTTAAGTCTCTGTGTGGTATAAAGTGAAACAATTGAATATCTTGTTAATACCTTTTCCTTTGACTCCATAAATGAATTTCTCATAACTTGACTTGGTTAACAATGATTGACATTCTTCTCTATAATTATTTCAAAGATTAATGCGACTAGAGTTGTAAGCAAGAATTTGCACGGCTAATTTAGTTTATGTTGATTTCCTGAAAACACCATTTGCTTTATTAGTACATTAAGACCTGTGGGGCGATACAGGCGCTCAAGCAACTCTAGTTTTCTTATCGGGGTCATCCGGACATTTTGATACTTTAGACTGAATTTATGATCCCCCTTAGAAAAGAGTTATACAAGTCAATACACCGTCATACCAACTAATTCATGTGACCCTTATTTAACTTTACTTTTGTTGCTTTTTCTGTCGAATCAAAATTGCATGTTTGGACAAGAAATATATTTCAGATATATTGAATTTTCAATTGCAAATTATTTTGTGACTGAAGAAAACATCTTAGTTCAAAAGATAAATATTGTATTGAATAAAAAAAATACTGACACTTGGTTCCGCTGGGGCTCGAACCCAGGACCTCTCGCGTGTGAAGCGAGCGTGATAACCACTACACTACGGAACCGTCTTAGATCAAGGTACATGAGTGCACAAAGATTTTATCATTAACATCTTCTAACAACTTTCTATTTATTGTGAAAGTGCACTAAATACATGTATATAGAATACTCTTTTGATACATATTTCTCATCTTCTATGCAAAACCGTTAATCCATACAGTTTGTTACCTCCTAGAATGTGTTTTGTCCAGATTTGTATTTGACCCTTTACTCGTTCTACTAAACGCTCCAAAGTTAGTTTCCGTATATAAAAAAAAAAGCCCGCATACTTTGAGTTTCCCAATAAGGTAAATGAAAAGAGGGTCATCCGAATGCAAAAATAAGGTTTTTGACTCTACCTCAGATTGTTATTTATTACAAGTTGGGATAAAAATTGCAGCAGTATAAGTATTTTAAAGTTTAAGTCAAATCTTCTTATAATAATCTATGCAGTAATAACTACTCTCCTTGGTTGTAAAAGAAATGGTTCCGCTGGGGCTCGAACCCAGGACCTTCTGCGTGTAAAGCAGACGTGATAACCGCTACACTACGGAACCATCTACAAAGCAACGAAAGTTTTCATCTAGGATTCATCTAAGTACCTTGTCCTTCAACTAAAGACATGCCTTTTGCATCGCGATGTACAAATGTGGTTATTTCGTGCACGATACCTCGGAGCTACTACATTTAAATTTTAACAAATTCTACTTAAAGAAACAATGGTTAATGCGTACCTCAACAATCAAAATTGAAAAAAGAAAAATCTCACAGCCGATAGCCTGAGCAGTTTGTCACGGTTTCGGGAGCATCAGTTTTCAGGATTTATTTGTTACAACGATTATCAATGTTACACAAAAGACAAAAGATCGCTGCGAGCAGGGTTCGAACCTGCGCGGGCATTGCCCATTGGATTTCAAGTCCAACGCCTTAACCACTCGGCCATCACAGCATGTTGCTGGCTTAATTCAGTTAAAATCAAAGAATTGAAAGTTTTATCTTGAAGCAAAAACGGTTACTGCGTACCTCAGCGGTGAATCACCTTTTTCTTGAAAATGATTTTTTCTCTTTTAACCAAGAAGAGAATCTCGCAGCAAACAGTCAAAGCAGTTTAACAAGTAGGATTTTTCACTTGCGAGAAGAATAAAGTTTCACATACTATTATTCTATAAGAGCAAAATAAGACTGTAGTAGAAGAAAAGGTTAACAATTTTATATTGAAGCAAAAAGGGTTACTGTGTACCTCAGCGGTGAATTACCCTTTTCTATAAATGTTGTCGGGGTTTTTTGTTGTTGTTGGTGGTGGTGGTGGTGGGTTTTTTTTTGTTGTTGTTGTTTTTGTTGTTGTTGTTGTTGTTGTTTTCTCGCAGCAAACAGTCCAAGCAATTTAACAAGTAGGACTGTTCACTTGCGAGAAGAATAAAGTTTCACAGTTATACGCTTTTCTTCTATAAGAGCAAAAAATGACTCATGTGTGACATTGATAGATAGTGATAAAGCTCTCGCTCTGGCAAGTTTTAGCTCCAATGGCTGAAAACCAGCGGTCTAGTGGCATGGCATGATGTCCGTCGTGCTTCCGTCCGCAATCTTTTACATTAAGAATCTTCTCCTCAGAAAGAACAGAACAGTATGCAACCAAATTTCACAAGAATGATTCTTACGCAATCGAGATACGGCGCTCAAGCAGCTCTAGTTTTCTTATCGGGGTTATCCGGACATTTTGATACTTTAGACTATGAATTTATGATCCCTCTTAGAAAAGAGTTATACAAGTCAATACACCGTCTTACCAACTAATTCATGTGACCCTTATTTAACTTTACTTTTGTTGCTTTTTCTGTCGAATCAAAATTGCATGTTTGGACAAGAAATATATTTCAGATATATTGAATTTACAATTGCAAAATTATTTTGTGACTGAAGAAAACATCTTAGTTCAAAAGATAAATATTGCATTGAATAAAAAAAATACTGACACTTGGTTCCGCTGGGGCTCGAACCCAGGACCTCTCGCGTGTGAAGCGAGCGTGATAACCACTACACTACGGAACCGTCTTAGATCAAGGTACATGAGTGCACAAAGATTTTATCATTAACATCTTCTAACAACTTTCTATTTATTGTGAAAGTGCACTAAATACATGTATATAGAATACTCTTTTGATACATATTTCTCATCTTCTATGCAAAACCGTTAATCCATACAGTTTGTTACCTCCTAGAATGTGTTTTGTCCAGATTTGTATTTGACCCTTTACTCGTTCTACTAAACGCTCCAAAGTTAGTTTCCGTATATAAAAAAAAGCCCGCATACTTTGAGTTTCCCAATAAGGTAAATGAAAAGAGGGTCATCCGAATGCAAAAATAAGGTTTTTGACTCTACCTCAGATTGTTATTTATTACAAGTTGGGATAAAAATTGCAGCAGTATAAGTATTTTAAAGTTTAAGTCAAATCTTCTTATAATAATCTATGCAGTAATAACTACTCTCCTTGGTTGTAAAAGAAATGGTTCCGCTGGGGCTCGAACCCAGGACCTTCTGCGTGTAAAGCAGACGTGATAGCCGCTACACTACGGAACCATCTACAAAGCAACGAAAGTTTTCGTCTAGGATTCATCTAAGTACCTTGTCCTTCAACTAAAGACATGCCTTTTGCATCGCGATGTACAAATGTGGTTATTTCGTGCACGATACCTCGGAGCTACTACATTTAAATTTTAACAAATTCTACTTAAAGAAACAATGGTTAATGCGTACCTCAACAATCAAAATTGAAAAAAGAAAAATCCCACAGCCGATAGCCCGAGCAGTTTGTTTCGGGAGCATCAGTTTTCAGGATTTATTTGTTACAACGATTATCAATGTTACACAAAAGATAAAAGATCGCTGCGAGCAGGGTTCGAACCCACGCGGGCATTGCCCATTGGATTTCAAGTCCAACGCCTTAACCACGTGGCCATCACAGCAGGTTGCTGCCATAATTCAGTTAAAATCAAAGAATTGAAAGTACGGTAAGCTAGCAAAGTGTAGTTTTGTTAGCTAAAGATTATCATAAATAAAGAAGGTTAAAGTAACCAAGAAGTAAACCCATTAGAATATAACAAAATTTTTGACTGGTTCAAATTCAAAGAAGTTGCAGACGACAATTTCAAGTTTGTTGAGTTTTGAAAAACGTTTTCTTGATTTAGTGGTTAAGCCTACAGATGCAGTTTGCACTCATTGAACTTTGAGAAGACCTCAAAATTTGTCTGTTAACTTAAGCTATCAAAGCTAACGCTTTGCTATCTAAAAACGAATTTGAGAGAAAGAAATGAAGTCTAAGCATTCGCAAAGTCTAAGCATTCGCTTTCATGCAATTTAGTTAGTAGACTAGTTCATTTGCGAGAAGAGAGACACTGGAGTTATACACTTTTCCTTCTATAAGAGCAAAATATGACTTTAATAGTAGTAAACGTGTTTTCGTCTATCTGATGTCGCTACCCTAGTATTCCCCAATATAATTCACGTGACGATTACTACATAGTTCTTAGTGATAGTGCAAGGATATAGAACGAAATCCCTTAAAGTTCTGTATTATTCACGTGTATCTATGAATAACTATTTCGGAAAAAAGTCATAAAGTTCTCGGTCAGACCAGTTTTCTTCTATTGCTAGTTAACCACCATCTGCAAACTCACGAATGTTTTCGTGTAAATCTTGTCCAAATACCTTGTATTTCGACGAAAAGAAATGCTTTCCGCATAGTGATTGAAGCATTCGTGCGTTACATCTTAGAACTGCTGTGTGTTAATATTAACAATTTTATATTGAAGCAAAAACGGTTACTGCGTGCCTCAGCGGTGAATCACCTTTTTCTTGAAAATGATTTTTCTCTTTTAATCAAGAAGAGAATCTCGCAGCAAACAGTCCAAGCAGTTTAACAAGTAGGATTTTTCACTTGCGAGAAGAATAAAGTTTCACATACTATTATTCTATAAGAGCAAAATAAGACTGTAGTAGAAGAAAAGGTACTTTCGTTTATCTATCATCGCTACCCTAGTGTTTACCATATGTGCCCTACGTAACGGTTATTTCTCACGAGCAGGGATATAGACCGGAACCCCCGAAAGCTCTGTCTGCTCTTTGACCTACAAATAACAAGCACATGTTTCAATGAAAACTTATTTCTGGCGTTGATAGATTGTCAAACAGTCCTTGTGCTAGCCAGTTATAGCTTCAATAGGCTAGAAGCCATTGGTTTAATGTCATGGCTGGTTATCCTTCGTGCGTCTGTCTGAAATCTTTTACCTTAAGAATCTTCTACTCAGAAAAGACAAAACAGAATTCAACCAGATATCACAAGAAAGATCCTTTTTATGACGCTATATCAAATTCCTTCAAAGAACTTTGATTTTGGTGCAAAAATGGATTTTATTGGCTTGGCTAATTTCCATATATAATGGAAGCTTTGAAAATTTTCTCCACAGAAACCAGTGAATGGATTCAACCATATTTCACTGGAATGATCTTTTGGGAAGATTCCTTAAAATATGATCGGACGAAAAACATGTCATATTTGGATGGGCCTAATTTCCACGCATGGTGAAAGCTTTGAAAACTTTTTAGTCAGACATCAGTGGCAAGATTTCAACCAAGTTTCACCGGAATAATCCTTTGGTTACCTTTTATCACGCTCCTTCAAAGAATTCTGATCGGATTAAAACATGACTTTTATGGAGGGGGCTAATTTCCATACATGGTATCTGGTGAAACCTTTAAAAATATTTTTCTTCTTTTTTTCACGTTAACTATTCGATTGATTTCAACCAAATTTCACAGGGTTGATCTTTTGTAGACGCTTTATAAATTTGATCGGATGAAAAACATGGCTTTAAATGGGAGCTTATGTCCTCATATGGTATGCACTGAAAACTTTTAAAATCTTCTTCTCTGAAACCTGTCGATGGATTTTAACCAAATTTCTAAGAAATGAAGCTTGTGTGACTCTTTGTCAGATTCCTTCATAGAATTTTGATCGGTTAAAATACATGGCTTTTGAGGGCGTAGTTTAAGTCTCTGTGTGGTATAAAGTGAAACAATTGAATATCTTGTTAATACCTTTTCCTTTGACTCCATAAATGAATTTCTCATAACTTGACTTGGTTAACAATGATTGACATTCTTCTCTATAATTATTTCAAAGATTAATGCGACTAGAGTTGTAAGCAAGAATTTGCACGGCTAATTTAGTTTATGTTGATTTCCTGAAAACACCATTTGCTTTATTAGTACATTAAGACCTGTGGGGCGATACAGGCGCTCAAGCAACTCTAGTTTTCTTATCGGGGTCATCCGGACATTTTGATACTTTAGACTGAATTTATGATCCCCCTTAGAAAAGAGTTATACAAGTCAATACACCGTCATACCAACTAATTCATGTGACCCTTATTTAACTTTACTTTTGTTGCTTTTTCTGTCGAATCAAAATTGCATGTTTGGACAAGAAATATATTTCAGATATATTTAATTTACAATTGCAAAATTATTTTGTGACTGAAGAAAACATCTTAGTTCATAAGATAAATATTGCATTGAATAAAAAAAATACTGACACTTGGTTCCGCTTGGGCTCGAACCCAGGACCTCTCGCGTGTGAAGCGAGCGTGATAACCACTACACAACGGAACCGCCTTAGATCAAGGCACATGAGTGCACAAAGATTTTATCATTTACATCATCTAACAACTTTCTATTTATTGTGAAAGTGCACTAACTACATGTATATAGAATACTCTTTTGATACACATTTCTCATCTTCTATGCAAAACCGTTAATCCATACAGTTTGTTACCTCCTAGAATGTGTTTTGTCCAGATTTGTATTTGACCCTTTACTCGTACTACTAAAGACTCCAAAGTTAGTTTCTGTATTTAAAAAAAGCCCGCATACTTTGGGTTTCCCAATAAGGTAAATGAAAAGAGGGTCATCCGAATGCAAAAATAAAGTTTTTGACTCTACCTCAGATTGTTATTTATTACAAGTTGGGAGAAAATTTGCAGCAGTATAAGTACTTTAAAGTTTTAGTCAAATCTTCTTATAATAATCTATGCGGTAATAACTACTCTCCTTGGTTGTGAAAGAAATGGTTCCGCTGGGGCTCGAACCCAGGACCTTCTGCGTGTAAAGCAGACGTGATAACCGCTACACTACGGAACCATCTACAAAGCAACGAAAGTTTTCGTCTAGGATTCATCTAAGTACCTTGTCCTTCAACTAAAGACATGCCTTTTGCATCGCGATGTACAAATGTGGTTATTTCGTGCACGATACCTCGGAGCTACTACATTTAAATTTTAACAAATTCTACTTAAAGAAACAATGGTTAATGCGTACCTCAACAATTAAAATTGAAAAAAAGAAAAATCTCACAGCCGATAGCCCGAGCAGTTTGTTTCGGGAGCATCAGTTTTCAGGATTTATTTGTTACAACGATTATCAATGTTACACAAAAGATAAAAGGTCGCTGCGAGCAGGGTTCGAACCTGCGCGGGCATTGCCCATTGGATTTCAAGTCCAACGCCTTAACCACTCGGCCATCACAGCATGTTGCTGCCATAATTCAGTTAAAATCAAAGAATTGAAAGTACTGTTAGCTAGCAAAGTATAGTTTTGTTTTGTTAGCTAAAGATTATCATAATATAAAGAAGGTTAAAGTAACCAAGGAGTTAACCCATTAGAATATAACAAAATTTTTGACTGGTTCAAATTCAAAGAAGTTGCAGACGACAATTTCAAGTTTGTTGAGTTTTGAAAAACGTTTTCTTGTTGGGAAGAAAACATTGTGAACAATGAAGAAATTGTTTGTCACAAGCAATTTCTTAATTGTCCACAATGTTTTCCAAACCCTTTTCTTGAGATGCTTATAAAAAGGCGAATTGGATGGGAATTGGTAAAATAGCATGCTTCTTAAAGAGTTCTTCACAATTTGAATACAGTTGGCAATATTCCTGAAATAAATAAGAACTACTTTTATGGCGTAGGCATTCAAAAGATTTAGTGGTTAAGCCTTCAGATGCAGTTTGCACTCATTGAACTTTGAGAAGACCTCAAAATTTGTCTCTTAACTTAAGCTATCAAAGCTGACGCTTTGCTATCTAAAAACGAATTTGAGAGAAAGAAATAAAGTCTAAGCATTCGCAAAGTCTAAGCATTCGCTTTCATGCAATTTAGATAGTAGACTAGTTCATTTGCGAGAAGAGAGACACAGGAGTTATACACTTTTCTTCTATAAGAGCAAAATATGACTTAAGTAGTAGTAAACGTGTTTTCGTCTATCTGTTGTCGCTACCCTAGTATTCCCCCATATAATTCACGTGACGATTACTACATAGTTCTTAGTGATAGTGCAAGGATATAGAACGAAATCCCTTAAAGTTCTGTATTATTCACGTGTATCTATGAACAACTATGTCGGAAAAAAAGTCATAAAGTTCTCGGTCAGACCAGTTTTCTTCTATTGCTAGTTAACCACCATCTGCAAACTCACGAATGTTTTCGTGTAACTCTTGTCAAAATACCTTGTATTTCGACGAAAAGATATGCTTTTCGCATAGTGATTGAAGCATTCGTGCGTTACATCTTAGAACTGCTGTTTGTTAATATTGAAAATTTTATCTTGAAGCAAAAACGGTTACTGCGTACCTCAGCGGTGAATCACCTTTTTCTTGAAAATGATTTTTTCTCTTTTAACCAAGAAGAGAATCTCGCAGCAAACAGTCCAAGCAGTTTAACAAGTAGGATTTTTCACTTGCGAGAAGAATAAAGTTTCACATACTATTATTCTATAAGAGCAAAATAAGACTGTAGTAGAAGAAAAGGATAACAATTTTATATTGAAGCAAAAAGGGTTACTGTGTACCTCAGCGGTGAATTACCCTTTTCTATAAATGTTGTCGGGGTTTTTTGTTGTTGTTGGTGGTGGTGGTGGGTTTTTGTTGTTGTTGTTGTTTTTTCGCAGCAAACAGTCCAAGCAATTTAACAAGTAGGACTGTTCACTTGCGAGAAGAATAAAGTTTCACAGTTATACGCTTTTCTTCTATAAGAGCAAAAAATGACTCATGTGTGACATTGATAGATAGTGATAAAGCTCTCGCTCTGGCAAGTTTTAGCTCCAATGGCTGAAAACCAGCGGTCTAGTGGCATGGCATGATGTCCGTCGTGCTTCCGTCCGCAATCTTTTACATTAAGAATCTTCTCCTCAGAAAGAACAGAACAGTATGCAACCAAATTTCACAAGAATGATTCTTACGCAATCGAGATACGACGGTAATAAAAACAAGAAATGGTCAAACTCCACTCGACAATTTGTTCTAAACCCGTTGTATCCTAAAGAGTTCGGTTAAAGTTTCAGTTGTATCTCTTTGGCATTATGTTTTCGAGTCTTAGCTATAGTTTTAACTCTAAACCCCTGTTATGCTTAATAGGAGACTACTGCTAGACTGTTTTCATATGTGCCAATGGATTTCTCTTAGGAAGATTTGTTGTTTAAAGATGAGGTTTGAAACACACACACAAACACACACACACACATCCTCTCCCGCGTTAGACCGTCCCGAATTAAGGGAATTTCGATTGTTGATGTGTTCAATGTACATTTGTCGAAATGTTTATCGCTAATGGTATCATTGTCCTAGTATGAATTTGAAGGCAAATGAACAATCTTTAAGCTGAACTCAGGTCCGAATCCCAACGAAACTTATGAAAATAGCTATACACTGCCAAAACTGACCTTTATTACTCTATTTTAATTAGTTAAAATCGGACAGGAGTCTAATCAAACTGGTCGACATTTGAACTCGAGTCATCACAGTCCCGGCTTAAATTTTGAGCACTCTTAGTGAGCGCGAGAACAGTTTTATAAATACTTTTAATGATTTTATTATCGCTGTTCTAATAAAAGGGTCGATTTACCGATATTAACCTATTCCCACACAACAAAATTTTAGACTGGTCCAAATTGAACGAAGTTGCAGAGGACTATTTAAAGTGTATAAAATTTTAGGGTTTTTTTTTTTTTTCAACTTTCTGGGTAGAAAACATTGTGTGAAATAAAGAAGTTGCTTGTTACAAGCAATTTCTTCAATTTACACAATGTATTCCAAAATGGTGTTCTTGTTGTGCATTCAAAAGCATCATTGTGTGGAAATGGGTTAAATGAATAGAGAATACAAGTACCTTTCGAGATGGCGACAGGACAACCGTCAATTGTTTGAGATAAGAAAATGCCAGAGGTAATTTATCGGAAAGGAAAATTGTTTTCCGATATACTCCGCCGTCGAACCCTTTATGGTTATTATTTTTTCTCTCCTTCGATCTGCTTCGTATAACCTATTACCAGACGACGATATTTTAGACTGATCGAATTCAAAAATGTTGCAGACGACATGTTAAAGTTGGTTATATTTAGAAAATGCTTATCTTTTGGGCTAGAACACATTGTTGATAATGAAGAAATTACTTGTAACAAAAAGGATCACCCAGATTGTTTCTCAATGTTATTTCAAGCAAACGGACAAGAATGGATACATCGCTTTTAATGTTCTTCGACGATAACATTGGGGTTGTTAATAGACCTTACCTACCTTTACTTAATTCGAAGTTTTGGCGACCCTTGTTTAACCCATTCCCAAACGACAAAATTTACAAAGATGTTGTTTTTGGTTAATTGAATGGGGTTTAACGGCAGTATTTCAGTCATACCTCGGAGGTTGGAGCACCTAACCATGGCTTCCTTGTATCCATCACACTACTACAACCACGTCCTTTTCGAGCCTCAAGCTACCCATTCCACTTAGGTTTACGATTATCGGCCCTTTGGTGGGAAACAAATGTCGGAAGGATATTCGCCGCGGTTTGAGATCGAACCCGGACCCAATGATTAGGAGTCCCAGGCGCTACTAACTGCGCCATGGCCGCGGCCACGAAAGCGGTTGCAGACGAAAAATACAAAAAAATTATATTAATTGAAAAATAATGGCCATATAAGGTAGAAAAAAGTGAGGCAAGACAAAATTTCTTGTTGTAAGCATTTTTATTTCTTCTCTATCAATATACATGTATTTTATAACTATTTAACCCATTCTAGCTCAACAAAATTTTAGACTGGTCCAAATCGAAAGAAGCTGCAGACGATATTTTCAAGTTGGTGGAATTTAAATTTTCTTTGTCTTTTTGGATAGAAAACATTGTGGATAATTAAGAAATTGCTTGATACAAGCAATTTCTTCATTTTCCACAATGTTTTCCAAAGCTTTTTTCCTGGGGGGCGTATAAAGGAGGGATTGTGTGGGAATGTGTTAAGCGCATAAAAATGCGGGATTGTGTAACAATGGTTAAAAAGGTACTCTAATTCTCGCTCGAGGATAAAAAGGATATTATTTTCAATTATTGCCAGCATAAAAAGATGATAACGCACAAAAAAGAGAGCCAGAAGCAGATCTTGCAAACGGATAGTGTTTGTAAACGGAACACTAATTGACAATCAATATTTGGTGAATAAATTAGGTCAAGTTTGCTCTGCGTTCAGGATAGCAAAGCACTTGCTCAATCCATTACCACTTTGTCCCGCTTTTTGACCCGCGAAAGAAACTGCTATGAAAAGCATTATATGGAAAAGAAGAAATTGTCCGTTTCAGGCGCAAATTTAAAGTTGTCCTACTTGATAAAAAATACAAATTATAACGAAACGAAAAACTTTCAGACTAGTCCAAATTGGAAGATGTTGCTGACGGAATTCTGAGTTCGTTCGAATTCGTTTTTGTTTATTTTTTTTCTTTCTGGGTAGAAAGTTATGTGAGAAATAAAGAAATTGCTTGTCACAAGCAATCTCTACATTTCCCACAATGTTTCCAAACAGTTTTCGCCTTTGTGTGTATAAAAGCGTGATTGAGTGGGAACGGGTTAAAGTGTACTTTGATGAATTTATTGACAATATGACAAGAGTGAAAACGTCGTTTGGATTCTCACATGCCTGTGGGATCTGTACAATCGGACTTGGTTTTTCCTGGTTATCTCTTTTCTAGTGACGAGGGAAGTTTTGCAGCGTTATTTAACCCATTCCCACACAAGAAAAATTTAGACTGGTCCAAATTGAAAGAAAATGCAGACGACAACTTAAGTTCGATGAAATTCTAAAATTCTTTGTCTTTTGGGGAAGAAAACATAGTGGACATTGAAGAAATTGCTTGAATCAAGCAATTTCTTCAATGTCCACAATGTTTTCCAAAGTTATTTTCTTGAGGGGCGTAAAAAGGAGGGATTGTGTGGGAATGGGTTAACGAGACTCCTATCTTAGCATTCGGTTCTCTGTAGCGTCTTAAAATGAGTCAATAAATCGGATTTATTTGACATGTTAGTTTAACCAAGAAGACTTTTTGTGTACTTACCAAATCACCAGTTTTCAGCCAATGAAAACCCAGGCATCGTTTGAAATTCAGAAGGATATATCGCGTAACATGACAATTTGGTCGGTAATGTGAAAAATAAGTCGAGTTACGTAAAATGAAAGTCCCATGTCACTTGCGTAATTAGATGCAATTAGGAATAGTTATATTTCATAACATAACATAACATAACATAATCTTTATTCTCCAATGTACAATATTTTGTACAATATAAGAAAATATCAATTTAAAATTAAACATTGTGAGAGAGGATCGACCTGCCAATTCTTTAAATATTAGTGCGGTTTAATTACGCCAATATTAGATCAAATAGAAAGAACAGAACATAAAGATAAGAAAGTTAACAGGTACCGGGGAAAAAAACATGTCTGGTTTAGGTGTGAAGTAGTTGATTCTCGGTGACGAGCTTAAGTCGTTCATTTTCTTGTTTTCGAAAAAATAGACCAGATATTTTAAATTTCATATGTATTTACAAAGGTACTTTATTTACACATATTAACCAATCTTTATCGTATTCTGACAATTTACCAATCGCGATGTCAATCAAAGATAAAACGGCCAATCATATCATTCATTCTGATCGGAAATCCAATTTGAATTCCGACATTGGCCGCCAATTATGTGAAGCATTTTATTGGTTTTGCGAGTTAAACGTCCAAGCTACAGCTTATTCAAGCTGTATTTACGACGTTTATTTCGCCAACCCACCTTTCTACTTTTTTGTTACATGCCACCGTCCATATTTTTTTCAAAATAATGCCGTTTGAAATCGAAGTGGCACTTCCTGTCGGAGTCAATGGGTGGGGCCAACTGAGTGATTGGTCGACTCACGCGATATAACATAAGCGAAGCGCAGGTTTCATCTCGTAAATCGTCAACTGCTACTTATAAATCATAAATTGTATCAAAGATGTACACCTGCATGTGTAAAGGAAATTGTCTAATTTGTTTTTTTACGCTCCATTGATCCGCAAATTGATTTACTGGTGTTATTATCTGTTCATCAATAAGTTGTTCATTCCGTTATCGCTGATGTGTTAGAAAATAATGAAAAAGGAAACACGAAGGAAAATAGCGACTAAAGCTCCGAGATCACCCCGAGATATCAAATCGCCCGTTGGTCATTCCTGTAGCTCTGAATTTACCTGCATTCGTTAGACTGACACAGCGTGGAATTTAACCAAACCTAACCAGGAAATTTTTTACGAGCATATTTTGTCTCGGACGGTTTCATTATAATCAACTCAACGGAACCACAGCGTTAGCTCTCCGTCACCGTAGGGTAATGACTCAAGCTGGATCGTTTATCTTCGTAGATCGACTTCAAAAGCAACTCTCGGCGATTCTCAATCCGGGGACTGCTAGGCGATTCTATTGCTGTGTCCGAGTTATATGGAAGCTTATGGGAAAAGTAGACTGGTACCACAGTCGAATGTACTAACGTATGACTACCTTTGGTTTCGCCGCTATCATAGCGCAGTCGGTAGCGCATCAGACTCCTAATCTTCAATGATGGCGTGTCATGGGTTCGATCCCCGGCGGCGGCACATATGCTTTCCGATATCTCTCACCAATGGGTGGATAATCGTAAACCTAAGTGGGATAGCAGCTGGAGGCTAGGAAAGGATTTAGTGGTAGTACTGGTGTGAGAAATACCAGGAATCCATCGTTAGGTGCTCCAGCCGCGATATGACTGAAATACTGTTCAAAGTGACGTTGAACCCCATTCAATCAATCAATCTATCAATCAATCAATCAACGTTTGGTTTCATATTCTTTCCATAGACTTTACCCTGAAAAAGTGATTTAACTTACATTTTCACGAGACTTGAACAATTGAATGACCTGTCTTAAGAAGATGGTCTTTTTACTTCTCAAGCGTATTGTTGTTGACAAAGGGGCGGGCACACAGACAAAATGACATGACAATAATCGATCTATCGATAAAGGGTGATAGAGATAACAAAAATTCATCGTTGGTTAACACTGTGTAATTTTGGCAATTTCAAAATTGATGATATGTAATAATTGAGGGACCGCTACTGTTTATCAAAAAATCAATTGGCCAATCAAATCGTTTATTTTACCGGAAGTAAACACCGAAATCTATGTTGAGCGTGTTCTTTGGGTTTGCGATTTCATAAGTTGATACTATAGCTTATTCAATATCCAGGTTTGGCGTTTGGATCGCAATCCGATGAATCGCGTTCATTTCATGTCCTAGACAACGAATTTTATTTGTGTTAAAAATATCGCCCGTTTATTTCCCCAGTCAAACTGCAGTGCCCGAGTTCATTGACCTCCATTGGCCAATAGCTGAATTCTTCAGACGGTTCCAAGATAATTTCATTTTCTTAAACGGTTATTGTTTCTGCTGCTTTTGTTGTTATTTTTTGTTGTTGTAGTTTTGATGCATACTAGAACTAAATGATTGACTTATCTATTACTAGACTACACCATTTTAGACTGGTCCAAATTCAAATAATTTGCATACGACAATTCTTAGTACATGGAATTTTAAATCACTTGTCTCTTTTGGGTAGAAAACATTGTGGAAAATGATGAAATTGCTTGATACAAGCAATTTCATCATTTTCCATCATGTTTTCCAAAGCTATTTTCCCGATGGGCGTCAAAAAAACGAGACTGTGTGTGAATTTGCGAAAAAGCCTGGCATAAGCATTGTCTCATTTTGACGTGTATAGGTTGCTTTAATTGGAAATCTGTATCAATGTTCCATCAATGATGAACTGTTGTTTGAACACAACAATAGTGCACGCCAGCGGATATACCAGGATGTACGCGTCTGTCGTGTTAGTAAAGTGGAAGTAAGGAAATCTTGTTTTCTTTGTCGAAGACGGTGTTTGTATTACTAAGAATTGACTGATCAAACGATCGATTGACCAATCAAATCATTTATTAAGACTGGAAGCGACCTTTTTGAACTCCTACATTTGTGAGAAGCAGTTTTGTTGGTTTGGCGACTTAAACGTCGTAACTACAGCTTGTTCAAGCTGTAATTACGACGTTTAGGTCGACAACCAATCTTTCTACCTTTTTTGTTACATGTTACCGGCCGTTAATGTAACCGTTTGATATCTAAACAGAACAGAACATATCCTTTATTACGTCCATGTACAACAAGGTACAATAGGGACAATATATACAAAATGAAATATATATTAGAATAAGAGGTTCCGGTAAATTTCACAATAGAATAAAAGTACTTTTTGAGGATTACAAAATTTTAGACCTACCGGTATTCGAGGAATAGACGCTCTATAATCAAGAATTTTGAATTCAAATATGAAATAAGGAATAGGTCTAAATAAGTTTTGTAATAAATAGCTCGTTACGTCTAAAGGGGACGAAACACCACAACAGAACCTCTTGTCTGAGGTCAGTGGGCGTGGCAAGAGATCCGTCCATTATTTCGATGGTTCGGAAATTATTAGTTTTATTGTTAATGTTGTATTCTCTAATTCAGGTGCTTTTCTGTGTTTCATTTCTATCGTTTGGCGATAATGCTGGTATCATTTTTGTGCGATCACGCCAAAAATGCCAAGCATCGGCACGGAAATTGTCCGCTTTTAACCCGTTAGGCCTACTAGACAACAAAATTTTAGAATGGTCCAAATTAAAAGAAATCATGACTTTAACGATAGAAAACACTGTTGACAATGAAAACAATGCTTGATACAATCAATGTCTTCATTGTCGACAAATCTTCCAAACCTTAATTCTAAAGGGGTGTAATGATTGTGTATAGATGGGTTAAATGTAAATCGGTCGTTCTACTTCGATTTATACATATTCATGTTCGACATACCAAATTTGATTGAACTGTGCTGGATCCCATCTCTTTTCCAAATGATTGTTTTACGGAATTCTAATATGACCTATTTCCCTCAACGAAACTTATTTACAATTGATCAATGATCACCGAATATTGTTATTGATTTTAATATTGTTTAGATTTTCGTGTTTTTATACTTTATGTGTCTGTAGCCACATGGTTGTGAAATGATAAAATACATGTTACATTATCCTTTATTGTCAAATGGAAGAGCTATTTTGCATATGTTTTGTCCCTTTGTTTGGGGGGGGGGGTTTATTCAATTGAATTCGTTAACAAGAGGGCGAATTGACGAGTCGCTGGTCCGGCCCACTTACTCCGCTGGCCAGGAAGGTAGACTCCGATATTAAATGGCGTTATTTTGCAATTTCTTGGCGAGTAGCATGTAAAATCAAAGTACTGAAAGTACTGTAAGCTAGCAAAGCAGAGTTTTGTTAAGTAATCTCCTTTGTTAAAGGTTATCATGATAAATAAACTAGGTTAAAGGCACCCAAGAGTTAACCCAAACTCTTAGACTGGTTCAAATTGAAAAGGGTTGCAGACAACAATTTCAAGATAGTGGAAACATTATGGACATTGAAGAAATTGCTTGTTACAAGCAATTTCTTCAATGTCCACAATGTTTTCCAACGCAGTTTCCTTGAGATGCTTAAAAAACCGAAATTGAGTTGGAATGGGTTAGATAGCATGCCTTTGAAAGAGTACACTACAATTTGAATAGAGTTTGTAATATTCTTAAAATACACCAGAACTACTTGTTATGGTGTATGCATTCAATTGATTAGTGGTTAAGCCTCCAGTGGCAGTTCGCACTCGTTGAACTTTGATATCACCGCAAAACTTTGTCTGTTAACTTAAGCTATCAAAGCTGACGCTTTGCTAGCTAAAAAGGGTTAGACGGTTAGTTGGCGACCTTGCGCCTTAAATATAGTTTGTATGGCGTTTAAGTCGCCAAGACAACTAAAAAATACTTCAAATTAATGACGGCCAATGTCGAAGTTCAAATTTCACTTCCGGTCTTTATGTATGATTTAATTTGGGGGGTGTTGTTTGTTTGTTTGTTTTTTTGTTTTTGGTTTTGTTTTCATCGACAGCCACGATCGTTCAGTTCGATATGTAATCGCTTGGCAATCTCAGAAACCCATCATATTGTGGTTGTTTTGCTTTCAAGCGCGACCTATCAGATTCATTGAAGCATGGTTTTGACTATTCTCTCCTTTCTATCCAATAATAAAGTTTGTGCATTACAGCGCAATGAAAAATGTTTTCGTCTGGACTTAACCCTGTCCTGTACAATTCCTGTTGTTTTTTACGTCCAGGCCATTTTATACTTGAGAAAACATTGTCTGAAAAGAAAAAAATGCTTGTAACAAGCAATTTCTTCTTCTCCCATAATGTTTGCTACCCTGTAATATGGTTTCTCATCAAATTTCACCCAATTTTAATTGCCGCCAGTAATTTCTTTCAAATAAGACAAATCTTATACACCGAAAGAAGGAAAGGGTTAAACTATTACATCACTATCCATCTTTTTGAAGCCCCTGTAGAATGATATCTTAAAAAATGCCTGTAACAAGGACGAACTTATTTACTATACTTTTGTTTAAACACAGACTGATTGATTGATCGATTGATTGATCGATTGATTGATTGATTTGTTGGTTGGTTGGTTTGTAAGTTGATTGATTGATTTATCGATTTATCGATCGATCGATCGATCGATCGAGGAATGAATGAATGAATGAATGAATGAATGAATGATCGATCGATTGATCGATCGATTGATTGATTGATTGATTGATTGATTAATGCTTTGACTGATCGATTTGTTTATTGGTTAATTGATTGATTGATTGATTGATGAATTGATTGATTGATTGATTAATTGATTGATTGATTGATTGATTGATTGATTGATTGATTGATTAATGGACGGACGGATGGATGGATGGATGGATTGAGGGAATGAGAGTATGAGGGGTTGATTGATTAATTGATTGATTGATCGATTGATTGATTGTCTGGTCGTTAGATCGTTTGATTTTTTTATTGATTGATTGATCGATTGATCGATTTATCGATTGCTGTATTGATTGATTGATTGATTGATTGATTGATTGATTGATTGATTGATTGATTGGTTGATTGATTGATTGGTTGATTGATTGATTGATTGATTGATTGATTGATTGATTGATTGATTGATTGATTGATTGATTGATTGATTGATTGATTGATTGATTGATTGATTGATTGATTGATTGATTGATTGATTGATTGATGGATGGATGGATGGATGGATGGATGGATGGATGGATGGATGGATGGATGGATGGATGGATGGATGGATAGATGGATGGATGGATGGATGGATGGATGGATGGATGGAATGATGGATGGATGAATGAATGGATGGATTGATGGATGGATGGATGGATGGATTGATTGATGGATGGATTTATGGATGGATAGGTCAAACAATTGACGGATCGCTGATCCCATCTATCTTTCTCCAACAGGAAGGCCGACCTTAATATCAAACGATGTACCGTTGTAAGTATGAATAGTAAAAGGTAACAAAAATGTAAAATGGTTTGTTGATGGTGTAAACATATTACTGCAGCTGGAATAATTCGTTGTGACGACTTTTAAGTCTCCAAATCAACAAAAAAAGTTTCACGTAATTGCTAGAATTTCAAGTTCACTGCGGGTTTTTTAGGTTGCGATTGGTCAATCGATTTCTGATCCATTAATTTCCATTGCTAAAATTAGGATATTTTCAAGAATCCATTTGCAGTGGTACACTCTTTTAGATCTTACTGGTTATGTGTATAGCATACAATGGATTCTACTCTAATTACTAAAAGTTGGCGAATTCTTGATACAAGCAATTTCTTCATTATCCACAATGTTTTCCAAAGCCTTTTACTTGAGGGGCGTAAAAATGAGAGATTGTGCGGGAATGGGTTAAAAGTTATTAAGTATGGGTTTGTATGTCTTATTTAATTGACCGATTAGACATTGTATAAGTTCGGCCTCTGAATACGTCCTATTTTATCGAGTGTTTTTGGTTGTTAAATGGCGGTTTTTATTAAACAAGGTCGAAAACCAATACTAAATATGATAAATTAAAAACGTGGTTTCCCTTGTGATGCTATAAGGCAATTTCACCAAATCGCATACATTTTCACTTATCTGTTTGTCCATTTCTTTGTGAGTTCGTCATCATTAAATGTTTTTCTTTCTTTATCTGTTCTCATATGATAATTATGAAAAAAGTAATCATATTTGGGCCGAGTTATTGGATAGAAAATGAAAAGGCTTTCAAATTTCATACAGTTCTTTTTGAGTACACGTCATCATCTGTCAAGGTCATGTTGATTTTTCAAGGTCACATTTGAAGTTTAAGAAAGAAAGAAATGGGATGGAAAATCCTATCAATCAAACCTATGTGAGAAAGGCGTTTATCTCATGTGGTAGCTTCTTTATTTTGGAACTGAATATATGACCAAGTAACACTAAAGTGTTTATCGTTCATGACAATATCTTCCCAATTCTAAATCATCGTTGTAATTCTAAAGCATCGTAACCACAGCTTGAGTCAAGCTAAATTAGAAGTGCAGGCATAATATGAAGGTGTTTATTTTTTACGCGTGCACATACATATTTTTATAAGTGCATGCGTTAAATAACGCGTGCACTTTCACAATAAAAGCGCGCACGCTGAAATTAAACGGATTTACCAATAATATTTACGCGTGCATGGGAACTTTTGACTCAATTGGTACACCATAATAAATTGTTTCAGTGTAGACTTGACAGAATCATAAGACTTAACCAAGATTGAATCTTGAAATTTGTCCAACTAGTACTTTAAAAGTTTGTGTGTATGTATTTTTCGATATTATCAACGAAAGTATTTGTACCTATATGATATAATATGTAACTAGGTTTGTTTGATATTCCGTTTATTTTATTTGAAATAAACGCCTATCAAGGTATAGCTTGAATCTTGCTAAGCGTATCTTTTCGTTTCATATTTTCAAATTAAAATGTCATTGAAAACAAAATTTTGATCATAAAAGGCTAACGCGCGCACTAACAACAAATTATTGGTAAATTACGGTACAAAAATGCTAGCAAATTACTATAATTACCAGGGGATTATCCCTTACCCCTTATGTACAAAAATGTGAGGACTTGCGTACCTTTTGATAGATAGTTACCTCGTGAAAGTTAACTCTTGATAACACTGTCAATGCATTTTTGTTGAATGAACTATCTGCTCCTCTAATTAACACCACAGAAATAGTACACCCGGTTGTCTTGGATGAGTTGAAATCAGTTCGGATACGAAAGGGTTGGGAAAAATGTTTCTCTAACAAGTCTACAGATTAAAGGATTATGCCCACAAAACCGGCTTTGTATTATGAACGAAGGTGTTGATTTCTGTATTATAATGATAGGGCTTGAAATTGTTCCTCATAGAAACTAGTAAATTGGTCACTGGTACGGTAATAAGATTTTGTACTGGATGTATATGTGTGTGTTTCCTTGTGTCAGCTTGTGTTAATGCTAATTTGGACATACTTTGCGCTTGTTGATGTTGTATTGGCATAATTTACGGGAAATACTTCACTGTCGAAATCGTCGAATTTCAATATCATTTGTTAAGGACGATCGCTACAACTTATGTTAATGATTTGGCGGGGAGTTAATGAAAAACTCCAGTAAGTGGTGAAAGCTCAGATTATTGATCCATTGTTGATTACTATGTAAATTGATTAACCAGTTAGAGTATTTTAAGAAATCAAGATGTAAATTTCGCATAAAATTTATCTTTCAAAACTACTTTTCATTTATTGAATATCAAATCTGCTTATCTATGATATTAAAGTAGCATCCTTGCTATTAATTGACTTCATATAGTGTCTTAAAGAAGTAGCTCAACTAAGTTTTATTGATAAAACTGTATTTTTACCAGAAATGGCATTGCTTTCTGAGAAATTCTCTCGATTTAGTGTAAATTCATTTTCACCCATATGCGACCATGCAAAGAAGTAGAACTTGCTTCTCGTTTCAGCGATTCGACATTTTTATCAATGGAGTTAGTTTTCGGAAGCGCAATTTCATCCCTTTCAGCATGAAAGTATGGAGAACCTTGAATGAAAATCCTAAAGCTAGTGCCCCTTTTTGCATCATTTTTGTAGGTCACGTTGTGAACTCAATCTAATCAAATTCTGATGAACATAAAAAAAAGGCCATATGTTGTAGCGATCGGCCTTAACCCATTCCCACTTGACAAAGTTTTAGACTGGTCCAAATTGAAAGAAGATGCAGACGACAATTTCAAGTTGATGGAATTTAAATTTTTTCACCTTTTTTGATAGAAAACATTGTGGATAATGAAGAAATTGCTTGATACAAGCAATTTCTTCATTTTCCACAATGTTTTCCAAAGCTTTTTCTTGAAGGGCGTAAAAAGGAGGGATTGAGTTGGAATGGGTTAACTGCGACTAATCTTGGTTGTAAGTTGACAGAGTAAATGACAAGAAATTTGTCAGCTGGATATTTCAGTTTACCGAGTATATCTTTCCGCAAGTACAGTCGCTAAACAATTGGTTGATGTCCACCGCGAAGATCGAGAGATAGCTTGTGAGATCACAAGAATCTGGGGTCTCTGTGGCTAAAAAACGAGATTACGACCGTGAGGACGAAAGACTACGATGACAAGAACTCAATATAATTGCTTGATCTCGAAATCGTACTCGGGTGTTCGAACCGTCCTACTCTCAATATTCACCGTCGTACTGCCGCGTTCATACCATCTTACTCTCAATATTCAACCATCGAACTGCCGCTTTTGTACCGTCCTACTCTCAATATTCACCGTCGTACTGCCGCGTTCATACCATCGTACTCTCAATATTCAACCATCGTACTGCCGCTTTTGTACCGTCGTACTCTCAATATTCAACCATCGTACTGCCGCTTTTGTACCGTCCTACTCTAAATATTCAACCGTCGTACTGCCGCTTTTGTACCGTCGTACTCTCAATATTCAACCATCGTACTGCCGCTTTTGTACCGTCCTACTCTAAATATTCAACCATCGTACTGCCGCTTTTGTACCGTCCTACTCTAAATATTCAACCGTCGTACTGCCGCTTTCATAGCGTCGTACTCTCAATATTTAACGATTGAACTCTTGCGTTTTCGGCTGTGCACCCTCGCGGATCGAGAGTTCAACGCCAAAATCGCGAAAATAAGCGAAGAGTACGGTGATGATATCGCATAAGTACGGGTAAACGGTCACGGATAAGAACATACGAATGCCGATTTGATTCTGCCTTTTCTTTAAATGTACTTGCGAAAGGGTTATTTTTCAACCTAGTTACTTTAAGAGTATGTTTTATTTATACCTTCAGTCGAAGGCGGTTCGTGAATAATACAATTTATCCAATTACGTGTTCTTTTTTTCAAGACATATACAAGGTCGGACAAAAACACCAAATTCGCTTTCCACACCTAGCTCAGATAGAAAGTTCTACCTAGGTTTTAATCGACATTATTCTACAAAATGATCATTTACAAGTAACAAATAATAAGATATTGGTTAACGACATAAACGTCGTAACTACAGCTTGAATAAGCAGTAGTTACGACGTCTAAGTCGCATAACCAACAAAAATACTTGACATGAAACATCGACCAATATCGGACTAAAAGCTTCACTTCCGGTCTGAATGTATTTTTGATTGGTCATTCGTTTTTTGAATTGAAAAATCACGATCCAACGATTCATTAGATATACTTTTTAGGAATTTTACCAACGTATAAATGTATAATTGTTTAACTTACGACTTTAATAACGAACATAAGTGAATAAAGTGGAGAGTTATTAAAGTGAAAATGAGCAACAGAGTAATGACGAGCCGACGTGTCGGCAAACAGAGTGAGGACCGACCTATGTCGACACTGTCTGTCGGAAGCAACAAAAGGTATTTGGTTATTTTGATAGCAAAAAAAAAATAATAATGAGTTTAAATTCTAAATTTACCCTTATTGATCGCTGGCCACGCCCACTGCCTGTGAATGGAAGTCAAATAATACCCATTCCCACACAATGACGCTTTTTAGTCTATACTAATTTTCTAATAATTTACTAATAACTAGTTCGAGTGCGACGAAAGCGTTAAGCTTATAGGGTCGCTCTCGAACACTCACAATCCAGATATTTTCATGTTCTTGAAATATAGGCAGTGACTAAAATCCACTGCTAACTACTCTTACAGTTGGGTATACTGGGGCTGGCTATTAAGTGTCTTTACCATGAACACACCCCGGTGACGGTGGGGTTCGTACCCGCGACCCTCAGATCATGAGTCAAGCACCTATACCACTTGGCCATCTAGGCAGACTCTGAAGTTTTTAACACCCCCCAAGAAAAATAATTAGGAAAACATTGTGTAAAATGAAGAAATTGCTTGTAACAATCCTGTTCAAAATTACATTGAAATCAAAGGACTGAAATCACTGGAAGCGTTATCGACAGATCAACATTTCATTTGAAAACTGATTTTTATTAACAATTTTCGTTTAAAAGAGACAAGCAGGTGGTGAAGACTAAGATCAGACTGCACATATGTGCAGCCAGATCTTTGTGTATACACCCTGCCCAGAAATGAATATTCAGGGTTCAGCATGACAAGGGTTGAAACGTTTACTGTTTAAATTGCATTAAAACCAAAGGACTGAAATCACTGGAAGCATTATCTACAGATCTAAATTCCATTTGTAAACACATTTAATAAATAATTCTACTTTAAAAGAGACAAGCACGTGGTGTAGACTAAGATCAGACTGCACATATGTGCAGCCTGATCTTTGTCTATACACTCTGCCCAGACATGAATATTCAGGGTTCAGCATGACAAGGGTTGATACGTTTACTGTTTGAAATTGCATTAAAATCAAAGGACTGAAATCACTGGAAGCATTTTCTATAGATCAACATTTCATTTGAAAACACATTCTATAAATAATTCTACTTTAAAAGAGACAAGCACGTGGTGTAGACTAAGATCAGACTGCACAGGAATATTCAGGGTTCAGCATGACAAGGGTTAATACCTATACGCCATTGTTCTCGTCATTCGTGTTGTGGTGTAAATTTTTCCACAGCTTGAAATACAACAAGTATTTCTTCCGGTGTTTATTAGGTATTTTGAATAAACATGTATTTTCCGTAAAAGAAGAGAAACCTACACTATAGATGACTTTACCCCAAGATGCTTTTTGTTAGAATTATGTTGGTGGCTTCATATTTTATGTGAGTCCAACTTCTCATGATTCTTTTTTGCACTTTGATGATTCAGAAAACGTGTGTCAAATAAAAACTTAGTATTAACCCTTTCCTGTTTAATCCCTGGTTTTTACGTCCCTGTGTTTTTATAATTGAGAAAACATTGTGGAAAAAGAAGAAATTGCTTGTAACAAGCAATTTCTTCTTTTTCCGCAATATTTTCTACCCTACTGAATGATTATTTTTCAAATATGTTCCACCTTCAATTGTCGTCTGCAAAACCTTTAAATTGGACCAGTCCAAAATTTCATAAAACAGGAAAGGGTTAAATAAAACTTTGTTTGTGTGTATGTGTATGTGCATTTATTGACTCTTATCTCTTAATGCAAGTGATTACTGATAAGCCAGCAAAAGCACCTTCAGGATTTTCAATCCTTTGATTTTTTCACCATTACGATGAAGTATGTGTTGATTGCTATTTGGTACTTTAATATGTCTCCCGTTTGAATATCTGTGTTTTCGATGTCAATCAGGTTCGTTTCTGTTTGCTTCATGACAATCAACACAACAAAAGTAATGGTTCCGCTGGGGCTCGAACCCAGGACCTCTCGCGTGTGAAGCGAGCGTGATAACCACTACACTACGGAACCCATGACGTGTGTTTAAAGATTGTCTTTATCGTCTTATGACTTGCATATGAGCGGGTTCGTGCTTGTTCGTGTTTCGTGTCCACAATTTGTAAAGGGAAAAAACTCCTACAATTAGACGAGAAAATATTTCTGGTTACTTCTCTTTGTATGGTTTTCCATTGATTGCCAGTCCATACAATGTGAAGCCCTCGCATGTATCCCTTTATAGACCTAGGCGGAGAGAAGTTCGTGTAGTTCGCTTTAAGATGGCAATTATGTCCAAGTCTTCAAGCCTTTCGAATGGTCAAAAGGAGAAATACGTTGTCGATAAACGAACAAAAGATCGCGAATATAACTTTATTCGTGCTTTATTTACGATGTTTAGGTCACCCAATGACAATTTTCGTTTAAGTTGTCCATGTAAAGCAATACTTATGACGTTAGACTGGTCCAAATTTAAATGATAAGTTACAGAGGACAAAACGTAGTTGGACTCTTTGTCGTTTTGGGAACAAAACTTTCTGAATATTGAAGAAATTGCTTGTAACAAGCAATTTCTTTTTCTTTTTATCATTTTTTTCGTAACTTTTTCTAAAGATGGGTGAAAAGGTTGACTTGTGTAGGAATTACTTACGAGAGACACAAAAGGATTTGACTTGGATCCGTGACCATGTAGTTTTAGAAAACGAAATAATAATCCCTTCATCCCTAAAATACATACTGAACGAATGTGAAAATACCCAAAGGTCGCAGATATCCATCATCCGAACAAGCAACATGTCTAATTTTGACTTTTAAGTATGACCGAGAACACAAATCAAATATGATCATTTTCTTTACAACTAGGTCTTATACTTAACCAGGATTTTGGTCAGGTAATTGCGGTAATATAAAACAGGAACGGACAAAAGGACAAACAATAAATGTTACTGCAGGTTTTGATCCTGTCAGTCTACGAAATTTCCGTTACCCTGATCGGGGTCTATACTTTGTACACATCTCAGAAGACTCGATTTTCACCCGACGGGTCACAAATAATGATTTGTGTTGCTCTTTTTTCATATGAAACCACCACTATACAATGACGCTTTCTGGCGCCCCTCAAGAAACAGGCATTGGAAAACATTGTGGAAAATGAAGAAATTGCTTGTGACAAGCAATTTCTTCATTGTCCACTATGTTTTCTTCCACAAAAGACAAGGATTTTTAGATTTTCACCGACTTGGAATTGTCGTCTACAGCTTTTTTCAATTTTGACTAGTCTAGAATTTCCTTGTGTTGAAATGGGTTAAGTCAACCTGTGCCACAAGACCGGGCTCTGTTAGATACTGAGATATTTATCAAATGTACGGATCGACGGGCCCGACCATTGAATTCACGGACCACATTGAGTGTTATCTTGCAATATTTATGGCCAGCTACATATGTAACGAAATGTAAAATGGCTCGTTGGCGAACTAAACATCGCAACTACAGCTTGAATAAGCTGTAGATAAAGTTACGAAGTTAAAGTCACGAAATCAGAAAAAAATACTTCACATAAATGTCGGTCAGTATCTGAGTTCAAAGTTCACTTCCGGTACTTTGATTCACAGTCGTGATTGGTCAATTATTATTATGAGAATAATATTCCCTGCTTTGATATTTTCATTGGTGCGTAAAGCCGCCGTCAAAGCGCAGTCGGTCGCGCACAAGACTCCCAATCTTCAATCACGGGATGTCATGGGTTCGATCCCCGGCGGCGGCAAATATTCTTTCCGACATTTGTTTCTCACCAATGGATGGATAATCGCAAACCTGAGTGGGATAAGAAGCTGGAGTTAAGGAAAGGATGAACTGGTAGTACTGGTGTGAGAAATACCAGGAATCCATTGTTAGGTGCTCCAGCTGTCGCGATATGACTGAAATACTACTAGAAATGGAGTTAAACACCAATCAATCGTTGGCGAGTTAAATGTAATAACTACTTTATCCATCCAATGACGATATTACACAATGTGTAGTTTATGGCTTAGGTAGACAACAATGCGGAAATGGAAGAAATTGCTGATAACAAGCATATTTATTCATTCGTTTTCTTTTCTTTTTTGGGGGGTGGGGGGTGGGGGATGGGGGTATCATTTTCAACATTGTTTTCTTGTACTTTCGTAAATAAGTGGGATTGTGTGGAAATGGGTTAATATCAGAAGGCTTTTTCAGTCGCGCCTTCTTGTGTCAGATGGTTAGACCACACCGGGTTGTTGGCCTTCTTTGTTCTATTTAGAATTACACATCGTCGATGTTCTACGAAAACCTCGTAACTACAGCTTTGAATAAGCTGTAGTTACGAGGTTTTCGTAGAACATCGTCGACATGTTTATGATTCTATAGCATATAACAAAACATTCGTTGACATATGACTTCTTAACTGCATCATCCTCATTCATAGGTCACAAATGATGCTTTTCTAGCCAGAGTAGAGGCACTATCTTTTTCTACAGATGAAAAGGTCGGTTAGTTTAGGTACGTCAATATCCGTTTTTCCGTCCTCTGGAATATAAATCCGGGGACGGAGACGGCCAAGTCAAGCGTACAACTATAGAATAGACGCAGAACTCGTGAAAAGTAAACATGTGAATACATGTATGTTGATCACTATTGTGTAATTGAAATGTTGTTTTCGTGTCTGAATAGTTTACTTTTACCCTTCAATGAACTCCGGAAGTAAATTTTCGCGAGGTCCAGGTATCTTCCCTCTTGTTGTCAAAATAACGATCACATTCCAAGATGGCAGCCAAAGTTTCTGGACTCACATTTTGAACTTTCATAATTTAAGCTTGAAAATAGTGAATGTCGTAAAATAATTTATTTTTTAGTTTAGTGTATCAAAAGCTGGCGTTCTGATTGGTCGAAAAAAACATATTCATACCATCATAACCAAAATTTTGAGCACGCAGTTATTTTATTTGCTTCCTCACAAAATATTACCATATAAAAAAATAAAAGTAAATTGTTTGCCTTTTTGCTCCATGCTATTATAACAAATGAAGAAAATATATATCTTCTATTTTCATGGAGGGTTGTTAAAGGCAATTTTTTCTTTATCCACAATGTTTTCTCTCTCAAAGGACAAAAAAAATCAACTAATACGGGATACGAACCTACGCGGATACGGCAAAGCCGCCTAGCGCTGCAATGTCCGTCGTCTTTAACTTCTGCGCTACCGAGACATCCCCAAACAAAAAAAATATTTTCAAATAACGCATTTTAAGCTTCCACTGCAGCACACTCCGTATAAGGGTTCTATTTTTGAAAATTCTATTATAGTATATTGAATTTTCTCACCCTTATCTTTAGAACTGATATTTTATTTGACTCTTACGGGATTCGAACCTACGCGGAGTCAAATAATATTAGTTCACCCTAGGGTTGAAAAAAACAAGAGTAACTGCCGTAGTTGAGAGAATTCAATATACTATAAATAGAATTTCTAATCAATTAAAGATTGTGCTCTGCAGAATGTTTGATTTTGGACCAGTCTAAAATTTCGTTGTCTGGTAATAGGTTTATCTGGGTCATGAGCGCCTGAAAATGTATTAACCAAACTAAAATATTTTTCAAATCGTCCAAACGGATTAAATACACGCTGTCAGTCAGATTTAAGAAAGATTAACAACCGTACTTTTATCCATTAGGGCCAGATTCGATATGTAAAATGTTAAGATGTGCTGTAGCCGGGTGGGCGAAAACCAGCAGAGGTCTCTCGGTGTCTTATCTAAATATTAGCTTGGCGAGAACTCATGCTTTCTTGATTACTTGTCCAGCTTAGTAGCACGATCTATAGAATATGTCCATGTCTGCTACACTTAGAGTATTTAACCCAATGCCGTACGAGAAAACTATAGACTCTTCCATATTGAAAGAAGTTTCAGACGACAATTTCATGTTGATAAAATTTGAAAAATCTTTATCTTTTAGGTCAGAAAGCATAGTGGCTAATGTTACAAGCAAATTCTTCATTTCCACAATGTTTTCTAAAGTCCTTTTCTCGGGGGGGGGGCGTCAAAAGGCGTCATTGTGGTGGAATGGGTTAAAATTCTGAATGAGGTTATGTTTTACTTTACTCACTTATTGCCCTCTTGGTTGACTTAACTTTTGATCCTAATTAATCTTAAACCGCGAGAAAATGGTCTCCGAGGGATCTGTTAAATGTTGTTTTTCATTAGAATTTAACCTAAGATAACATGACATTTCTGTTATTGACAGATCGCTAGTCACGCCCACTGACCTCCGACTGGAAGTTCGACTTAGATATTAACCAATTACCAAACAGCAAAATTTTAGACCGGTCCAAATTGAAAGGAGTTGCAGACGACGATTTAAAGTTCGTGAAATTTTAGATTTTTCAACTGTCTGGATAGAAATCATTTGGAAAAATGAAAAATATTGCTTATGACAAGCAATTTCTTCATTTTCCACAATGTTTTCCAAAGCTTTTGTTCTGAAGGGGCGTAAAAAGGTGTCAATATGTGGGATTGAGTTAACCCGAGTTTCTGTGTTTGTTTCCCAAACATTGTGGTCAGTAATATATAATCAAAAAAAGATAAATTAAAAAGAATGGTTGGTTGATAACCTAAACACCTTATCTACACTCGGATACGCTGCAGTTACAACGTTAAAGTCGCCAAACCATAAAAAATGCCAAATGTCAGTGCTAAAAATTCGCTTCTCTTCTTGATTACTGATTTGACTGGGCAATCGACAACTTGATTGGCAGCGGCGATCCCTCAATTGAGCCTATGCGTGACATTTCCAACCATTTCGCATGTGCGTGATCCTCACACATTGAGCACCATGGACAGCCATTCTGGGCAATGAGAATATTCGCTGATTGTTTAAAGAAGCTTTGGGTCAGTATCTATCTACAGAGCGCAGAGTGAAGACTCTGATCAGACTGTGCGAACGCACAGGCTGATCTGAATCTTCACTTGGCGCACATGTGTACTGGTTGGAAATGTCACGCATGCGCTCAATTGTTGTAAACCAAAACTCATGTCCTAATTTGAAAATGATTACCCAATGAGGCGTATTTATGAAAAATGTTGGAAATTCGTTATTTTCGGAAATGTCACACCATTTTTCCAGGGCGCGACTTCCTTAATTCGTTAATACTTAAGCTCCCAAAATGTCTACTAGATTACATGTATATTAGATGTAATTAATTGAAATTAATGTATGTGTGTCGAGAGAAGTTATTTTGTGAAGTTCGTCTGACTTAATGATGGAATTTGGATTTCTTAATTTGTGAAATGGGGATATTTTTGTTGCAAGCTTCAAACCTTATGAATCGTCATTGATATATCTACGAACCCCTTTTGAAAAATTTTGCTGTAATAGGAATAATGGACCCTAACAACAGGAAAAGTTCATATCTTTCTAAATATGTAATCCTAGAGCAGATATTTACATGATTTGGTAGTTATAACATTACTAGAACTATTCACCAATAAGATATCTATTGTATCGTCGGTGTGCGAGCAAAATGTCGTAACTACAGCTTTAATTAAAGCTGTAGTTACGACATTTGCTCGCGCACCGACGATATACTTTCCCCTTTTCAATTCTTACGTTATTGATAAGCTTTGAAGATAATATTGTTCTCCACCATTGGAATAATTTCTTCTCTTTTAACCCTTTCCTGTTCAATTCCATGTTATTACATCCCTGTGATTTCATAATTGAAAAATATTACAGAAAAAGAAGAAAGTGCTTGCAACAAGCAATTTCTCCTTTTTACCACAACATTTTCTATCCTACTGAATTGTTATTTTTCAAATTATATCCACTTTGAATTTTCGTCTGCAAAACCGTTGAATTTGGGCGCATCTAAACTTTTGTAAAACAGTAAAAATTAAAGATTAAATTTGAACTTTGAAAATCCAAAAATTGTAGATCCTTCAACCTGCACTAACTACTTAAGTTGAAGTGATATAGATTGTCAGGCATTAGCCATTAGAATTTTTAAAATAACCCAATTGTGATGGATCGACGTCGATCGTCCATGATCGAAGTGTCCATGACGAGTAAACGGAAAATGTCGAACCCAAAGATCGTGCTTTCCGAACAGCCTCGGTCAGCCAAGTCACGTGAGGGTTATGTACGGGGACGGAGCTGCAGTATTTCTAAAGAAACTTTGAAGTAAGCTTATTTCTAAATATTTCCAATTGCTTCTATCAGTGAAGACAAGATTAACCAATCTGACATATAGGCCAGGTTTCCTTGTTACAAGCAATTTCTTCATTTTACACAATGTTTTCCCATTTTTTTTTTTTTTATTTATTTATTTTTTTTATTTATTTATTTATTTTTTTCATAAGAGGTGTCAAAAAGCGTCATTGTGTGGGAATTAGTAAAATGGAAAACAAAAGATTTGCTATATGTTTTGAGTTCCTGGCCGTCGGTTATGAAAAGTAACGTGGTTTGTTATCTCAGTTAAAATGACTTATCCAAGGTCACTGGGCTTATCCAGTGAACCGTGAATTCATTCTGTGGATACCAAAATAGATATATTTGGAAAAGGTCTGAAAATGTTCAAATTTCATATAGAATTGTTATTTTTCAAAGAATAAAAACCTTTGACCATTATTGTTGCTTTTGTATACTCGATTGACAGAGCGCTTCAGTTCAAATGTTTTCACTTCCCTAGGAAAGGGGCTTTACCTAAATGCTACCCATCTACCTATTGGTAGATTTCGGTTGGCTATTTAACCCATTCCCACAATGACGCTTTTAAACACCCCTCAGTATAAAAGCTTTCTTTATTGTCCACAATGTTTTCTGCCCGAAAAGATAAAGATTTCAAAAAATTCATCAAATTAAAATTGTCATCTACAACTTCTTTGAATTTTGACTGGTCTAAAATTTTGTCGAATGGTAATGGGTTAATGTCTTGCTCATGAATACAACCCAATGACGACGGGAATCGAACCGTTGACCTCTAAATCACTAGTCATGCACCTTTACAATTTTGGGTCAGTCATTTGTATGGTGACTTCATGTGAGCGGTCTACGATCATCGTGGACTCTTGTTTAGGAACTCATTTGCTTTCCAAAAGGATGAGAATATATTGCTTTATCATATGAGTACGAGAACAATGGGCCGTCTCGAGTTCTATGTAGAATATTTAGTCGTTGACCCGTTCCATGTTCAGCCTTGTACTGGTCCAATTTGAAAGAAATTACGGATGACACCTCAGAGTAGAAAACATTGTGTCAAAAGAAGAAATCTTTCGATAAAAGCAAATTCTTGTTTTCCCAGAATATGCCCATAAATTCTTTGGGCGGAAAAAATGCAAAAAAAAAAAGATATCTGTTTGTTTCCTGTAACATCCATTTCTTCCTGTGGTTACATGTTTGATATTTTACCAGGCTGTATTTACATGTGATTGATCATGGTTTTATCATCTGTTTACTCTTGAATTAGTTTTATGAAGGGTAAATATTTATACACAGATTTGCCTGTTTAATGTGATCATTTATAAACCAGTGCATACTCGCACAAAACGATGCATGGTTATCATTAATCGATTAACCAATTAATAACTATAAAATATGATACTGCTCCGAATTGAAGGAGTTGGCGACAATTTAAAGTTTATGAAATTTTTCAATTTTTAAACCTTTTTTAAGGAAATATTGTATAAAATGGATTTTTTTTAATCTTGGGGGCGTCAAAAAGCAGGGTTGTGTGGAAGTGAGTTAACGCCTTAAGCATCCCACGATGTTTTCTAGGTCTACTTTTCTCATAGCGAAAAAAATGCAGAATTAAGTTGTTATGGATTTAACTAAACAGATCGTGCGTTCTTTATGCCGTTGCGAGTGAACGATATCGTGGAGTGCGGGGCACGTTGCATTTAAACGATACCCGATTATCTTAAATCTGTCAACACTACAATGTTGAGCGTTAAACCGCAAACATTTCACAAAACTCCTTTAATTGAATGACGCTGCTATACTTTTTAACCAATCACATTATTTTTTCAATAAGTCCAGTTTGCACATCGGTCAATAAGAAGCCGATCTGGCATGATATACATGAAGCTTGATTGATTGTATTAAAGTATACAAATCGGTCAATAAGTAGCCGATCTGGTACACTACATAAGGGTGATCGATTGTAATAAAGCATACACAGCAGTCAATCAGTTAGCCATCTTGCACAGTATGCATAAAGGAGGATCGACTGTATTCAAATCTACACATCTGTCGGTAAGGTCTGTACATCGGTCAATTAGTCGCCGATCTAGCACAATATACACCAGGGTGATCGGTTTTATCAAAGTCTGCGAAACGGTAAATAAGTCGCCGATCTGGTATAATATACATAAAGGATGAATCAAATATATGACAAAGTAGTTCTAAAAATGTCGGGTTTCTCGAAATCATAGATATAACTGACCTCTGTTGGAATAAATTTTATTTCAAAATATCAGTTCCACGAAGTTGATGCGACTAATTTGCTTGTCGATTATATATAAAGCACTTTCCGTTGAAAGTACTTTGCTATCGATCAATCATTTTGTTATTGGGGAAAGACGGCATTTCTTCTCTTATCAGAAGCAGTGTAGGATTATTATATACATTATTTATAACAATGAACAATAAAGGAGATAGGGATTTGTTTAAATTGAAATCAAATCTGTCGAGATTTAACCTTTAAAGAAAGCTGTCTCTCAAAAAATGAATTCTATAGTGTACATATCTTCTTACCGACCTGGCTAATGGATTGGTATTCTGTCTAGAACAAAAGATTGGACCTTAACCGCTTGTCAGATCATAACTTTCAAAAGAAATTGAAAGCCTTTAACCCATTCCCATTCGACATAACTTAGATATTACAGACGACAATATCAAGTTGGTATAATTTTGAAAAAATATTTGTCTGTTGGGGTGGAAAACATTTTGGATAATGTAGAATTGCTTGTGACAAGTAATTAATTCATTTTACTCAATGTTTATAAAGCTTTTTTATGGGCGTAAAAAAGCAGTGTAAACTAGAAGCATAAACGGACTTGTAAAATGTTTTTAATGTCATTTAAAGAATAGATATCAACGGCATTCTAGTAGTTAAGCGAAAGTTTACTTCAATTCACAAGGAAGCAGAAAATGCTTCATCCGTGTCATTTTAGAAAACAAACTCAAACCATTTCAGTCGATTTTCTTTCACACTCCTTTTCAGCTCGCCTGGACGAAGCCATTGTCGCACCTTGAATGTCGGCATCCCACTTGGTTAAAGTTTTATATCTTTTTTTTTTTTGACTAGCGCAAAGGACTCGTTTTTCATACAGGAACTGTTTAGGAAGAGGTTCATTTCAGACAATTACCTTGACCCTTTGTCCTTTGACCCTGAACTTTTACCCGTTATATATACATGTATATGTAATACTCATTCTATCTTGGTTATTTTTCCTGTTGAGGTGCTCATATTTAAAACGTGCCTTCATCAGGGGATGAAACAATGACATTGATTCTTTGACCATATACCATTTTAACCCATTCCAACAAAATCTCTCCTTTTTACGCAACCAGAGAAAAAAGCTCTGGAAAAAATTGTGGATAGTAAATGCTTGGGTCAAGCTCGCAATTTCTTCATTACCCACAGTGTTTTCTATCCAAAGATTTGAAAAAAAAAATAAAATTTCATCAACTTGAAATTGTCGTCTGCAGCTTCTCTTAATTTGGACCAGTCTAATATATTGTTGTGTGGGAATGGGCTAATCTTCAACCCTGTTTCAAAAAGTGAAATAGTTGGAAATGTTTCACACAGAATAGGCATTCTGACTTTCAGCGTCCTATAAGACACATGACATCTAAATTACCATTTCATTTCGAGTTTCTAGAGCCATCTTTGTAAACAATAATAAACGCAAGTTGTATCAAAATATTGTTAGTTTCGATGTGATATTTTGTATAGGAAAGCAGACTAGACGGAGAAAGGTAAAGAATTAAAGGACTTGTAAATTAAATTCAGAAGAAACTAATAAAGGGTCTCGAATTTCAAGAGGAAACGCCCATCAGGCTAAACAGTATTGAACTGCAAGCAGTTTGTTCTTATATAAGATTTTGTTGAGAATCCAATATTAAAAAAAAAAAAATTAAAAAATAAAAACTATTTCTAAGAAAATAGATAGATACATGTACATGAATAAAAAGAAACACCCACACACGTAAATGACTTACTTAACGCAAGTTATGTATCGGTAACTGCGAGTCTCGACCAATCGAGCTCAGTTTCTGAAGCAGAATTTGATATCAATCGATTTGTCTCGATAAACTTGTGATTTAATCGACATTTTGTGGTGATTAATGGGAAAAGTTCATGTCCGAGTGATATTCCAGCTTTGTCAAGTTGTGAATCGTTTATGTAAACCTCTGGCGAGTTTATTCGATTTCAGCGTACATTTCGGAACAAATAAGAGTAATGCCGCCGTCAAAGCGCAGTTGGTAGAGCATCAGACCCCAAATCTTCAATCATGGGGTGTCATGGGTTCGATCCCCGGCATGTAACCTTTCCGACCAATGGGTGGATAATCGTAAACCTAAGTGGAATAACAGCTGGAGGCTAGGACAGAATGCAATGGTGGTACTGGTGCAAGATATACCAGGAATCCATTGTTAGGTGTTCCAACCGCCGGTATATGACTGAAAAAATCTTAAAAGCGACGTTAATCCTCACTAAAACAAACAAAATTAGTACTATTTGTGTCCTGTGATGTACCTCTTGGTGTCGCGAAACGTTTCGACTCAAGTCAGATCTCTGACAAGGCAGCTCACCTAATACAATAATGATATCATTTTGTAAAACATGTGGCCGTGGATATAGAATGCAAGGCAAATCGTTTGTAGGCAACCTAAACGTCTAACTGTTGCTTGAACAAGCTGTAGCTACGTAATTTTAGTCACCGAAACCAACAAAAATGCTTATCATACATATAGCAGCTCAAAGATGACTCCTGTCTAAATTAAGGATTTGATTGGACAATCGATATATAGCTCACCTAAGCACAACGTGCTCAATGTTAGCTACCGTGATCAATCACTGTCCGTTAGTCCGCCGTCCATAATTTCTTCAAAATGTTCTCTTCGCCACTGAGCAAATGGGGTTGAAACTTAGCTTGTATGTTTCGTGGGTGCTACTCTACCTAAGTTGTTAAAAGAATTATGTTTCAAATACTGGTTGCCATGGAAACAGAAATTCGAAACTAGTTAGTGTAGGTTCACAATAAGGCAGAGAAGTTTGATATTTTGTATGTGAAATCACCTGATGGTCCTACGGTTAAGCCCCGAGTAAATTTGGAACCCAGGTGCATTTTTGACCCAGAGGACCACTAGGTGATGCTATGTGCAAAATGTGAAACCTCCAAACCTAATTGCTGGTCAGGAGATAATTACAAGAAAAAGAACTTATATTATGTTAACGATTACTTTAGTACAATATACTTTCTATTTTACAAGTTTGATATCCAAAATGTACTGAAATATAAGTGTCTTAACTATTTGAAAGTACGTGTACATTTTATCCGACAAAACCCTCCACTGGTCGAAATAAGATAATCAAAAATAGGTTCCTTCTTTCAATCGTGTTTGATTTAACAAAATTTTAGAATGGTCCAAACTGGAAGAAGTTGAAAACGACAATTTCAAATCTGTGGAGATTTAAAAAAATCTGTGTCTTTTGTGATAGAACACTTTTTTGTCTTAATCAATTGCTTCATTTTCCAAAGCTTTTCCCAAAGCTTTTTCTTCTTGAAAAGTGTCAAAAAGCGGGTTGTATGTGAATGGGTTAACACAATATATATCCGAAAATACCGTACATACATTGTATGCGTTTTGAAATACATGTAACACCCATCAGTACTTTCATTGCTTTGATTTGTTCATGAGCTAACAGATTTAGATAACTCTGTGACACTTTCACTGTTTCATTAATCGTGATTCAGTTCGTGTTATCTAATATAGGGATCTAGGTGAATATTAGAGGTTGTTCACGTTGAATTGAGAGGCTGTCGTGGAACAAGGTTATGGTTGCGTTATCGCGGATTTCTGTGTCTCCTAACTACTTAAAGTATTGACCCTGGTCAATTGCGTGAGCCACACTGTCTGTGTGTGTTTGAGAGAGAAGGGGAGAGATGCAGAGAGAGAGAGAGAGAGTGAGAGAGAGAGAGGGAGGAGGAGGGAAGGAGGGGGGAGGGAGATCTTCTGCGAGTATTCCCGTAATCAAACAATTAGCCTACTTGTATTTCTTCAAACTGGATTCAGACTGGCGTATGTTGTACTGTTAAATTAACCCATTCCTACACAATGACGTTTGTGGCAAACGCCAGGCAAATAAGAACAAAACCTTTGGAAAACTTTGTGGAAATGAAGAAATTGCTTGTTACAAGCAATTTATTCATTATCCACAATGTTTTTCCTCAAAAGTAAAAAAAAAAAAAAAAACGTATCGTCAACTAAAAATGTATTCTACAACGTCTTTGAATTTGGATCATTCTAAATTGCTGTCGTCAGGTATGGGTTAAATAGGCTTCTTGTGAAAAGGGAACTTACCTGGTGCTCTCTTCATCATATTATTGAGGATAGTTCATGTATTCATTATTTTTTTAAAAAATCGGCTCCGCGAAAAGTCTGGACCGTGGCTAACCTTTCTTAAATCTGTCTCTAGAGCCAGGGTTTAAAAGTAAATCTGTGAATGGACAATAAAACGGAAAACAGCCCAACACTTGTGCGTCAAATTAAACACACATAAATCGACTGAATAATTTAGCAGAATGGACTTAGTCAAACACTTAGATGCAATAAAACTTTGGACGGTTTTGTTTTAATGTCGTTTACTTTGAGTACGGTTACCTTTATTTATAAGTGTAGTGGAAATGCTCGCTTGGAGATAGTATGTGTTTTTATTGTTGGTTTTCTTCATAGTGGTTGACATGGCAGATTTCTGTTCATTGATGAAATAATTAAAATAATGAATACGTATAATATGTCAAGCTTCGTGAGAGAGAAAGTTTGAACGGAAATTGCAGCTCTAAAGGGGCCATCTAAGCGGATTCATGATTTGATAGTAATTTGATAGAATTATAGAATAGGAGTAACTCTTTAATGGAGTTTTGAGAATATTATATTATCAGTCTACCATTGCTATTTGTAAGTCCGGCTACCTTTAAATGAAGTTAATCAGAGATAGATGTGGTAGAGTAAATTCAAAGGATATTCTTCTGCTTCAATTAATTTTTCGAAAATGCTTGTTGATGATAGCACTATAAATGAGAGTAATTTTTGAAAACACAAAAACACAGAATCGATAGAAATACTGCGTGTAAAATGTCAACCTCGTCGGCGTCCACAATAACATCCACAAAACGTCCATTATCTCGGACTAACACTAAAGTTCGGATAAATAGTGCGGGCTCGGAAAGATCTATTACGTCACGACCTCCATCCGGGTTTGCAAGATCAGGATCAAGGTACGTAATGAAGTCTTACCACATTATGGCATTTATAGTCACCTTAAAGGTTCTACGGCTCTCGTGCGGACAAAATTCCTCACCAAGAGGAACCCTGAAATCTTTGTTATAATTGTTTACAGACGCCCCTATCAACAACTTCAGAATAGATTACAAGCCCCATATAAAAAGCGTTGCTGGACAGAAAGCGAAAATAAATTTCAAAATTATTATTTGTTGGCAACATTATATAATTTTGAAATTTATTCTCGTTTCCTGTTCGGCAAAGCTTTTCAGAACGGCTTTGATACTTATTCTGAAACTAAGATATCAGGATTCCTTTTGGTTAGAAATGTTGTCGCCAGGAGAATCATAGAGCCTTTCATAGTCACATGATAATCACGTGGGCATTTGCTTGTCAGTATTCTTAATCGTGATTGCATCTCGCCAAACCTTATGTATATAATCACAAGAGCACATAAAGATACAGATTGGGTAGCTATCAATTTAGGACTACTCATTAACCCACTTCCCACACAATTCCTCCTTTTTACGCCACCCACCCCAAGAATAAGCTGTCGAAAAAAAATATTGTGGAAAAAGAAGAAATTGCTTGTATAAAGCAATTTCTGCATTATCCACTATATTTTCTACCCAAAAAGAAGAGAAGAGAAAATATTAAATTCCTCCATCATGAAATTGTCTTCTGCAGATTCTTTCAATTTGGACCAGTCTAAAATCTTGTTGTGTGGGAATTGGTTAAATGTGAAAGGCTGGACAACGGATTATATATTTTTGCATAAGAATTATAATTGTTTGTATTGCAAACTAGCTGCATTCTTGTAAAGTGTTTGAATTGTATAAATATTTGCGCAATATAGTTGTACTCTTGTTCGTAAGAATAGTATTACTTAGTGATATCGTGAATTTAAAACAAGTGCCATTCGTAGAGATGATCCAGCGTTTCTCCATCACCTTGCGACTTGAGAAAATTGGTTGAAATCTATCAACTGGTTTTGACGAAAAGGACTTGCAAAGTTTTACACTATACACCATTTATGGAATAAAGCCCATTCCATAAATGTCATATTTTTCATCCGATCAATTCGTAAGGTATCGTTTAAAGTTTCGCCCAAGGATCATTCCTGTGAAATTTGGTATAAAGCCATCAACTGGTTAGGAGTGGAAGATTTTCACCAGATATGGAAATTAGCTCCGCCCATTTAAGCCACATGTATTTTATCGGATCAAAATTCTTTGAAGGAATCAATAAAGAGTCATCCAAATGTTGGCCAAAATTCTTTGAAGAAATCTGACAAAAGGGTCACTTAAGGATCATTCCTGTGCAATTTGGTTGAATCCTATTAAGGACAAGCCTACCCTACGAATGAATATAAGAGGCGTATATACAGTAATTACGTGTAGTTTAAACACGCATGGTTAGGTCTCTAATTCCGACAGTGATATAGTATCACCTGACGCAGGCGGGTTTGCCTCTACGCTCAGAAAATGCAGGTTAACCTATTCCCATACAATTCAGCTTTTTACGACCCTCAAGAAAAAAGGCTTGAAAATATTGTTGACAATGATTAAATTGCTTGAAATAAGCAATTTCTTCATTGTCCACAAAAAATGTTAATTTCATCAACTAAAAATTTTCGTCTGTAACTTCTTTGTATTGGGACAAATCTATTTTTTTGTTATTCTTGTAACAGGTTTGAGCTAAAGCTTTACAGCTTATAAACATAGAACACTATGTGGTCAATATAGTGTTCGCTAATTGATAAAACAACACAGTCGCATTGTTGTGCTTTTAAAGAATTTTGTAAATTTTGTGGCATTTCACCATAGACCTTTAGTATTTTTTCGGCCAAAGGACTTGTCCAAATGGAAAGATTTTTGTGGACGACAATTTTCATTTGACGGAATTATTTGTCCTTTGTGGTAGAAAACATTTCGGACAATTTTACACAATGTTTTCCAAAGCCTTTTTTATTGTGATGCGTAAAAAGGAGGGATCGTGTTGGAATGGGTTAAAAAATGCCGGAATTTCAAACATGTTTATAAAGTTTAACAACATATGATCACAGAAAAACGAGAACTTTAGATATTTTGCAGACAGCTGTGAAATTAACATCAAGTTCGGACTAAAAATCCGGTATATTGTTGAATTGCAAGTTTAAACCATTGATCTTATATTGACAGGGATATAATAATTGTACTTAAACTCAAAAGAAAAGAGCGGGGGGGGGGGTAAACTTCATAAATAATGGGACATAATTTGGCTGTGTTTTTTTGCTCAAGAAATTCACTAATTTTCTCCCTTTCTTTTTTCTACATACATTGAATCTTTAAGGTTGCATTTGTTTGTTGTTGGTTGTAACATTAAAATTGTATTACCTGCAGAAATGTTGATCTTTGATAGGAAAAAAAACTACATAAAACAAGTATAACTTTCATTACACCCTCCTTTATACCTTTGATGCGACAAGATCAAAGTTAATGTTCATCATCGGCATAGGTTGCGGCCATACCGCAGTTCGTAGGGCGTAGGACTTATAATCATGGGGTTCCGGGTTCGATCCCTGGCCACAGTGAATATCCTTTCCGACATTTGTCTCCAACCAATTGTTGGATAATCGTAAACCTAGATGGTATGAGCGGTTGAAGGCATCGAAAAGGATGTTGTAGTCGTACTAGTGTGAGAAATACAAGGAATGTTCGGTAAGGTGCTCCAACCGCCGAGATATGATTGAAATACTTTTAAAAGTGTTGTTAAACCACATTCAATAAATCAATTATCATCGACGTAATGGGGATAAGGAAATAGAGCTTTGATTTTCAATGTTAACACGATTAACATATTCCCACTCAGTGACCCTTTTTGTCGCCCCCTCCCCGCCTAAGAAAATGATTTAGGAAAAAGAGTGAAAAAGATGACACTGCTTGTTACAATCAATTTTCTCATCACCCGCACTGCTTCCTACCAAAAATACAAAGAAGTATTGAAATATGATTACTTAGAATTTATCGTCTGCAACTACTTTCAATTTGGACTAATCTAAACTTTTGTCGTCTGATAATTGATCGAACTAAAAATGGGTTTGAAATCAGATGTACCCGGAACGCAGTAAGGGGCCATCTCGATTTTGAAAAAAAAAGTATCGAACTTGGTCAGACTCCATGGCCTATCAAACTGCCTAGCCTATTAGACTGCGTGTCTTATCAGACTGCTTGGCGAATAAGACTGTGTGGCATATCAGACTGCATGGCCTATCAGACCTCTTGGCCAACAGGCTGAATGGCCTGTTAACCTGTCCAAGGTTTTTTTTTTTTTACTTTTTAGGTCACCTGACCGAATGGTCATGGTGACCTATTGCAATCATCGTTTGTCCGTCGTCGTGCGTCGTGCGTCGTCCGTCGTCCGTCGTCCGTTAACTTTTAAACATTTTCATCTTCTTCTCAAGAAATACTGGGATGATTTCAACCAAACTTGGTAGAAAGCATCATTGGGGGATGCCAATTCAAGTTTGTGAAAATAGGGGTTCTGGGGGTCATAGGGGCCCAAATAGGGGCCAAAAAGGGGTAATTTTTGGTACTTCTTTAAAAATCTTCTTCTAATAAACCGTTAATGCCAGAGCTTAAATATTTTGTGTGCATGACAACTAGGACAGGTATATTATAAATTGTGAAATTCATGCCCCTGGGGTCATGTATGGGACCACAACCAGAGGTCAAAGTTCATAATGTTAAAAAATTCACATTTTCATCTTCTTCTGATGAAGTACAAAGCCAATTTCAAACAAACTTGGTGAAAAATATCATTTAACCCATTCCCGCACAGCATGATTTTAGAATGGTTCAAAGTGAAAGAAGCTACAGTTTCAAGTTGATAAAATTTTGAATCGGATTTTTGGTCAGAAAAGATTGTGGATAATGAAGAAATTGCTTGATACCAGCAATTTCTTCATTATCCACAATGTTTTCCAAGGCTTTTTTTCCTGAGGAGCGTAAAAAGGGTGGGTTGTGTGGGAATGGATTAATTTGTTTGTTTGTTTGTATGGGGTTTTACGCCGCTTTCAACAATCTTTCAGTTATATCGCGGCGGCTGGAGCACCTAACAATGGAATCCTGGTATTTCTCACACCAGTACTACCATCACATCCTTTCCTAGCCTCCAGCTGCTATCCCACATAGGTCTACGATTATCGACCCATTGGTGAGAGACACATAGTCGGAAAGGATGAGTGCCGCCGTCGGGAATCGAACCCGGGACCTCTAGATTGAAAGTCCGACGCGCTACCAACTGCGCTATGACGGCGGAAGGGAATGGATTAAAGCTATAAAAAGGTATAAATATTTTGCTGAAAGAAAACTGTATGTACCTAAAAAGCGATTAGGTACTTACAGCAGTTTTGTACTGGATAATTGAATATTGATTAAGATAAAGATAGAATATGGGATTATGACAAGCGTTTGAGAAATTTTTAGGAACAGGGTCTCTCTTTTATATTAGCCTACGATTGCTTTGTCTTCATGAATAAGTTGAGAAAAAAAAGAAAAAATACGTTATCAAAATTAATAATTCTATATGTTTTAACGTTATGTCCCCTTTTGGGCTTAAAATTTGTATCCTGCTAACAAATAATCGACTATCGCGCGCCAGTCATCAGTATAAGGTGCTCTTGTTTAATAATGATGGAAATAGACAATCCTTTGTGTGGCTTATGCGGCCTCTATACTAGTCAAACGGCCAAAAATCTGTTTTGTCGGGGGGAGGGGGGTCAAATTTCATTTTTTCACCACGAAAGCGTCATTTTAAATTGCTATATTGTATAATTATGATAATAATATCCACGGGAAAAAAACTTTTGAATTCAAATATTGCATGACTTCAACCTATTTTAAGCACGGCAGTTACGTCAACACTTAACCCCGCAAAGGGAAAAGGAATGAGAAAAAAAGTTGAAAACGAGTTTGTTCTTGTAATTTAATTCGTAAAAACAAAGTCGAAAGCTTTTTACAATGTTAAGGATGAAATTGAAGGGATTTCTTAAACCGACTAAACACTTGTCTAAGAGATAACCTCGTGGGATGAAATATTTGTATATCCATTGGAAATGAGCTAATAAACTGATTGTCCGATTATAGAGCGGATTTCACAAAGTTTTTATCCAATCTCTGTCTTCAGTTCACAGATAAGCATATATTATCATACCTGATGGGATTAGGGACGGATAGGACATAGGGTTTAACCCTATAGTTCGTAGATTGATTGATTTATATTGCTTGACACATAGAAAATATTTATTGAGAAAATGACAGAGAGAGGGGGGGGGGGGCGTAAGAAGAAAATAAATCAAACAACCAATTTTTTAACTACCACTGGTTTAGCCCATTCCCACACAACAAAATCTTAGACTGGTCCAAATTGAGACGAGTTACAGACAATGATTTAAAGATTTGACATTTCAGATATTTTCAACTTTCTGGGAAGAAAACATTGTGTAAAATGAAGAAATTGCTTGTTTACAAGCAATTTCTTCATTTTACAAAATGTTTTCTCCATTGTTTTTGTTTAGGGGCGTCATAAGGTGTCACTGTGTGGGAAAGGGTCAGGAGACCTAACACTGTCGCTCCTAAATCTTATGAGTTAACTCGAATATGGAATAGTCGAACTTATTTAATGAACTTGAGCATTGATACCATAATGATATCTTATTAGACCCCAAATCTTACATAAGAGATCTTTAAATATCCAGACCTGAACAAGCATCTGTATATTCAAACCTTGATACTAGAGTAACAACACTTTCTGATGTATATATCCATTTTTTTTTTAATGGGGTAAAACTAGCGTCGAATCTTGGGTAAGGATTTATACAAATTGACGTGTCCAATACTACTAGAAGTGGCATTCATTTTACAATAGTTAGTGAATGTTTGATCATATTTTCTTGGACTACTGTTTGATTATGTGGTTATGGCATGTGGAGCTCTCTGAAATATAATGGCTTTTTATTACATTTATTATTTAGTGATTATGTGGTTAAGTTAAATTGAAATTTTGTGCTGGATAATACTTATGTTTCGTCGTGAACTATTTCATAGGACAGTTTCGTTTCCGGCAGAATTGTAGTCTTGCACGTGATATCGTTAGTGCAGTTAGAGGTTAAAATACTGAAGATAAATTTGTAGACTGAATTCTGTTGATATCTTAAGATTAGCCAAGATTTTGTCTGAAAACTGACTGTTTAGCTAGATTTTCTTATATGAACACCATCTTACCCATTACCAGACTACAAACTTTTAGATAGTTGCAGGCCACATTCTAAAGTTGATGAGTTTTTTTTTAAATATTGTTTGTCTTTTTGGGAAGATGACATATTGTAAAAATGATGAAATTGCTTGTTACAAGTAATATCTTCATTTGTCACATTTTTTTCGTGAGAGGCGTCCAAAGCGGAATTGCTTGTGGACAAGGGTAGATTGCTCAATGTTAAAATCATGACCAGTAAAATAAATTCCAAACTACAATCCTAGCCCTAAAACATGCAAGAGGGGTCAACACGGGTTTAAAATGTATATATGAATACTTGGGTTTGAGGACTATGTTGATTCTTGATTGCAGGAAAATGCAATGTCAGTCACACTTAATCTATTACCAGACAAAAAAATTCTAGAGAGGCTCAAATTGAGAGCCATTGCAGACGACATTTCAAATGTGACCAAATCTTTGAATTTGTATCGAATGGGGGGATATATTGTAGGAAAGAAGAAATACTGGTTATCAGATTTATCTTCTTTAACCGCAATGTTTTCTAAGTTACATAAAAGTGGGGGAAATGTGGTCAAGGGCTAAATAGGATCGTAAAAGGATGGGTGCAGAAAAAATCATAGACTTGTATGCATGTCTTTATTCTTACTATTCTTTTTTCCGCAATTATCATTACGCCAACTTGTGTACTAGTTTTTAAAAAGAAATAATTTGGGTTGAAATCGTTATATAAAAATCCGCCTAAATTACTTTGCCTTATGACTTTGGAAAACTCCCTGTTTGATGACGTCACAATTTTCTTTGCTCCTCAAGAAAAAAAGGAAGACATTGTGAAACATGAAAGAAAATGCTTGTAACAAGCAACTTTGTCATTATCCACAATAATTTCAACCCCGAAATACTTATTTTGAAAAATTCACCAACTAAAAATTGTCGCACGCATTTTTGAATTTGGAATAGTTTAAACTTTTTCAGTTTTAAACCCATTCCCACACAATGACGCATTTTGACGCACCACAAGAAAAACGATTAGGTGAACATTGCGGAAAATAAAGAAATTGCGTGTAACAAGCAATTTCTTCATTTTCCACAATACTTTCCACCCAAGTTGAAAAAAAAATCCAAAATTTCCTATAGTCTAAATAGTCGTCTACAACTTCTTTCAATTTGGACCAGTCTATAAGTTTGTTGTTTGGTAATGTGTTAAGATACTAGCATTGAATTTTATTTTAACTTTGTCATCTAGAATGATAGTGTATTGTAAAATTAGAGAAAACAAATGAATTTTAGGCAGGTTTTTCTTGATAACGGGTCTTGTAAATTTTTATCTAGTTCCTATAAGTCGAAAACGTTATGTCGCCATCTCTCTCTATTTCCTTGGGAGTTCACTTCATATGATATCGAAATTGTAATTGACCAATCGCTGGCCCCACCCACTGACTCTCTAGGCCCCACCTATTGACTCCGACAGGAAGTTCTGCTGCGATTTTTAACGGCGTTATTTTGCAAAACTTATGGCCAGAAGCATGTAACAAAAATGTATTATGGTTGGTTGGTGACTTAAAAGTCGTAACTACAACTTGAATAAGCTGTAGTTACGACGTTTAAGTCTCCAAACCAACAATAAAGATTAACAAAAATGGCGGCCTATTTTGGAGTTGAAAAGCTCAGGTCCGGGCTGAATGAATTATTTGATAGGTCAGTTTTTTCCCTGATGGACAACCGCGATTGGTCAATTGCTTACAGTACTAGAGAAGAATCTTTTCTATAAGATAGGATCTAAAAGCTCGTTCGATACGTTAATTGGGAGACAATCAATTGATTCAAAAAGATAAGGGCTATTTTACTGTATAATGATTGAGAATTATGGAGTTTTTACTTGTGGTTTCAGGAAACAAATAGCTGTTTGTATAACGAGCATCGATTCCAGTGACATTTAGACAATATCTCAGACCCCGGGCTTTAGAAAACTGTGTTTACTTGGTGTCTTTCTGTAAATATTGTCATCTATTTGGACTCATTGACGACGCGTTTTGTGTTGCCGTTATACTGACCAACCTTGAATATTCTAAATGTGCATGTACATAGCTACAGATAGAGGGCGTTATTCGTATTTTAGATTTTTATATTTCACCAATACTGTCATAAACCCTATGTTGTGGGTACTCATTTGAATCGTCTCGGCGAGACGATTCAAATGAGTACCCACAACTTAGAGTTTCGTTGAGAAATAAGGATTTCAGAATGCTGTTACCCACTCTTTTCTACCCCTCTGCATGAAATAAAGGTTGAAGATCAGGCTGCACATGGATCGGAATACAGGTCATACCGTCTCCTTGCCAAATGATCGCATTGCGCTTTTCTTTTAGGAAAATTCCTAATTGGTGGATCGTGTCTGTCGATCAAAGAATCAGTTGACCAATCAAATAATTCATTTAGACCGGAGGTGAACTTTGAACCCCTATATAGACTGACAGTTTGTGGAGTCAGTGGGCGGGTCAGCAATCTGTCAATTGGGACAATATTCAAACTTAGTGTAAGAAAAATTATGTTCATGGTCAGTCAGAATATCTTTAATCAATCTTTATTTTTCAGGTAGCTATGTTATCCAAATAATGAAGGCTCGAGAATGTGCACAGCGCACTGTACATGTCTGATCTTGGTCTGCATCGGTCATTTCTGGCATCAAAGTTAATGGAAATGTGTAGTGGAATATAAAAACATTATATTAAAGTACTCGCATGGATATGAAAGGGAATTATTAATTCACGTGTAGAGTATTTGGACATTTATTCTTCAAATAGAATATTATATCTACCCTGGTGTTGTTGACAGGATATACTTGGCTTTTCTTCTGATTACAAAAATGAGCTAGATACTACACTGGTAGTGCCGATAGTAAAGCTTTTCTAGATAGTTTGGTTGGTTGATTTATTGGTTGATTTATTGATTAGTTGGATAATTGGTCGATCGATTGAATGATCGATTGACTGACTGATTGATTAATTGGGGTTTTAACAGTCTTTCAGTCATATCGAGGCGGCTGAAAGTCTGTCTGAATATGAAGACAATCTAAAAAAATATACATAAAAAAAAAGTCTGAACGCCATCTGTTAAGAATTTCCGACAAATTGTCAGTAAGTAATTAGTTCGAATATAACTCAAGCCGTCTGGTAAATTCTACCAAAAAAGAAAGCTGTTCAAAAGTTCTAAAAGGTTTCATATAAATGTCGGCCAATGTTGGAGTTCAAAGTTCACTTCCGACCTTGATGTATGATTTTTTAGGCAGTTGATTCTTTGATTGACAGTCGCGATCCGATACTTTAAAAAAAGTCGGATATGATAACTATTTATCTAGTTTATTGGAATTTACATATTTATTGCATTTCTTCTTACTGAAGAAGTCCAAAAATTTGTCGTCTGGTAATGGGTTAGTTTAGTTAAATCAAACATGGTAAATTTTACCTATTCACAAAATCATTACAAATTTCACATTCACTGCTTTTAAGATTTTTGTTTCGTTCTATTGAAACTCTGTGTCTGTTGGTCGGCATCTTATGTAGACTAATTGCCAGGTTGGTTTGATTGAGTTAATTTTTACTTTTTAACTTAAATAAAAATCAGCGGGATGTCGATATTTACACACGGTCATGAATAGAAGAAAGTCGTGCAAAGGATAAATAGGTTGAATAGGAATTAAAATTTAATTGAGAAAATTTGCCACTATCGATCATGTTACAGTATTTACTTTACAATTTCCGAGTCATTTAAAAAAGCGCTTCCCGTGTGTTTATTATTCCGTTTATTTATCGTCGCTACCGTAGGACATGCCTATATTAGCAACGCTCCCAGAAGACGGTTAGTTGCTACGGGGAATAGTACAGAGATACAGGACAAAACTGCTGAGATCTCCAGCTGGTTCTTAAATGTGCTAGGTGGATAATAACAACGTCATTCGCGGCCTCGGGTTTACGTCTCATTCGAAAGACAATTAGTTTGTTAGTTTGGTCAGCTCAGGGCTCAATCGTTGAATCAGGTCATTCATTTAGACCGGAAATGAGTTTTATACTCCGACATTGGTCGATATTCATATGAAGCATTTTTGTTGGTTTGGCGACTTAGACGTCGTAACTACAGCTTATTCAAGCTGCGGTTACGACGTTTAGGTTGCCAAACCGTTAATTTTACCCTTTTTACACAGGTTACTGAGCACGAGTTTTGCAAAATAACGCCTTTTAGTATAAAAGTGGAACTTCCTATCGCAATTATGTTGGCGAAGCCTCTGACCCGTCAATATGCAGCCCTTTCTTACTTGTATTTACACAGCATCTGAAATAATTCATAATTTTAAGATAGCTGGATATTAGCTAGTATTCGTTTTACGAGTCGTCAGTCGGTGGGCAAAATCTTGCAAATACATCTTATTCGAGGTCTGGTCAGTTTTCGGCAACACGAATTCAACGTTCACCCCCTTCTTTTTTTTGGCAAAAAAGACATGATATGGTGGTATGGATATATGAAAGTTCAATTCCGTCTTACAGTACAAATCTATATGGACATTGCTTGCGGTTTTAGAATTGAAAGTTCATATTGTGTACTGTAGGCTAAAATGAGTCGCAGAGCATCAAACGCCGGTATAGCTGGGTTTCGTCGCCAGTCAATTGCCGATCCTAAAGCTAAAAGACTGTCCCTAAAGGAAGCTTCGTTGGGTATCGGGACTGGGCTGGGTAAACTAGTAGCTCTTACTGAGGTGAAGGATGGGGACACATTTTATAGAACAGAGCGATATTACCCCTCCATACCGGATCACCCGGAGGACGTGACTATCTCCGTCACGAGGTGGCAGCTAGCTCGCGAGAACCGATCCGGATCTACAGTCAGTATCAACAGGGATGATGCGGGAACTCCCGATAATGCTCCAAATGAGACCCGCGACAGGTGCTCTAGGTTTTGTTTGTTCTCATTATGGTTCAATCATTATATATAATCCAGTAGTGTGGAAAAATAGAAGATATTTAACCCATTCCCACACAATCTTTCCTTTTTACATCCTTCAAGTAATACAGCTTTGGGAAACATTGTGGAAATTGAAGAAATTGCTTGTATCAAGCAATTTCTTCATTATCCACAATGTTTTCTATAAAAAAAAAAGACGAAATAAACAAATAAAATAAATAAATGAAAAAAAAATCCATCAACTTGAAATTGTCGTCTGCTGCTTCTTTCAATTTTGACCTGTCCAAAATCATGTTGTGTGGGAATGGGTTAATGACCGGTCATAAAATACCGAATTCATATAACGAGTCACCCTATTAACAGATAAAAAGATGATTTGTCCAGTTTTAACATGTTTTAGATAGCGAATTTATCATACCACATCTTATAAGCACAAAATTGACATTCTATGCATTAACGTTACGTAAATCGTTTGGATAACTCGATAAAATTCCCGCACTTTACCGATTTAAAGGTATTCCGCGAAACAAATAACGCCGTTTGTGAAATGACGTCATTAGATACATTAATTGACGTTATTTTCACGGTAACGAAAATCCATTACCATGTAAGCTTTATTACATTTTACATAATTATTACACAAGTGTAATATCGCTTAGATCTATGTAGAATCTAATATCAAAAATTTTCAACGGGTTTATTTCATAGAAGAATCGTAGGTCATGTTATAATACAGATTCTTTTCTCGTGTCCGGTCCTATACAAGTAAGACATCAATTTCTACTTTTTATACGCCCGTCGAAGACGGAACGTATTATGGGATCACCCGTGGTGTCCGGATGTCCGTGTGTCCGGGCGTCCGGTTGTCCGGCGGTGTCCACTTCTTTGTCCGGAGCAAAACTCTGTCACCGTAAGTCCGATTGACTTTAAACTTGGCAGTTATATTCTTCTCATTAAGGGGGAGTGCAATGCACAATAACCATAACTCTACCTGGCCTATTTTTTTAGTTATTGCCCTTTGTTGTTTTTCATACTTGAATCTTGTCCGGAGTATATCTCTAAAAGTATTATAGCTAGGATCATGAAACTTCATGGGTGTATAGATCTCACCAAGGGGGAGTGCAGTGCACAAGAACTATAACTCTACCTAGCGAATATTTTGAGTTATTGTCCTTTGTTGTTTTTCATACTTGAATCTTGTCCGGAGTCTATCTCTAAAAGTATATTAGCTAGAATCATGAAATTTCATGGAAGGATAGAGCTCACCAAGTGGGAGAGCAGTGTACAAGAACCAAAACTCTTCCTAGCCTATGTTTTTAGTTATTGTCCTTTGTTGTTTTTCATACTTGAAACTTGTCCGGAGTATATCTCTAAAAGTATTATAGCTAGAATCATGAAATTTCATGGATGGATAGAGCTCACTAAGTTGGAGCGCAGTGTTTAAGAACCATAACTCTACCTGGCCTATATTTTGAGTAATTGCCCTTTTTTGTTTTTCACACTTGAATCTTGTCCGGAGTATATCTCTAAAAGTATAATAGCTAGAATCATGAAATTTCATGGATGGATAGAGCTCACTAAGTTGGAGCGCAGTGTTTAAGAACCATAACTCTGCCTGGTCTTTATTTTGAGTAATTGCCCTTTTTTGTTTTTCACATTTGAATCTTGTCCGGAGTATATCTCTTAAGGTATAATAGCTAGAATCATGAAATTTCATGGATGGCTAGGCTCATCAAGTGAGAGTGCAGTGTACAAGAACTATAACTCTACCTAGCCTATTTTTTGAGTTATTACCCTTTGTTGTTTTTCATACTTGAAACTTGTCCGGAGTTTATCTCTAAAAGTATAATAGCTAGAATCATGAAATTTCATGGATGGAAAGAGCTCACTAAGTTGGAGCGCAGTATACAAGAACCATAACTCTACCTAGCCTATGTTTTTAGTTATTGCCTTTTGTTGTTTTTCACACTTGAATCTTGTCTGGAGTATATCGCTAAAAGTATTATAGCTAGGATCATGAAACTTCATGGATGCATAGATCTCACAAAGGGGGAGTGCAGTGCACAAGAACCATAACTCTACCTGACCTATTTTTTGAGTTATTGCCCTTTGTTGTTTTTCATACTTGAATCTTGTCCGGAGTATATCTCTAAAAGTATAATAGCTAGAATCATGAAACTTCATGGATGGATAGAGCTCACCAAGTGGGAGTGCAGTGTACAAGAACCATAACTCTACCAAGCGAATATTTTGAGTTATTGTCCTTTGTTGTTTTTCATACTTTGTTTGACAAAAAAATATTCATTCAAAATAACCTCAGTTCTATTCAAACCCCCAGTTAATATTAAGCAGTGTGACGGGCGTATCTTGTGACAATTTGGCACCTTGTTCAGAATTAAAATGAACTTGATCACAATAAAAAAGAAATATATATGTCTTAGAAAACGTTGGTAATGAAGAAAATGCTGGAACATATTTTCTTCATTAACCGTGACAACATTTTTATCCTTTACTATAAACATAATAATGTGCCAACATAATGAGTTATCTTTAAGATCTGATATTGCGTATCTTTCCGAGATTTGCCCTGGTATTTACTGACATGTCTGACTTTACTTAGTGCCGACCTTGAAAGCCAATGTCATACAAGTCAGGCATAGGAATTCTATACCTATTTTGTTAATCGTTAGGACTGCTAGACCGGTACCGCCGTCGACTGTTAAAGCTGACTGGCGAGCCTGTCCTTATCTGGCGATACGATGTTTTAAGCCATGCCTACACAATTCTTCTTTTTAACGACCACAAGAAATATATTTTGTAAACATTGTGAGAATGAAGACATTGCTTGTTTCAAGAAATTTCTTCATTATCCAAATTATTCTCTTCCCAAACTTCAAGACAGAGCATTTCAAAATATCGCCAACTTTAAATTCTCGATTTTTAGGACCAGTATAAAATTTAGTCGTTTGGTCATGAGTTTTGAACTGTCTGTCTTCTTGCGGCCCTACTTATTCTTCGGTTGTTGTTTTTTTTTTGTTTGTTTTTTTTTTTGTGTGTGTGTGTGTGTGTTTTTTTTTTTTTTTTTAAGGCAAAGTATCATAGGTCTTTGAAATATCAGTGTTATTAGACTTATATTAATAAATAAAATCAGCATAAGTAAGGCCTACAGAAGGTTGTATCAAGTTTGCGTTCACAAGAATAGATCTTAAATAGAAAGTCTTCGTCTAGACTGGATAAAGCAATAATAAATCTTCGTGTCCTTAAGTAAAAAAGATCATTATGACTAGTACGTAAAAAATCGATGACGCGTATAACACATTTCATTTAACATATGAATGGTTTTACATTATAAGAGGATTAGTGTAGGGTATTTCAATAGCACGTGTTGATATTGTATAAGATATATTTCGCATTGGACCAGTTAAAAACAGGAATTGTTTTATTTTTCTTTATCTTCATCATTATCAAAGCTTTTCGTGTCTCAAATTTCCCGCGAAATGTCAGACAGCGGAACTATTTAATTACGCATGTGTCATGAACCGATGACCCTTCGTGGCAACCGTTTAGGAGGGTCACGCCGAAAGCAGGCTCAATAAAAACGCAATCTACCGATGATCTGATTTTTATTGGAATGGCTTCAAAAGCAAAGAAGAACCCTTCAACAAACAGGGTCGGTTCGGCTACACCAAGAGACCAGTAAGTTCCGCGTCCGAGTGACACACGTATTAGAATAAAGTGTCATTAGAAACAATATGGCCGTCCATGGTCATATTTTGTTTTGTTTTTAATTGACAAACCGACCAAAATGCCCAAAATATATTCAATTTTTTCATATGAAAAATCAAAGCAATACTCAGGATGTAGTTTTATCGTTCTGAATAAGAGAGAGAAAGAAAAATTGACAAATGTCAGAATGAGAGAGACACGGAGATGGGTTTGTACGGGGTTGGGGTTTGGGTGGTAAAGGTAGATTCGATTAACACATTAACAGGCAGCAAAGTTTGAGAGTGGTCCAAAGTGAAAGGAGTCGCAGACGACAATTTGATATTTATGATCATAAATTTCTTTTAACTCTCTGGTAGAAAACAATGTGGATAATGAAGAAATGTCATTGTGTTGGAATCAGTTAAAGCAAAATTACTCAAATAATTTTAGAACATTTTTTTTATATAAAAAAAGCTATATGAACCTAAATAGAGCCTCATTATATCATGGTCTACAATATCCTCCCCATTTTTGTATTTCCTTTTATTTATCATTGCTACCGTAGCACATGCCCGTATGAGCAATGCCCCTGGTTCTTTAACATGTTCGATGGATAGCACTATTACTTGGTTTAACGCCTCATCCAAAAGACAATTAGTTTGTTAGTTCATATGGGCAGCCCAAGGCTGGAACCCATGATCTTGAGGTTTGAAGTCAAGTGATGTACCAACTGTGCAAATAGGGCTGACAAAATATAGTCCTTTTCACAAAATATAATCAAATTAAGGTCGTCGTGCCTTTTTCGACGAACAGTTGGCACTTGACCTGTTGGTTGTTTGTTCAATGACCTGCCAGTAATACCCGAAAGGGGAGTTGGGCATTATATATAGATAGATAGATAGACAATGTCTTTGGGCTTAAGTTAATTATTGCCCATCTTTAAAAGGATTACAGTGGTTATAATCAAAGGAAGCAGTTATGTACGCTAGGTGTAATCTAAAATGACCAAAAGGTCAGGCTTGGCGTTTTAGGAATATTACATTTTTTCAAGATACAGTACCGGTATTCCGAATAGGTCTGAATTGACTTTTGGGTCATTTCACATTCAATCTAGAATTTGTAACTACTCCCTGTGGTTAGAATCCTTTGCATATCCTTGATGCTACTAAAACATAGAAGCTTTTAGCCCTTTCACGTTTTTTTGAAATTTTGGACTGATCCTATTTGAAAGAGGTTGCAGACAACATTGAAAAGTGGATGCACTTTGCAATGAAACCATTCTATGTGTCTGAAAACATTGTAAGAAAAGGAGAAATTGCATGTAACAATTTGGATTTAGACTGGTAGAATAGTTTGTCAATTAGTAATGGATTAATTAAAGGGGTGCCTCTGTCAACCAAAAAATTTATTTACCTATCAAATTGTTCATTTAGTCTAAATGTAAATAGTGACCGACAACATTATGCCAATCATTTTAAAAGTTGCTGGAACACAGTATTTTCTTCATTAACCACAATGTTTCTACTATTTAACCCTTCAATCCCTGAATTTAACGTCCCTGTAATTTTATACTTGAGAAAACGTAGGGAAAGAAGAAATCACTTGCAAGAAATCACTAGCAATTTCTTTTCTCACAATATTTTCTACCCTGTTGGTTGGTTACTTTTCAAATGGCACTCAAATTTAGTTGAAGTCTGCAACTTCTTTCAAATTGGACCAGTCTAAAGTTTTGTAAAACAGGAAAGGGTTAATGCAAACATAATAAATTCCAATATATAATGAGTTAACCTTCCATTTCTATTTTGTACCATCCCAAGATTTGCCCTGGTATTTACATGTCCCTTAAAAAATGTACTTTCCACCAAGTAGAAAAGGCCATGTTGGACAAGTTGGGCATAGGAGTTCCGTAACCTTGCAATGTAAATACAACTTATTCAAGTTCTAGTTATAAAGTATAGTTGGCTAACCAACTATTTGCTTTTGTTTCCTGTACCTGGTTTTGATATCTCAGTCAAACTGTCTTGCTAGAAAGTGGGGGGCATTTGAAAATCATAAAATGGAGTTAACCCATTACCATTCGGCAAACTTTTTGACTGGTCCAAATTTGAAGGAAGTTGCAGAAGACAATTTCAAGCTTATGAAATTGTGGATATTTTTTAACTTTCGGATAGCAAACATTGTGGATAATGAAGAAGTTGCTTGTAACAAGCATTTTCTTCATTTTCCACAAGGATTTCAGAAAAAAAAATCTTGGGGCAGGGGGGTGGCGTTTAAAGGGGTCATTGAGTAGGAATGGGTTAAACCATATTTTACCGTAGTTGATTCAACAGCCTTAAAGAAATATCTTGTCATTTCAGAGCTGCATCCATTGCACAAAGTGCGTCAGACAAGAGACCCAAGTTAGTTATTTGGCCAGAGTGGAATGATGCAGATGTCAACGCAGAAAAATGGGTGAGCACTTTCTTCTTGATAATACATAGTATTATCAAAGGGATTAATGTAGCTCGTCATAAATTAGCTATAGGTTACGCTTTTTATGCTCAATAAAATCCAATCAGAATTTAACCCATTCCAACTCAAGCCCTCCTTTTTATGCCCCGCAATTCAAGAGCTTTGGAAAACATTGTGGAAAATGAAGAAATTGCTTGTATCAAGCAATTTCTTCATTATCCACAATGTTTTCTACCCCAAAAGACGAAAAAAAATTAAAATTTCATCAACTTGAAATTGTCGTCTGCAGCTCCTTTCAATTTGGACTGGTCTAAAAATTTGTTGTGTTGGAATGGGTTAATTTAAATCAAAGGCCAAAAGGCACTGGAAGTACTAGTTGTGGGTAAAAATTTAGAAAAATTATAAACAACTCTGGCTTGAAGATGGCAATTAGGAGGTGTAGATTAAGTTAGACTGCACTAATGTGCTGGCTGATATTTGTCTTTACCTCCTGCCAAAACAGGATATTTGGAGTTCAGCATGACCAGGGTTAAGGGCTTGATCCATTTACATCTATTTCAAAATTAAAAAAAAGTTGCTTACAACAATTTTGAGTAAGTGAAATTTAAAAAGTATGCCTTGTCTGGGTAGAAAAAAGAAAAGAAATTGCTTGTAAAACAATTATTTCATTATCCACAACAGTTTTCCAATCATTTTTGTAGAGGAGTTAAGTAAAAAGCGTGATTGTGTGGAATCGGGATGACCCATTCCAACACAATGACACATTTTGACACCCATCAAGGAAAAAAGAAATGGAAAAACGTTCTGTAATATGAAGAAGTTGCTTTCAAAAAGTAATTTCTTCATTTTACACACTTGTATCAAGCAATGTTTTATTTTCCACAATATTTTCTATCATATGGGATAGTTTATTTTTGAATTGTACTTACTTTTAATGTTGTCTGTTACCCCTTCCAATTTTGACCAGTCTAAATTTAGGTTAACAGTAAATATAACCGTAAATAAGCAGTGATATAAATCATCCACTGATGAAAAAGAAAATACATGCAAATTACTCATAGATATAACTTCAGACAAAAAATAAAACAAACAAAACCCAACAACTAATGAATGCCATTTGGAGCACCAAGAACAAACAAATAGAAATATAAAAAAAGCTTTAAATGATGACAATATTGTCCATAAAGTGAGTATGAAGATAACTATTTCAGAACATCACAGCTGCTGTGGTAAGACAACTGTACCATATGTTGCACATTTTGTAGGAGCTTTGTGTAGAGACTGGTTCTGGTACAGCCTAGTACATTATACTTTTTGTCTCTTAACCCAATACCAGGGGACAAAATTTTACACTAACCAAATTACAAAAAGTTGCAAACAATGATAAAAATTTCTAGATACAAGTTTGAATTTCTTTTGTCCTTTTGGATATAAAACAATGTGTATAATGAAGAAATTGCTGTGACAAGCAATTTCTTCATTTTCCACAGTGTTTTCCAAAGCTTTTTAGTTTAGGGGCTTAAAAACGAGATGTGTAGGAATGGGTTAAGTGATATATTACTTTAAAAAATGAGTTATGGATTATTAAAAAAGGGAATATCCAATTTGTGAAAGAAAAATGGGGGACAAAAGGTTCTTTAGAAGAGATCCACTTTACCAAAGCAGTCTTGCATAAAGCTCTTATTTCCAAACAAAAACTGTTTCAATTTTGGTTGTTGTTGAATTTTAGTGATTCTTGGTGTCAATGGACTCAGTTTTTGCTCACTTGAGAAAGGAGAGCATTTTAGGTTAACCCTGGGTCTGTTTGTTGCGCATCATTACCTTTTCCTGAACAAACCTGGAATTTTATGTTGTAGTGATTTTATACTTGAGAAACATAATATTTTCTACCACAGAGGTTGGATTTATTTGAATTGCATCCAATTTTCATTGTCGTCTGCAACTTCTTTCTATTTTGAAGCATGTTAATGTAAATAAGGAGACTAATTTTAACAAAACTTTCCAGAAATGATCATTTGTTGACATTTTTCAAAGTCTTTGGGCAAAAGTTTGATAGAGTTAGCGTGGCAGAGCTGACCATTTTAAGCTCACCTGAGCTAGAAGTGCTCTGAGTGAGCTATGGTGATCGGTCATCATATGACATCCGTCTGTCTGTGGGTACGTTTTACACAATTACAAAAAAATCTTCTCCTTCTAAACTAACCATGGAATTTCAACCAAACTTCACAGAAATGATCCTTAGGTCATGCTCTTTTAAATACTTCAAATAATTGAAATCCATAAGGAACTTTGGTTGCCATGGCAACCAAGTGAAAAAACTTGAAAATCTTCTCTTCCCAAACCATTAGGCCCTGAGCTTTGATATTGGTATTAATCATCATCTATTGACCCTCTACCAAAATACTTCAAAGAATTACCACATCTTGAAAATAAGCCCTTTTCTGTGCGATACCTGATTTTACAAAGAAATAAATAAGGAAATCTTTGAAAATCTTCTTCTCCCAAACCATAAGGTTAAGAGCTTTGATATTTAGTATCTATCATCATCTATTGACCCTCTTCCAACATACTTCAAAAAATTACTGTACTCTGAAAATTAGCCTTTTTCTGTGCAATCCCTGATTTTACAAAGAAATACAAAAAGGGAATCTTTGAAAATCTTCTTCTCCCAAACCATAAGGCCTAGAGCTTTGATATTTGGTATTAATTGTCATCTACTGACCCTCTACCAAAATATTTCAAAGAATTGCCATACTCTGAAATTAAGCCTTTTTCTGTGCAATCCCTGATTTTACGTGGGTTGAAAGAAGTCTTTAAAAATCTTCTCCTAAATCATAGGGCTTTGATATTTGGTATAATTCTTCATCTATTGACCCTCTACCAAAATTCTTCAGAAAGTTACTGTATCTTTTCAATTAGCCCTTTTCTGTAATCCCTGTTTTTGCATAGAGATAAAGAGGGAAATCTTTTTCTCTCAAGTGTTAAGGCCTAGAGCTTTAATATTTTGTATGTATCAATGTCTATTGAACCTTTACCAAAATACTTCATAGAATTATCATATTTGGAAAATAAGCCCTTTTCTGTGCAATTCCTGATTAAGAAATGAATAAAGGATATCTTTGAAAATCTTCTCCTTCTATACCACTATGCCTAGAGCTTTGATATTTGGTATGTATCAATGCCTATTGACCCTCTACCAAATTACTTCAAAGATTTAAGTGGGATCTTCAATACACCTATGATCAAAGAAAACTTTTTTCTCCTAAATGAATTAGTGTAGGGCCTTATATTTTGTATATATCATAAAGCCTTGATCCATCATACTCAGGGGAGCGATATAAGACTATCATGGTCCTCTTGTTCAATATGTTTGTTCCCAAAAGGGCAAGCATGTAGTTGCTGCTTCCATCTATGTTTTCATCTGTCCATCCATCCGCCTCCATTTCTTCAAAAGCCGCTGTCATAGCGCAGTTCGTAGCTCATCAGACTCCTAATCTTCAATCAAGGGTTGTCAGGGGTTCGATCCCCGGTGGCGGCACATATCCTTTTTGACATTTGTCTCTCAGCAGTGGGTTGATAAACGTAAGCCTAAGTGGGATAGCAGCTGGAGGCTAGGAAAGGATGTAGTGGTAGTACTGGTGTGAAAAATACCAGGAATCCATTGTTAGGTGCTCCAGCCGCCGCGATATGACTGAAATACTGTTAAAAGTGACGTGAAACCCATTCAACCAACCATTTCTTCAAGGTCAAACATTAAAATTGAGCTTGTCCAGAGCATAGCTCATTCAACTATGGATGGATTTCAATATAACTTGACACAATTTTTCTATATCATGAATTCCCTATCATAAGTAGATGTATCATTTGAAAGAAACATTTGGAAAGCTGCAAGGTCAAGATCACAGTTCAAGGCCAAGCATGTCCAGAGCAGAGCTCCGTAAATAATAGATAGATTTCGAAATAACTATGCACAATTGATCTCTATCATGAGTAGATGTGCCACCAGATAGCTCAAAGGTCATAGTTCAAGGTTGAACATTGAAATTAAGCTTGTCCAGAGCATAGCTGCTTCAATTATGGATGTTTTCAATATAACTTGACACAACTGAGTAGATATACTTATTGACAGAAATATTTCAATAGCTCCAAGGTCAATGTCATAGCTCTAGGTCAAACATCATAATGAAGCATGTCTGAAGCATAGTTCCTAAAATATTTGATTTTGAAATAATTTTGCACAATTGTTCTCTGTCATGAGTAGATGTGCCATTTGAACAAATTTTCAGATAGCTCCAAGGTCAAGGTCACAGCACAAGGTCGAATGTTAAAATTAAGCATGTCTTGAGAGGGATGAGCATACAGCGCCTGCTTCACCTGCCCATCCGAACCCTTTTCTCCATTCATACTTTTTCTGACATGGCTTTATTTGGGGAGCATAATCTGTCCCTGATACATCTTGTGATTTATATAAAATATCTCCGCTATAAGCTAATATTGACTGTCATTATATTTGTCAAGCTGCACTAGTGAACAAGAATAAGAAATAAGTTAACCCTTGTCCTACTGAATATTTATCTTTTTTTCACCATTTTTTTAATTTTTAATTTTTAAAATTTAGCTCTACTTGGTGTTAAAATATTTCGTCAACTCTAAAAGAACATGCAGGAAGTGTAGACTATGATCAGACTGCATGTTTTTGCAGGCTGATCTTATTCTGTGCACCTGCCACAGCTAGTGTCAGAACAAGAATATTCCGGTATCAGCATGACAAGGGTTAACATTACATTAACGGTGATCTATCAAGGTTTTGAAACCAATGTGATAATAAACCTTGGTCTGACAGGAGTGAAGACCATCTGCAAAATTCATGGAATACACCAGCATTGATCTAGCTACTAAGGATTCAGAACTAAGGGTACAGTGTATCAATGGTCTAAAATAAACATGGGTCATAACGGTATTATTGTGGGAAATGGTGCAAAAGCACAGCCTTGGCAGATCACTGCAATAGAGAGATATCTGGCCAGGCCTACTGGTCTCGGATCAGGCAGCTAGGCAGAGATATAAAAAAATATAAGTTTGAAAAAATATAGAAACAAAAAGCAAATTGTTGGTTAACTGCAGCTTGAAATAAGCTGCAGTTACAGTACTTGAGTACCAATCATTTAAAAGGCTTGCCATAAATGTTGGAGGTAAACATGGGCAACATGAACTTTTGTTTAAATCAGTGATTTGATTGGTCAATTTTGATTAATACAGGCTGTTGTATTTATTGCTAAAATTTGCTCAAGAGTTAAGTGCAACACATCGTTCCTTTTCTCTAGGATAGGATTTGTTAATCATATGGTTTCATTCTTTTTGCACAGCCATTCAATTGTGAATTAGAAATCTGCCATCTATTGAATGGCAGTAGATTTCTAGAAACTTTTGTAAATATCATCACCAAGCTTTTTGTTGAACATTGAAGAAAGATGCACATGTCAGTAAAGTAATGGTGTTAGACTGTAAAATTGTTTTGATTTGCACATTTGTAGTGAGTGTGGTTATATGGTACAGAAATTTAACAAGTTTTTTTTTATTTAGACACTTTCAATGATTGCTTGATAAAAAACATATTGTTATTTTATGACATGTTGCAAAAACACATTTTTACCATACACCAAACAACAAAATTTTAGACTTGTCTAACTGGAAAAGTGTTGCAGATGACATTTTCAAGTTAGTGAAATTGTAAAATCTTTAAATCTTTGTTAAATGAAATTTCTTCATTTCCAACATTTTTTCCAAAGCTTGAAGGACCTTATAAAGTATTGTGTGGGAATTGCTCAAAATATTTTTGGAATGTCACTGGGCTTCACCAATACCCACACAATGACGCTTTTTGATGCCTGCAAGAAAAATAATAAGAAAAACATTGTGTAAGATGAACAATTGCTTGTAACAAGCAATCTCTTCATTTTACACAATGCTTTCAACAAAGAGAGTTGAAAAATCTTATTTCATCAACTTCAAATTGTCGTCTGTAACTCCTTTCAATTTCGATCAGTCTTAAGTTTTGTTGTCTGGTATTGATTTAAGTATATATGCAGTCTGATCTTTGTCTATATCTCTGAAATTTTGAAATAAAAATTAGGATGGAGATTTTGATTTTGGCTGATCAGTGATACTTTAAAAAAAAGTCTCTTTCAAGGAGCCTGATTCGGCATCAGAGTTATGTGTTTTATAGAAGTTATATATTTAAAGTTGATTTTGATTTATCGATTCTGTTTATTTCTTTAGGATATGGCCCACAAGGGGAAGGAGAAAGACAAGGGCAAATCACCAGTTGTCTCCCATGCCTTTGATGACCCTGAGGGTAAAATTGAAATGCCCGGGAGTCTGAGAGTAGATAACTGGAAACGACCACAAGACTATATAACAGAGAAGGTAGGTTTTCAGTCAATTTCTTGATGTTTTACTTCTGCAGTTTCGATCAAGATTATCATTCCTCCAGGCCTGTCTTGTAAGATGTGGCTCTTACTTTCATAGTCTGATAACTCATCGTGTACTCTTCATGAACGCATTCCCACGTAATCCCACTTTTTTACACTCCTAAAACATTGCAAAAATGAAGAAATTGCTTGTCACTAGCAATTTTTTATTAGCCTTAATGTTTTCTACTCATTTTACTCAAAAAGACCAAATCTTTTTAAAATTTCATTAACTTTAAATTGTCATATGCAACATATTTCAATTTGGACCAGTCTAAAATTTTGTTTTGGTAATGGGTTAAACTAGGGCGGAATTATTCGTCAGTGAAGGTTATGTAGCAATGTAGCTGATGATTTCACCAAAACATAAACACTGTAAATATATTTTATGTTCATGAGTTATGTCAAAGTAAAGAAGTTTTTTTTTTTTTTTTCCATTTTTATGATATTCTTGAATATAATCATCCTTTTCTTTATTCATTGTGATCTTGGAATAGTGTTCCATGTTAAAAAGGAGATTGATTTGTTGTAACATGTTTGGGCGTTGACCTCTTTCTTAGTGTATGACAGAACCAAGTCTTCAGTTTCTATAGTGTAAATGTATGTTAGGGTTAGCTAAAAAAGTCCTGAAATAACTGTAAAGATGTCTTATTTAAGCTGTAGTTATATCAGGTCAATGATAAATAAATTGAGCTTTTGTTTTGTGTCCCTACCACACATTTTACAAAATAATGTAGTGTAATCCAATTTTGTATTGGTCCAAATTCCCTGTTTCAGATGATAATTTTAAGTTGATGAAATTTTAGATTTTTTTAACAATGGAAAATGAAGAAATTGCTTGTTGTAAGAATTTTTTTCATTTTCCACAATGTTTTCCCCAAATGTTTTTTAGAGGGGCATCAGAAAGTGTTATTGTTTAAGAATGGGTTAATACCTCTTCGAATTGCCATATTGAAGGTGAGTGGGCAAGCCAAAAATTTGTTAACCCATTCCCACTCAGTGACGCTTTTTGACGCCCCCAAGAAAAACATCTTTGGAAAACATTGTGGAAAATGAAGAAATTGCTTGTTACAAGCAATTTCTTCATTATCTACAATGTTTTCTACACAGAAAGTTGAAAAAAAAACAAAATTTCATAAACTTTAAAGTGTCGTCTGCAACTTCAATTTGGGCCAATCAAAAATTTTGCTGTCTAGTAATGGGTTAAATGTTGTGCTGAATTTCTCTTTTTTCAGACTCCAGTAGTTGTAGACCCAGATGGTATAGGAACATTTGATCTTATCTCACAGAATGAACATCTACATGAGAGTGAGGTAAGGAATATTCAATTATGTGTGGACAACATTTTCTTGTAATTTTTAACTTGATTATTCAAAGAATTGGGGGCTATTCCAGTCACCCAGATGTCGGCATGGGTGTTGGTGTAATGGTTTGGTTAAACCTTACGTGCAAGTGTCATATCTGTTTCTACTAATGCTTTTCTCTGAAACATTGCAGATGTTTTTGTGACAACAATATCTTCCTCTGAACAAAGTTTCATTACTCTGACATTCATTTTTGTAGAATTTGAACCCTATTCAGAATTTGAAATTCTTTGTTAAAATTTACGTGCAACTGTCATATGTCTTTAATAACTCTCTTTCTACTAATGCTATTGCTTTGAAACTTTGCAGATGCTTTTGTGACCATCATATCATCTTTTAGGCAAAGATTCATTACAATTACATTTATTTTAGTTGAATTTTAACCCTTTTTGGACTAAGAAATTCTTGGTTAAACCTTGCATGCAACTGTCTTATATCTTTTATAACTCTCTTTCTACCAATGCTATGGCTTCAAAACTTTGCACTTGCTTTTATGACAATAATATCAGCCTCTAAATATAGATTCATTACTCTGACATTCATTTTAGTGGAATTTTAACCTTTTTGGATGCAGAAATTCTTGGTTAAACCTCACATACAACTCTCATATACAGTAAAAATTCTCTAAAACAACCACTTGCGGTACTTTCTGAAAGTGGTCGTAATATCAGGGTGGTCATAACACTTAGGGTTGGTGGTTTGTTGTCAAGTAATTCATGTTTATTTTATCATTGTAATTTGAATATATTTTTACTGTACATACAAAAAATAAAACCATAAAAACATGTACTACAGCAGAATCTAATGCCATCTTCAAATTTACAATCTTTGATAAGTTTACTTTTTCTCTTCAATTCAGAAATTTGACCTCAGATTTTTTAAACATAAGTACAGGTTCAAAGTGTCAAACTGTTGATATCATATCTTCTATATTGTGAATACCAATTATCACTTAAGTTGAAATCAAATTTTAATTGCTAATTAACTGTTCCGAATACCGTAAACAAACCAATCTTATCTTCTGGGATACTTTTTCACTTTCGACTTTATTACACGAGTCAAAACCTGTGACATTTTCAAATGACAATTTAAAATAATACAAGGTATAATATGTAAGTGATCGGCCACTTTAATCTATTTAATAGAAATAACGCCTATCATAATAAGTGCGGATATCATATCAATAATCCGATATTGTATTGACAATGTCGTCATATCCAATTAGTGTGAAATACTGGTGATTGGTCTCAAGGTGTGAAGTTACTAGTTGTTTTAATGGGGTTCAGCTTTAGTTGGTACTGAATTTAGTGGTCGTAATTTGGAATAGTGGGTTGCCCGTTTTAGAGGGGTTTGCGACCATTGAAATAAAAAACAATAAATTCTGTTCTGTAAAAATTGGTCTTAATAGCAGGGTGCCCGTATTTCCAGGATAGTCGTAAGGAGGGGTTTTACTGTATCTTTAATAACTCTTTCTACTGATGCTATTGCTTTGAAACTTTGCAAATGCTTTTGTGACCATCATATCATCTTCTATGCAAAGATTCATTATAATTATATTTATTATAGATGAGTTTTTACCCTTTTTGCCCTTGGAAATTCTTGTTTGACTTAAAATTTTATTTGATAGACTTTTTACCTCCATTAATACTTAAGAATAAGCCTTATGTCGACATTGAATTGCTGTTTCTATCCAGCACTCAGATTAGTCAGGCGTTGCTGTCCTCTGACAGCTCTTGTTTTATACTTCAACCCCTGAATAAGAAATGCAACTTAATCAATTGCATGTATTCAGCTACAATTATGACCTTTGGAATAAGTTAAACTTGGTATGAGAGGAAAAAACAACAACATTCCCATATAATCAAGCTGTTTTACCCCCCTCCAGAAAAAAAAGCTTTGGAAAATATTACCAAAAATGTTATGTGACAAGAAAGGCTAAAAATTTCAAAATTTCGTTTTCCACAACTTCTTTCTTATATTTAATGCCCCTCAAGAAAAAGGTTTTGGAAAATATAGTTGAAGAGAAGAAATTGCAATTGCTTTATAATCAACAATGTTTCCAAACTTAAAAGACCACAAAATGTAAAATTCTATCAATCTGAAATTGTTGTCTTCATCTTTTTTCAGTTTGGAATAAATTGGTCTAAATTTTTGTTTTGGAATAGATCAACCAAAGCATATCAGTTTGTGAAACAAAATTTTTTGTCAGACTGATCACAAGTCAACAAAATTTTAGACTGGTCCATATTGAAGAAAGATAAAGACAATTTCTATTTCATGAAATAAAGAAATTCTTGGTCTTTTAGGGTTGAAAACATAGTAGACAATACAAGTTCATGAATTTAAGAAATTCTTGGTCTTTGAGGGTTGAGAACAAAGTAGACAATAAAGAACTTGCTTTTCATTTTCTGCAATTTTATCCCAAGCCTTTTTCATCAGGGTGTCTAAAAAAGCAGGAATGCTGATTTATCATGGCAAAAAATGACATTAATTTATTCCATGTTGACAGTTGATGAGGTACATTATCAGTCAGATCCATGCTCTATGGGAAATCAGTGCTGTGAAGAACCCTGCCCCAGATCAGATGACGGCAGACCCAAGTGTACCCTATGAGGAGGAGACCCATACATGGAGACCCTGGGAACATATATATGCCATCAGCAAAGTGCAGAAAGGGCCACATGTGCCTCCTTATAACCCCTATGGAAAATATGCTGTTCGACTGTACTGGATGGTAGGTTGCATACGGAGTCAATCAATTGGTTTTGATAAACTTGAAAATAATTTATATATTATAGTAACTAATACAGTCAATCTTACTCAAGTGACCATCTGTATTAAGTGACCTGTCATGGGTTCGATCCCTGGCGGCAGCACATATCCTTTCTGACATTTGTCTGTAACAAATGGATGGATAATCGTAAACCTAGACGGGATAGCAGCTGGAGGCTAGGACAGGATGTCATGGTGGTACTGGTTTGAGATATTGGAATCAGGAATCCATTGGTAGATGCTCCAGCCGCAGAGATATGACAAAAAATTGTTTAAAGCAGTGTTAAACCCCTTTCAAACAAAACCTTTTAAGTGACCACTTTTCTTTGAAAAAAAAACAGAGGGTCACCATGATTGAACTTTTTGCTAATACATTTATTGAAATCCAATTCTATGTTGATGAATCTCATTAGAATTGTGTTTTAGAGACATTTCTAATGAGTTCTATCAACATAGGATTTATTGAGAAACATGAAATGATTTTATGTGTGCAGTCAAACGGACTCCTCATATAATTATATCAAAAAAGAGTATTAAGTGACCATTCTCCTAAATGACCACATTTTTGCTGTCCCGTGATTGGTTGTTTGATATAATTTTATTGTATTTTGAATTTTGAGGTGAAATTAAGACTTTTTACAGAGATGAATCACAACTTTACATCGGTAATGATAAAAAGTATATAACAAGACCAATTATTTCTTTAATCAGGTGACAAATATTGTTATTCCTATGTATAAGTTGAAAAGTAGTTGAGAATAATTGACACCATTTAATCCTTTCCTGTTTTGCAAAATTTTAGACCTATCCAAATTCAAAGGTTTTGCAGACGAAAATTTAATGTAGATTAAAGTTGAAAAGTAACTATTCAGTAGCATAGAAAATATTGTTGAAAATGAAGAAATTGCTTGTCACAAACAATTTCTTCTTTACCTACAATATTTTCTCGAATATAAATTCACAGGGCCATAAAAATCAGGTTTGAACAGGAAAGGGTTAAACAAAGTATTTGTATGAGAAATGAAAAAATTCCTTGCAACAAGCCATTTCCTTATTTTCCACTATGTTTTTTCCTAGACAATTTAAAATTTTATAATTTTTAAATTGTCATCTGCAACTCCTTTCAATTTAGACCAGTCTAAAACTTTGCCATTTGGTAATGGGTTAAATCTGTTTCCATTAAATCTGTTTCCAGGGCTGTTGGAGAAAGATAATTGTAGATGACACACTTCCATTTGACGAGAATGACAAATTGATGTTACCATGTACAACGATGCAACAAGAACTCTGGCCTATGTTACTGACTAAAGCCCTCATTAAAGTAGCTGCTTTAGAGTGAGTATGACCCATCAGGGACCAACTGAAAAGTGTGAAAACCATAGACATTGGTCATATTGCACAGTCTTCACAGGGTGACTAGGATTGAAATTTTTGCAAATATTTGCAAAATTTGTGTGTTCCCACATTGAAATATTGGGGGCATATTCCTTTATTATTAGCTGTCTGTCGGTCTGTCTGCCTGCAAAACTGAAGCAAAAAAATTAGCATTTACAATTACTTTAAGCCTGTTCAAGATGCAGTGCTCATATTTGGCATAATGATAAATCTTATTGATACACAGGTTTGACGGTGGAGGTCCTGTGACTATTTCAAGGTTATTTGTAAAGGTCAAACTTCTGCAAAACTTAACCTGAAACTTACCATTTATAATTGCTTATCAAGATACAAAAATTTGATGCGTTGTCCAGTATAGAGGTTTTCTTGGAATTTTATTTTCAATTGACAATTCTCTCATTTTGTACCTTTAGATAAATTGAAGTTGAAGGAAAATATCTCTCTCGAGTTTAATCCACCCCTACATAATGGAAGAAATCATTGTGAAAAATGTTTCTTTTCACACAATGTTTTATACAGCTTCATTGATCCAAATCATAAATCACAGGATTAACATTTAAAAGGGTTCAACTGAGCATCTCTTTATGAAAGTAGCACAAACAAAAGAGAAATTGTAGAGTTTTTTTCTGGTTTCATTCAGTATTGTTATTTTCTACACATTTTTTAATTCAAAATAGTCAGAAAATTAATAATTTATTCAACATAATAATATATACATAAAAGGTTATTTGTTTTCAATGTAGTATATTTCTTTCACTCACTTATTCATACTGGCCCTACCTTAGTCTCCAATTGGCCCCAAATTTTTGTCAATTGGCACAAGAATAAAATTTCCCAGGAGAGCCCTGTTTTATCACCATGTTTACTCAAGTATAAAATCACAGGGTAATAAAATCCTGGGTTTGTAAAAGAAAGGGTTAAATAACTATTGTTCTCTATGTTACAGTTATACCGGTGGAAATGCTAACTGTGAGTTTGGAGATGTCAGTATTATTAACTGTCTGTCAGGATGGCTGCCAGAACAAATACCATTACAGTAAGTACAGGGGTTAATATAGCCCTTTTATAGCAACACCATTAATATTTGTATTCTATACAAGTCAAATCTAACCTTTTAACCAATTACCAGACAGCAAAATTTTAGACTGGTCCAAATTGAAAGGAGTTGCAGACTTAAATATAAAGTTTGTGAAGTTTGTAAAATTAGTAGATTTTTTTTAACTTTCTTAATAGGAACATTATGAAAAATGAAGGAATTGCTTGTTGCAAGCAATTTTTTCATTTTCTATAATGATTCCAGATTGCTTTTCTTGAGTGTCATCAAAAAGTGGGTTATGCCCATTGACCTTTTATTTATATTTTAAAAACCTAATAAATATTTGGTAAGAAACCACTTTTTCAGTCTAGACCAAACTTGGTAGTGAAATTTTTCATGCAGTGGAATCCTTTTTGTTACAAGCCTGATTGTAGCAATTTAATACTTAAATTCAATTGTTGTCACGCGTCGAGAACAAACAACATTTTTTAAACGTTAACTTGCTAGAAATATGTTTAGAAAATAGTTTTTCAATTGACCAATTGCCACAGAAGCTTCATTCAAAGTGAAAAATAAGTGCTAAATTTGATAGAAAATATTGCCCCTGTTCCCCTGACATTTCTAGCTGTACTGGTTGAAAATCAGAAACGTTAATTTGGAAAGGATAAGTTAATCAATACCTACTAACATAGAGCTTTCATTTAATGTCATCTAGCTGGCTTAAAGATATAAGCTTTAGTCACTTCACTGACAGTATAATTGCTCAGACCATAGAATGTTTGTTGCTTAGACTATTTCTTGTGTAGCTTTTTTGTAAAAAGTATAAAGTATATTAATCCCTAAATTTAGAACAGAAATCTGCTGTGAAGCTGTGAAAAACATCAATTGATTAACTTATTTCCACACATGCCCGCATTTTTACAGCCCACAAGAAAAACTTAGAAAACATTTTTGAAAATGAAGAAATCACTTGAAGTAAGCAATATCTTCATTGTCCATGATGTTTTCTCCACCGAAACAAAGATTATCAAGATTGCATGAATAAAGAATTAGTGTCTGCAATTTCTTTGGATTTGGACCTGTTGGAAATTTTGTTATCTGTTAATGGATTAAATATGATAATTGAAATAAATGGATTTTCTATTGTTGCAAATTTTTGTTTACAAGTACAGTATCATTTGGTGATAGATCATGTAACAAGTGTATGTCAACTTTATACAGAGGTTTTCTGATTGGTGATCAATCCCCATTTCCTTCACCGTTAGACAAGAAAAAGATGCCCAAGTCGGGTCGGGCTTCACCTCTTGTGTCTGCTGGACAGGTACTTGATAAGTACATCTCCCTTAGCAACCAGCCACCTAGTAGGGAGAACTCGGGCCTGAAGCCGTCACAAAAGATCGGGATAAATGATGATGTCAGGCAAGATGGAATGCTGTGGAGTTTTTGTTTCAGTTCTAGATCAACTTTGTTCAGAGATGTTGAAAATTGCATTTTGTATTTTGTTGATGTTAGAGGTCCAGATGAGGGAGTGATCACTTTCTACAGTGAGACTCACTTTACAGAGAGTCTAGCCACTTTAATCTGTAATATGGGTTTTTATCAAATTCTAAACAAGACTAAAATTCTAAACAAAGACTAGATTTACAATAAACTGCAGAAGACAAAAGAAACATTTATCCTTTCCAAAGAACAAGAGACTGTTCCAAATTCAAAGACCCTGGAGATGACAATTTTCAGTCGATGAAATCTTAAAATCTCTGTCCATTCGGGTAGAAATCATTGTGAATAATGAAGAAATTGCTAGTATCAAGCAATTTATTCATTTTCCTATTATCTGGCAGGCTGTGGCTGATTTTGTACTCATTGCTGACATATTTTCGACTCTTTTTTTAATCTTTTCGCTTTTGTTAGATATCTTCAACTAGTCATGGACATCTCACCTGTGTATCGGTGCATGCTAAGAGCAATTGTTGATTGTTTGATCATACAGTGCTGCTTCAATGCTGCCCAAGAAATGAAATATCTGTTTGTCAATTTTATGAGACTTCAAAATAAATGTTTTTCCCCTAAATTGTGGAAGTCCCAAGCTGACTATACTATATGGCTGATGAGAAATAGAAATTTACATTGCTGAATTTTAGCTCGGCTGTTTTCGAAGAAAACCTGAGGTATTGTCATCACCTTGGCAACGTGTGCATCAAAGTTGGCATTGGGGTGACAAACTTTAACCTTGGTCATATTTCTCTTGTTATTGAAGATATCTTTATGAAACTTGGCATGTGTATTGACCATCACAAGAGCTATCTAGACTATCAAAGGGGATAACTCTAACAGCGTTTTTGTAAGAGTTATGCCCCTTTTTCGACTTAGAATTTTTGCATTATCCATCACCTGCAAACGAGCATTGGCACCCATGGACGGTGCTCTTGTTAGTTACCTTAGCTTTGATTTCAATTAATATCACTCCCTGATCTGGAATTTTGTGATTTGTTTGTGTGTTAGCAGAATTTTGCAGTGTTTTACAAAGACATTTCCAGTACTGAGAGACTAAAAAAATTTTGTGTAAATTTCTTCTGTAGAAACTTTTTTCAGAAAAAATTTCATCCTTCTTTTTAAAATTGTATGGGATTGTGGATTTACTGTCAATTGCTATGTAGACTTGGAAAATATGTTGTTTTTTTCCAAGATTGAAAAGTTATCAGATTTGTGTTCTTTCTGAATGTTGAATGTAAATCAGTTATGTAGGACATGATTTTATACTTTTAATGTGGTCATATTTTTATACATGAAGTGAAACTTGCAGAATTGTCTTTATTTTCACTAAGGCAAATGTCTGAATGATAGGGCAACAATAAACATAAAACAGTAATGAAACAAACAAATTATTCTCAAATCTAAAATTATCTATATATAAGTTTTTTTTATTTTTTTCTGCTGAAACTCAAAAATAAAATTGTTAAAAGCTGTTCAAATACAAAAATATTATAGTTTTTCTTTTTCAATGCATTGATGATGGCATATTGATTGCCATTTCTTAATTCATTTCGAGACGACAAAATTTTAGTCTGGTCCATACTCCAAGAAGTTGTAGACGACAATTTTGAATTGGTGAAATCTTAAAAAACTTTGTGTTGGAGTCAGAATCAAGCAAGCAATTTCTTCATTTTCCACAATATTTTTCAAACCTTATTTGTTAAGGGCGTAAAAAGAGCAGGATTGTGTTGGAATAGGTTAATTTATCAAATAAAATGCTTTAAATGTGGTTTATTCAGTGCATCACTGCATGATGGCATATTGAAGCTTATGACTTGTTGTTCTGCTGTAGAGTTATTTGTGTGAACTGCAGTTGAGTTGACTTAGATTTAGCTAGAAAAGATAGACCCTTGTTGTGAAATTTGTAGGAACCTGGGAATGTTTTAATTTTCTGGTCTCAACCTTTATAAAACTATCCCAGATTTCATAGACCCCTTTGAAAAAAAAAGTGGAATTGAAAGCACTAAATACTTGGGATTGCAACTATTAATTTTTCCTGTCAAGACTGATATTTTTCTTTTTAACTCATTACCAGACGGCCAAATTTTAGACTGGTCAATATTCAAAGAAATTTTTTCTTTTTTTACCTGAGGGATATATTGTGGATAATGAAGAAATTGCTTGAGACTAGCAATTTCTTCATTTTCCACATTGTTTCAAAAGCTTTTTTTCTTGGAGCATCTAAAAGCATCATTGTGTGGGAATGGATTTGTGTGAACTGCAGTTGAGTTGACTTAGATTTAGCTAGAAAAGATAGACCCTTGTTGTGAAATTTGTAGGAACCTGGGAATGTTTTAATTTTCTGGTCTCAACCTTTATAAAACTATCCCAGATTTCATAGACCCCTTTGAAAAAAAAAGTGGAATTGAAAGCACTAAATACTTGGGATTGCAACTATTAATTTTTCCTGTCAAGACTGATATTTTTCTTTTTAACTCATTACCAGACGGCCAAATTTTAGACTGGTCAATATTCAAAGAAATTTTTTCTTTTTTTACCTGAGGGATATATTGTGGATAATGAAGAAATTGCTTGAGACTAGCAATTTCTTCATTTTCCACATTGTTTCAAAAGCTTTTTTTCTTGGAGCATCTAAAAGCATCATTGTGTGGGAATGGATTAAAGATAACAGCCATAGATCTTTTGCAGTAGGTTTTTATCGTTCAAAGCTGTTGTGATTGCACAAGATATAAAATCATGCTGAAGAAATTTCTTATATTTATTAAGCCAATTTCTATGTAAAACACTTTGATATCTACTGTAAAATAGGATAGTCAACATACCTGGGCAGATTTCTTAATATTGAATAATTTCATGACTGATTATTGTGGCATTTCTATTACAGATCTGTCAATTTAGCCACAAAATTTTGTACTATACCTATATGTAGTAGCTGGCCTATGCTAGTTTCAGTTGTAATAGAGAAATGCAACATCTGTTATATTCAAGTTGTAGTTATATTAGGTTTTATCATTTTCAAATACTGTCAAACTATTCTGACAAAGATGTTATTAACAATTAAGAATTTGTAGAAAAGGTGTTTAATAAGGTCCTGTTTATGTTTTACTTTGGGTATCTTTGTAGGTATGGCCATATCAATGAGGTTTGGGAGCTACTGAAAACCGCCCTCCCAGAATGGAAACTGCCCTTACAGGAATGGGAAAAAGCTCTGATGGAGGAAGAAAGGTTGAAGAAAGAGGAACAGGCCTTGGTGGTGAGTTGAAGCTTCTGGTTGTAGTGGTAGCCAGGAGTGAGGAAATCCCACTCCTGACTTGTCAGACATGAGCTTTTCTACTTGCAGACAAGTGGATTTTCAAAAAAATTGGATCATAAAAATTATTGTCCAAATGTTTATATTGAAGGGTAGAAAATATTGTTCTTCATTTAAATCAATGTTTTCTCTCTCTCTTTATATATATTTATTTTTATGGGGACAAGTTCATTTTAATTGTAGATAAGTAGAAAATCACCTCTTACTTATCTGGAGACAATCATGCGTAACTGATTATGTTCAAGTTTTGTGTTAGTAGCGTGTGAGTTTGCATTCATGAGTTGCAAGTCAATTTTGAGTTATGTCTTGGTCAAATGAGATAGCATTAGTTGATTTTTATGTGTGTGTGACAGTGTGAAATCATTAGTTACAGCAGTGTTCAATCTAGCTTTGTATCATAGGGGGCCAAATGGGCCCATGGCTCTTGGTCAAGGGGGTCATGCAATACAAAAACATAGACAAACTATTGAATTACAAGGTTTTTAATGTAACAAACCATAATATTTGATAATATATATATTGTTTTGAACGAATTAAATCTGCTAGAAAAAGTTAAGACATTATTTTCATGACTTCATTCAGATAAGTCTTATTGAATGTGTGATTGAAGTGTGCCTTTTGGGCCCAGTCTTCATTTTGAAGGGGGTCATTTTGGATTTTAGAGGGCCATTTTAGCCATGGCCCCCTCTAGATTGAACACTGGTTACAGATCAAGGAAAAGTGTTATTTTAGGCCTTTGATTTAACCCTTTCCTGTTTTGCAAACTTTTAGACCTGTCCAAATTCAAAGGTTTTGCAGATGAAAATTTAAAGTTGATTTTATTTGAAAAATAACCATTTAGTAGGGTAGAAAATATTGTGGAAAAGAAGAAATTGCTTGATACAAGCAATTTCTTCTTTTCCACATTGTTTTCTCAATTACAAAATCAAAGGGACATAAAAACCAGGGATTAACCAGGAAAGGGTTAAGAAGAAAATACAGATGTTGGACTGATTCACAGGAAAAAGGAATTAAACCTTTCCTGGTTAGCAAAATTTTAGACCTGTCCAAATTCAAAGGTTTTGCAGATGAAAAATTAAAGTGGATTCGATTTATAAAAAAAACCCATTAGTAGGGTAGAAAATCTTGTGGAAAAAGAAGAAATTGCTTGTTACAATCAATTTGTTCTTGTACAACAATGTTTTCTCAATCATAAAATCACAGGGACATAAATACTAGTGATTGAACAGAAATGGTTAAGGCAAGCAGGAGACTTTGATTGCCATGTGATACTTCAGAATGCTTGTCTTATATTATTTTTCATAGATATATTTTTTCTGCTCGGCTTTTGCGGGAGTCATGATGACAAGTTTTAGACTTCCAAATTGAAAGGAGTTGCAGGCGTCAATTTGAAGTTTATATTTAAATTTCTTTTTTCTGGGTAGAAAACATTGTGGAAAAAGAAGATATTGTTTATTGCCAGCAATTTATTCATCTTTGCACAATGTTTTCCCAATTGTTTTTCTTCAGGGGTGTCAAAAAGTGGCATAACGAGGGAATAGTTAAGAGTAGTTTTAAAATGGAAACCTTTGTTCATTTCCACCAGGAAGGGGCAAAAGATGATAAATCTGAGAAGGACTCTTTAAGTAAAGATGGAAAAACTGACAGTAAAGATGCCAAACCTCCAGCTAAAGATGGAAAACAAGAAAAGGGGGCAAAGGATGCCAAGGAGAAAGGTATTTCTATGAGTTACATTCAACAGATTTACAGCACTACAGGTTAACCCATTACCAGACCACAAAATTTTAGATCGGTCCAAATCAAAAGAAAAAGCAAACAACATTTTTTACCCTTTTCCTGTTTTATGAAATTTTAGACTGGTCCAATTTAAAAGAGGTTGCAGATGACAATGAAAAATGTATGCATTTCGAAATCTGACCATCCTATGTGGTAGAAAATATTGTAGGAAAAGGAGAAATTGCTTGTTACAAGCAATTTCTCCTTTTTCCACAATGTTTTCTCAGGTATAAAATCACAGTGACGTAAAATCCCGGGTTTGTCCAGGAAAGGGTTGATGCATGATATTTTTAAAAAAAGAAATCTTTCGGGGTAGAAATCATTGTGAATAATGAAGAAATTGCTTGTGTGAAGCAATTTCTTCATTTTCCACAATGTTTTCCAAAGCTTTTCTCATGGGAGGGAGGGAGAGAGGGGGGGGGCTGCCAAAAGAGGGATGGTGTGGGAATTGGTAAGGTTATTTGTCAAAAGAACAACTCTCCTCTTGAGCAATGGAGAGTCACCATTCTTTCAACTGAATTTGTGCAGAATATGTAAACTCTCCACTTAAGGATCACCACAATAATTAACCCATTCCAACTCAAGCCCTCCTTTTTATGCCCCACAAGAAAAAAGCTTTGGAAAACATTGTGGACAATGAAGAAATTGCTTGTAACAAGCAATTTCTTCATTATCCACAATGTTTTCTATCCCAAAAGACAAAAAAAAATAAAATTCAATCAACTTGAAATTGTCGTCTGCAGCTTCTTTCAATTTGGACCAGTCTAAAATTTTCTTGTGTTGGAATGGGTTAAGCCTAGTTATCAACTGCCTTACAAGCCTCATTTGAAAACATATTCAGTTAGGCTCTAGATCAGGATCAATGAAGAATCTACCTTACTCGACATTTCTTCTGCCAAGTTTATTTTCTATCCAACTTTTAACTATTTAGTGTAATCTTTCATATGTCTTATTTGTCTATTGACCCATTAGTACACAACAAAATTTTAGACTGGTCCAAATTTATGAAGTTGCAGACGACAATTTAAACTAGATGAAATGTTACATTTTTCCAACTTTCTGGGTAGAAAACATTGAGTCACAAGCAATTTCTTCATTTTCCACAATGTTGTCCAAATTGTTTTTCTTATGGGGTGTCAAAAAGCGTCACTGTGTGGGAAAGGATTAAGAGTGTTAGATACAAGGCAGTTCTTTGCAGCCTACTCACTCAATTCCTATATCTAACCAAGACTTCCAGAGTTCAAGCCTTACACTGGGGATACCAGGGAAGCACAAGAATAAAGGAATGTTGTTGTGATCTAACTGAAATTTTAACTGAATCAACATAATTTAAGACTGGTCCAAATTGAAAGAAGTTGCAGACAACAATTTTAGTTAATAATTCTTAAAACAAGCAATTTCTTCATTATACACAATGTTTTCCAAGGCCTTTTTTCTTTTGGGCGTTATTGTGTGTGAATTGGTTAAAGTTGCAGTAAACCCCCATTCAATAAACAACCCAAGGCTTATATAAATTTCTGTTGCAGAAAAAGGAGGGAAGGAAAGTAAGGACAAAAAAGGAGACAAAGATAAAGACAAGAAAGGAGATAGTGAGTTCATTTTGTTTTATATTTTAGTCTGTTTTAACCCATTCCCACACAACCAAATTTTAGACTGGTCCAATGAAGAATCTGCAGACGACAATTTCAAGTTGATGGAATTTTAAATGTTTTCATCATTTGGGATAGAAAACATTGTGGATAATGAAGAAATTGCTTGTTACAAGCAATTTCTTCATTTTCCACAATGTTTTCCAAAGCTGTTTATTGAGGGGCGTAAAAAGAAGGGATTGAGTTGGAATGGGTTAACCCATTTCCAGATGCCTTGAGGGAACATTTATGTGTGAAAATGATAGAAAAGTGAGAGATTGGTTGTAACAACTAATTTCTCCCTTTTCCAGAATGTTTTTCGTTAGATTATTCCTTTAGTGCATCATAAGAAGAGATTTGTTTGTTGGTTTGGAATGGCTTAAAAGAGTAATGAGCACTCTTTACTAGAAGTTAATTAGGAAACTCTGAAGCAAAAGAAGATGTATTTTTTCTAAAAAGCATAGTTGAAGTTTAGTTGCACATAGGCTTAAAGTATCAAAATCTAACACTCTGAGTACATAAATCCTTTAGAACTTAGCTTGAACTAACCTTATTAATGTATAAATTAAAAGATTTATTAAATGTTAATCAAATGTATGTCTGTACATAAATCCTGCTATCTTTCAAAGACTTGATAACTGCACCGATGATATTTGGTATACAGAAAATATACCAATGCCAAAGATGCTTTCACATTTTTTTGAGGTTGCTTTTCAAATGACAGTTCAAACTAGTTTTTTCACACGTGTTTGCTATTGAATGAGGTCTATGGGAGGTCTGATCTCAGTCTACACCACCTGTTTGATCCATATAAGCCAGAAATACTTACAAAATTGAATTTCAAAGGAAAAATGACCCACAAGCAGCCTGCAAGAGCTTTCAACCCTTTGACTAAAATGTGATTCAAATACATGCTTAATTCAGCATGGCAAGGATTAAATAAGTTGTTGATAAGCTGAATTCTATTAACCCTTTCCTGTTTTATTTAAATTGTAGACTGGTCCAAGATTGCAATCAGCAATGAAAATTGGATTCAACTTAAAATGAAACTGTTAGATGTGGTAGAAAATATTGTGGGAAAAGGAGAAATTGCTTGTAACAAGCAATTTCTTCTTTTCCACTGTATTTGCTCAAGTATAAAATCAAAGCGGCGTAAAAACCCGGATTGGTACAGGAGAGGGTAATTGGAATAGATAACTTTGTAAATACTTCGAGATGACTTATGTTACAGATATAAATGAGCTTGTCCCAAAACGAGGTCAAAGTAGGATAGGTTCTAGCCGTAAAGTAATGGCTAGTAGACTAGAACAGGAACCTGGTAAGATAGAATGGTCACATCTATATTTTGTCATGTGTTACAGTCTAAACATGTGTATCACTTGCTTGTGTTATTGATTATATTGTGAAATGCATTGCAAGTTTGTTATGTTGGCAACCAACAAAAGGACCTAAAAAATGCTAGCAAAGGATAACACCATATGAGGACTTAGGATGTTGCAATAATATGTTTAACCCTTTCCTGTTTTTTGAAATTTTAGACTGGTCCAAATTGAAAGAGGTTGCAGACGACAATGAAAATTGGATGCAGTTTTAAATCAAAACCATCCTATGTGGTAGAAAATACTGTGGTAAAAGAAGAAATTGCTTGTCACAAGCAATTTCTTCTTTTACCACAATGTTTTCTGGAGTATAAAATCACGGCTACGTAAAATCAGGGGTTTGTCCAGGAAAGAGTTAATCTGATTTCCATTACCAGATGACAAAATTTTAGACTGATCCAAATTGAAAGGAGTTGCAGACAAAAAATTAAAGCTAATGAAATTTTTATCTTTTTTTACCTTTTAGGTAGAAAACATTCTGAATAATGGAGAAATTGCTTGTAAGAAGCAATTTCTTCATTTGTCACAATGTTTTCGAAAAGCTTTTTTCATGGGGGTGGCACTCATCCTTTCCGACTATTTGTCTCTCATCAATGGGTTGATAATCGTAGACCTATGTGGGATAGCAGCTGGAGGCTAGGAAAGGATGTAATGGTAGTACTGGTGTGAGAAATACCAGGATTCCATTGTTAGGTGCTCTAGCCGCCGCGATATAACTGAAAGATTGTTGAAAGCGGCGTAAAACCCCATTCAAACAAACAAATCATTGGGGTGTCTAAAAGTGCTATTGAGCGGGCATGGGTAAAAGCATTAATCTTTTTCCACACAATCCCACCTGTTTATGACCATCAAGAAAAGAATTTTGGAAAACAGCGTGAAAATAAAAAAAATTGCTAATTTCTTATTTTCAACCTTTTTTTACACAGAAAGAAGAGGTATTTTTAATTGTATCAACTTGATTTTTTTGTTCGCAACTTTCTGATTTTGGAACATTATGAAATATTGTCATCCAGTAATAGATTAATCAGATATCACCAAGCCTATGTTGCTGAAAGTTATTTAATTCAACTTAGCAAGACAATTCTCATGAATACCAACAACCTTGGAATTACTGGGTTGTTGAAAAACTGAAGTGTTGTTCTCTTGCTGTTGTAAGTCTAATGAAAAGTGTAATTAATCCTTTCCAACCAAATTTTTGAAGTCCCCTCATGAAACATGCCTTGGAAAGCATTGTGGTAACTGTAGAAATTGCTTGTTACAAGCAATTTCCTCATTATCCACATTTTCTTACACAATAAAGATTTTTAAAACTACATCAAAAATAGTTTGCCGTATTTATTTTTTTCAATTTGGACCAGTCTAGAATATTGTCGTCTGGTAATGGGTTAATCATAATCAATATGATAGAGGTATTACAGACGAAAAAAAGTGTAGAAGAGTATATCAAGTTGATGTTTTTACAGGAGATAGTTCAAAGCGCTCAACTTTAAGTCGTTTAAGCAATCATACAACTGACACCCTCGGTATGTAACCATATGACATTCAGGCTTGCGCAAAATAAATCTCATACTATTTTATTCTCCACATTGCTTCAAATTTTATTCATTTGTTATCACCTTTTGGTATCATGTTTATGTTAAATAAATATATATCGGTCTACTTTTTTCCATATTTGGTGTTTTTCATTGAAGTTGATTAATGTTAAAGTAACTATTGCTTCTGAATATATTGGCTGTGAAAGTATTAGCCTTTATGATAATCTAAAAACTTTCCTGTACAATCCCAGGATTTTATGTCGCTGTGATTTTATACTTGACAAATCATTGTGGAAAAAGAAGAAATTGCTTGTATCAAGCAATTTCTTATTTTCCCACAATATTTTCTACTATATAGGATGGTTTCATTTTGAATTACATCAGGTTTTCATTATTGTCTGCAACCTCTTTCAACTTGGACCTGTCTAAAATTTAAAAAAAAAAGTGGAAAGGCTTAACCTATTTCCACTCAATTCTGCCTTTTGTCCAGGATTTCTCAGGGGACTCAAGGTGTACGATATACCACCATCATAAATTTCTTTGTTTTTTTTTTAATTGTAGTTATTTTAATACGCTGCCGGAGGCAGTCCTATACTGGCGTCATCTTCTCTGTCCATCTGTCTGTCCATCCATCCCTCCATCTGTCCATCCGTCCATCAGTACGTACGTCCACTATTCTCTTGAGCGCAACTCCTCCTAAGTTTCTGGATGGATCTTTTTGTAACTTGGTCAATGTTATCAAGTTAAATGGTAGATGTGCATGAAGTAAGGATTTTAAGGTTCATTGAGTTTCATCAGTTATGCCTCCTTTAAACTTAGTCTCTTGGGCTTATTGGAATTGCAGCCTTGTAAACGCAACTCCTCCTACAATTCTGGCTGGATCTAAATGAAAATTGGTGGATGTTATCACCTTAATTGGTAGATGTGCATGAAGGAAGGATTTTATGGTCCATTGATTTTTGCACCAGTTTTGCCCTCTTGTAACTTAGTCTCTGGGGCTTATTGATATTGCAGCCTTATGATCACAACTCCTCCTACAATTCTCGGTGGATCTAAATGAAACTTGGTAGATGTTTTCACCTTAATTGGTAGATTTGCATGAAGGATGGATTTTATGGTTCATTGATTTTTGCCTCAGTTATTCCTCCTTAAAACTTAGTCTCTTGGGCTTATTGAAATTGCAGCCATGTGAATGCTACTCCTTCTAAGTTTCTGGCTGGATCTAAATGAAACTTGGTGATTGTTATAACCTAAATTGGTAGATGAGAATGAAATAAGGACTTATGGTTCATTAATTTTTGCCTGACTTATTCCCCCTTTAAACTTGGTATCTGTGGCTTACTGATATTGCAGCCTTGTGAACGCATTCCTCCTAACTTTTTGTCTTGATTTAAATGAAACTTAGTCAATGTCATCACCATAATTTGTAGGTGTACATGGATCAAAGATTTTATGGTTCATTGATTTTTCTAAGAGTTATGCCCCTGGGTGCTTTCAATCAATCAAACATAACAAATAGTTTGAACTTGACAGTCTGCAAATGTTTTGAATTTGGTTCTGTCAAAATAAGTAGTGTCTACAATTATTTTTTCTTGAAACAGCAGCAAAGTGGCGGCGTATATTGTGACGATGGCAGTCTTGTTATAACTTATATCATACAGATAAGAGCTCTTGTTACATTTGTTTTAATTTTTTTTATCCCCCCCCCCACAATGTTATGGCGACAGGCATATAGAGTTATCTCTGTGAGTGTGTGAGTCTAATTCGTCTCTGGAGCATATCTTCTACATCAATTGAAGGATATCAAATTACTTGGCACAGTTGTTCCCCTTAATGAATACAATTGTCATGCCTAAAGTTCTGTTTGATACTTTCAATGTCAAGGTCACAACTGAAGGTTGTGATAATCACTTAAACAGGGGTAAGTGTGTCTGTGACACATTTCTAGTTTAATATTAAATCAAAACAATGATTTCTTTTTTTATATACCCCTGCAAAAAGAATGTTTTGGGGGGTGAACTGGAATCAGCCTGTTTGTCCGTGTGTGCATCCATCTGTCTGTGTACAAAATTAAAGCTAATTATTCTACCATTTTTGTGTTGCAAACTCCTCCTTCAGTTTTGCTTCAATACCATTAAAACTTTATTAACCACATGTTGAAGTTTTGCAAGACGCAATTTTGAAGTCTTTATTCCCCCTAGTTCAAGAATTATCTCCCCTTGAACTTAGACATTATTTATTCTTTGTAGACATATACAGCTAATTTTACTACCAATTTTGTGTCACAAACTCTTCCTTTCTAGAAAAGCAAAGTCAGTAGCTATGTCCTTGTTTTGTTAAAGCTCTCATTACACTGAAAGTACTTTGGAGGTATTGAGTCACATACTGTGACAAGTTCTAGTTTGTAGTTGGAATGGGAACAATTATAAAAAACTTTTTGATAGGTTTTATTGAAATTTAATTTAGTTGTTAGTCGTGTCTGTCAAAAAGATGCATTCTGATTGGCTGAAAAAAATTATTCATACCTCCACGAACATAATTTTGAGCATACAGCCATTTCGTATGCTTGTGCACAAAATTGTTTCTTAAAAAAATTATTGTAATTTTTTTTCCCCGCTGGATGTCATTAAGTTATAAGATATAAGGAGAATATTTTTTCTTTTCATGGAGGTATGGACAGCTGTGACTCTTTTTAGCTCAACATCAGAAAAGAATTGAAGACTATTTAAAACAGTGTTCAATTCTTTTCTGAGGTTGAGCCCCTAAGAGTCCATTGTGTAAAATGAAGAAATTGCTTTATTTCACACAATGTTTTTCCAATTATTTTTCTTGAAGGGCATCAAAAAGTGTCACTGTGTGGGAATGGGTTAATCTTAGAATTACTGCTTATAGTATATATGTTTGCATGACTGTGTATATCTTTATTTATTTTTATGATCTAAAAAGTTCCATATTATGCTTATAAATGACTCCAACCTTATATATGCTCATACAAAAGACCCTTTTTGGAAAGAAGATAATGAAACCACCTGACCTTTTCCTTATTCATCTTTTTTTTTCAACTAATCTGACTTCAACAAAATTGCAAATAAATTTGATTTCATTCTAGCCTGACAAATTGATGCCTGCCTAGACGTGTTGACAGTATTTCAGCTATCTTTAAACAATAAGATGAAAATTAAAGTTACTGTCACAATGGTCCTTCCTGACAGTATTGGAGTCCACGACTTAATTATTGATTTTTTTAACTATAATATGGATATCAAGCTTACAGCAAGGATCTCAAAAATAACAGGACAAAAGTAACCTAAGTATAGGACAGCTGTGACTCTTTTTAGCTCAACATCAGAAAAGAATTGAAGACTATTTAAAACAGTGTTCAATTCTTTTCTGAGGTTGAGCCCCCAAGAGTCCTTGGGACTCTTTTTAGATACTTTCAAGAGTTCAGACTATTTATATGTGAGTTTCAAACTGGCAAAGCCTTCATATGTTAGAATCTTGAACTATACATTACACAATACTCTCATGTATCCATTATACTGTATTGCATGATTGTTTTATACAAGTGGCAGCTTGTTTATCAACACATATACTGTTTTACCTTCAAATGCTTATATAAAATGTATATGTTTTATAATCCATTTTTCAAGTTATAATCCATTTCACCTTTTGATTTTTTACAGAGGAACTATTGAAACGAGGATCTAGTAGAATGTCTAATTTTAGTAACCCTTTCATAGGTAATGACTTGTGGAGAAAGAAATGGTAGAAATTCATCCAAAATAGATCCTGGGTGGTGTTTTGTGCATTTTCTGCGCTATTTGTTATGTTGACAGGATGTAGCTTTTTATCTCTTTTTCTGTTTTGACCAGATGTCTTAATTCTCTGTTTCTAAATTTTTATATGTGAATGGAATAATTAGATTGCTAAGTTTAAGAAACGTTGAAGGGTTATGAACAATTTTTGCTAACACTTACAACTTTTTTTCTACTGAATCTTTAAAGTATGAATTATTCTTGCTTGTAATTAATTCCTTGTCCTTATTAAGTTGTCGTCATAGCGCAGTCGTTGGCACTTCAGACTCCTAATCTTCAATCATGGGATGTCATTGGTTTGATCCCCGGTGGCAGCACATATTCTTTCTGACATTTGTCTCTCACCAATGGGTGGATAATTGTAAACCTAAGTGGGATATCAGCTGTAGGCTAGGAAAGGATGTAGTGGTAGTCCTGGTGTGAGAAATACCAGGAATCTAATGTTAGATGCTCCAGCTGCCCCTATATGACTGATATACTGTTAAAGCGGTGTTTAACCCCATTCAATCAATTAATCAATTGCCCTTATAAATATTAATATAATTTAATTTAATATCTTAAAAATAGCAGTCTCAATTGAAAACATTAGAAACTGCAAACATATTAAAAAAGGCAAACAATGCATATTGCAAGGAGGATTATCTTCTACTTGTGTCTTGTTTTTCAAAAACCTTCTATTGTAGAATTCTCTCTTAGGTTGTAGAAAGTCTTGATTATTTTAGAGGGTTGAAGATAGAAATATGATTTGGGTGATTCATTTAAGTTGAAAGGAATTGACAGAATGCTGGCCCTGCCCACTAACTCCGCTTGTATTGAAAATATAAATGGTTGGTTGACAACTTAAATGTCATAACTACAGCTTGAATAAGCTGTAATTATGACGTTTAAGCCGCCAGACCAACAAAAATGTGTCATAAATGTCAAAGTTCACTTCCAGTCTAAATGAATGATTTATCGGTTGAATGATTCTTTTATTGAAAATTGAGGTTGATCAATGATGATGGTAAAATGTGTGTTTGTTTGATAAGTAGACAAAGCATGACCCATTTTTAGTGGGGAGTGAAAAGTATTTGTTTCCTAAGGAATGAGATTTTTCTTTTAGTTTCAATAGTTGACTGCTGAAATAAATTCTTTCATTTGTTGCCTGTTCACATACCGTATCAGGACTTGATCTAAAAAATTTGTGATACTTAAATGATTTATTTCTTATGTTTTTAAAAAGATAATGGAAAGAGAAGTACAAGTAAACTCCAGGGCCATATTGGTAAGCCTAATCACTTGTAAAACTGTCGTGAAGGTTAAACAAAAGATTATAATTTAACTGAGACATTAGAAGCAGTGGCTATCAACATATTGCAAATCACTAAATTAGTTGGAATTTATAATAACTAAACAAAACCCTGAAAAAGCTTACTTACGACAATGGCAATTGCTATAGCACAACACAATATGCCTAAGGACTGCCTATAGGAAGTTCCACTTGGATAACAAATGGCAAAATTTTGCAAAATTTGTGGTCAATTACATGAGTCAAAACAAGTACACTGTTGGTTGGCAACCGTTATGTCTTAACCCTTGTCATGCTGAACCCAGAATATTCAGGTTTTGGCAGGAGGTGTAGACCAAGATCAGCCTGCACATAAGTGCAGTCTGATCTTGATCTTTACCTCCTGCTTGTACTTTTCCTGCCAGAGTTGTTAAGGAAAATGATTTCTAAAAGAAATATTGATTTTTGAAGAATAAGTTCTATCGGTGCTTTCAGTCCTTTGATTTTACAGCAATTCAGTAAGGTAATTTATTCAGCATGACAAGGGTTAACTACATTTTGATTAAGCTATAACAGAAGTAAATGTTTCACACGCATGTCGACCAATGTCACAGTTTACAGTTCTTGTCTCAATGGATGATTTGATTGGTCTATCAATTCTTTGATTGGCAGCAGCTATCAATTACTGATAGATCAACTGCTAAAGAGGGATTGTGATAAAAAAAATTTTATCTATGAGACATCATTGTTATAATTTTATCAAGATTCTGAAAATGCTTGTAGATTATTTATTCATGTATTGAGCAATATTGAATAATGTATCAAGGTCAATTTCAATTAAGCATTGCATCATTGTAAAGTATTGTAAGCCTAAGTCAAGCATGCTGCAGCCACAGCAAGTATTTGTATGTTTCACCTATCAACCATTGGTGATTATTGAAAATTAAGTGCATATGGATGTCACCTTTGGTATTAATTAAACCCCCGCAAAACAAATGTTTTCCAGGGTATTCTTGAATCAGCCTGTCTGTCCATGTGTCCGTCTGTCTGTGTACAAAATACTACCAATTTTAAGTCAGAAACTCCTCCTTCAGTTTTGCTTCAATACCATTGAAACTTTATACAAAGTTTAACCACATGTTGAAGTTTTGCAAGATGCAATTTTGAAGTCTTAATTCAAGAATTATCTGCCCTTGAACTTAGACATTATTTATGCTTTGTAGAAATATACAGCTTTTCCAGAAAAGCAAAGTCAGTAGCTATGTCCTTGTATTGTTAAAGCTCTCATTACACCGAAAGTGCTTGCAGGGGTATTAATTCACATACTCTGACAAGTTCTAGTTTTGATTTACAATACTTTGTAATTCTGAAGAAAAGCAATGATTTTTCAAGAGAGAAAATTCTTGAATTTGCATTTTTAAGCCATTCCCATGCAATGACGATTTTCGACGCCCTTCAAACAAAAACAATTGGGAAAACATTGTGTAAAAGGATGAATTTTTTTCATTTTCCACAATGTTTCTACCTAGAAAGTTGAAAAATTTCTAACAATACATAAACTTTACATTGTCCACTGCAATTTCTTTTAATTTGGACAAATCTAAAATTTTCCTGTCTGGTATTTGGTTAAGACAAATTATATCAGAGAATATGAAAATGATTTGAAGACCGTGATTTCTTTTCATTACTGTAACTAAGATGAGTTTACAAATTTAATTGGAATATTTCGTATATCATTTGAAGAGTATTTGAAAAGATGACCTGTTATTCACAGCTAAGAAAAAGAGCACAGCTAAGCTACTAGGGAGACTAGAAAATATTATAGCTGAGGATGAAGAGAAAGAGGCTGATGTTGATGTTGAAGATAAAAATGGTTGTAATAATGTTGTTGGCAGTAGTCTTATTGTAAAATACTCACACATCATGAAAGGAATTCAAAAAATACTGACCTAAATTTCTAAATGCTGCAGTGGGAACAGGTTTTGGTAATGTGTATAATTTAATCGATTACCTCACAATCCGACCTTTTTACAGAACTCAAAGAAATAGTTCTGGGATAAAATTTGGAAAATAAAGAAGTTGCTTGTTACAAAGAATTTCTGCATTTTCCACATTGTATTCTACCAAGAATGACCGAGTTAGATGATTTTTTTCAGCTAGAAATTGTCGTCTGCAACTTCTTTGAATTTTGGACCAGTTAAAATTTAGTTGTCTGGTAATGGATTAAAACCCCTTGGAAAAAACATTCTTTTTTGGTATTATTTAGCTTTTGCTTCCAGATCTGGGAATTATGCTGTCTTTGATCAGAATTGTTTATTGTTATCACTAAATTATTATTTCTTTTTTTTTCCATTTTTTCCACATTATATAGCACTTAAGATATATTGGTCACATTAATATCCATCCACTAAATACATCTGTTTTGTTACTTTTTACAAATGTTTCAGTGTACATAATGATAATTCTTCCTTAAATTTTCAACCGTTTATTTGTTTTAATTAAATACAAATGAAGATTATTTTAGTTATAGTGACTCTCATAGTTACATCAAGGAACATTACTTTTTATTTATGATTGAAAACTTTGTTTGGAGTTTCAGCTGCATACACAGGTTTTTGTTACTTCACAAATTCAACGGTTGACTGAAATATTAAATTTTCATTTACATATTGAAATATTAAATTTTCATTTACATATATACCAAGAAAACCATCTTCCTTTATAAGACACATATTATTTTCTGTCTTGTGTGATTAACGGATTCCCACTTAATACAATTTTGAAATTAACCAAATTGAAAGTAAATGCAGAGGACATCACAAGTTTAGGGAAGTGTACATACCTTTGACTTTGGAGAAGGAAACATAGTGAGAAATGAAGAAATTGCTTGTTATAAGCTAGTTTCAATTTTTAGACTGGTCCAAATTGAAAGAAGTTGCAGTTAATAATTTCATCTTTACGAAATCTTAGATATCTTAAACTATCTGGGTAGAAAACATTGTGTGAAATATAGAAATTACTTGTTGCAAGCAATTTCTTCACTTAACACAAAGTTTTCCCCATTTTTCTTGAGGGGCATCAAAAAGCGTCATTGTGTGGGAATGGTTTAAATAAGAGTTAGGAATGATAATCAGTTTGACTTACTGGTAATAGTAAAATCATTATTAATATTTTCAGAAGAGAAGTTGACAGACGAGACCCCTATCCCAGAACACCCAGAAGTGATCATCTTTGCATCGTACAGAAGTGCTCCAAAATACCCATGTAAAATATCTATGCTTGGCGAGAGTGTAAGTAAATTTTCACCATTCTTCAAATCCTAAAGAAAGTTAGGCAACCTTTAGTCAAGAAACAGTTTTTGACCCATAGCCAGGCAACAACACTTTTGACGCCTCTCAAGAAAAAAGTTTCTGAAAACATTGTGGAAAATGAAGAAATTACTTATAAAAGGAATTATCATTTTTCCATAATGTTATCTACCCCAAAAATTGGAAACTGTTCAAATTTTGTCAACTTTAAATTGTTTTCTATAACTTCTTTCAATTTATACCAGTCTAAAATTTTGCCGTCTGGTATTGGATTAAACACATTACAACATACTGCTACATGTAATTCTTTCAGATTTTAAATTCTGAGAAAATGTAGAATAAAGAGGGGATTTTAAATTTCTATTTTAGTTTGTCACTATCAAATCTTAACTCTTGTCATCCTTAATCAAAGGGCTGAAGGCACTGAAAGGCCAGATTGTGTGTCAAGGTTTCATTCAAAAATAAATTTTATGATTAGCTCCACCTTAACAAGAACAGATAGGTGGTGTAGATTGAGATCAGACTTCACATATGTGCAATGTGATCTTTGTCTATGCCTCCTGTCATAATAGGAGTATTCCAGATTCAGCATGCCAGGGTTAAACATGCATTGATAGCTTTACTGACATCATGTTTAGTAAAAAAGGGAACAAATTTCTCTCACTGCCCTGTTTACCCACTTACTGTACAGTGAAGCTTTCCGATGCCGAGATTGTTTTATACCCTATCTGGCTCTTACTTTCCAATTTTAGTGCAATTTGAAATGTCATCATCAATTTCTTCCAATTAGGAACAGTCTAGAATTTTGTTGTCTGGTAATGGATTAAGTGGTCTTTCACTATAAAATAGTATGAACTTATTGATATTAAAAATATGATGAATGAAAGGTTAGAAAACTTTTTAATGTAGACTGAACTGTTAACCTATTCCAACACAACAAATTTTAGACTAGTCCAAATTGAAAGAAGCAGACTACAATTTCAAGTAGTTGGAATTTTGATTTTCCTTCATTTTGGATAAAAAACATTGTGAATAATGAAGAAATTGCTTGGTACAAGCATTTTCTTCATTTTTCCACAATGTTTGCTAAGGCTTTTGTCTTAAGGGGCGTAAAGAGGAGGGATCGAATAGGAATGGTTTAATTATGATAACCACTGCTTTTGTTGTATGCCTACCTGACCTGTGATATGAGGTATTTCATGTATGTGACATATATATATATATATGATTATAAAATATAAACGACTATCTCTTATCCCATTACCACACAATTACGCCCCTCAAGAAAAGCAAATGGGAAAACATTGTGTAATATGAAGAATTGCTTGTTACAAGCTATTTCTTCATTTGCACGTTTTCTTTAGTAGAAAAATTCTTAAATTTCATAAATGCTAAATTGTCCTCTACAACTCCTTTCTAAATTAACCAGTCTAAAATTTGATGTCTGGTAATGGGTTAATAATATGTCAGCACCCATTAGCTTGGTAGAGCACTCAACTGTAAACCTGTAGATGGTGGGTTTTAGCCCAGGGCTGACTCAACTAACAATTAATGAAATGTAAAAAGAGGTCTTGTGTAATGGTGCCTTACATCGAGCAGATTATGGAACCATGCTTGGCTCTTATGATTTTTTTGGTGAAATAATTAATTCTTTATTCCAGGCTGATGCCAGTGAAAGGTTAAGACAAAATGGTCTGTCCTATCTTTACCCCCACCCAGTTTTGGTGACACAGACAAGATCATGTCCCTTGGAGCCCCCACCACCTCCAGAAAAGATCCCTGCATGGAAACTGATTAGACCAAAAAAGAAGAAGACTACACCTTCTGATGAACCTCAAGGTAAGTCAAGGCTATAAAAAAAGGATCATGCCATGATTTGTCTGTCTGTCATCCATTATTTGGAGACATTTATAAGTTATTGTTTACCTATCAGCACACTACAGGTTGTGAGTACTAATGATTTTCAGACAGAAATTCCAAATATATTTGTTTCCTTTCCTTCATTTACTAAACATCTTAAAAAATCTTTTATGAAATTCTCTTGACACTTCCAGTGAATGTTTGTTGGGCAAGAATAATTGGTTTGTGGAATTTCACAAATCTCTCCTTCGAAGCAAGTAAATGGGTCAATGGAAATTGGTTAAATATTTTTAGGCGTGCAATGTCATGATTATCATTAAACTCTCCAGCATTCTTCACAAAATATTATAGTTCTTTATTTCTTTCTAGAAAATGGGAAAAGTGGCCCAAATACCAAGTCATTTGTGGCTACATGACTGAGTCTTGGAAAGAAAAATAAGAAATAGAACAATAAAAGAAGCTTGGGGCCTTTAGACATATTTTATAAATATTAACCAATTAGCAGACAACAGAATTTTAAACTGGTCCTTATTGAAAGAAAATGCAGACATCATTTTCGAGTGTGCTGAATTTTGAAGACAAGTCCCAAAAAGTAGAAAACATTTTGAGGAAGGAAGAAAGTGCTTGTTACAGCCAATTACTCCTTTCCTTACAATATTTTCCATAACCATTTTTATGCCCCCTCATCGAAAGATTGGGGTCATATTGTTTTAACTGCTGTCCATCTGTCTGTTTGTCTGTCTGTCTGCAAAACTTAACCAAAAAACTTAACATTGCCAATTACTACCAGCCTATTCAAGATACAATGCTCATATTTGGCATGATGATACATCTCCATAATACGCATCTCCTCGTGTCAAGGTCATGTGATAAGGTGAAGGTCATGTACCAAGGTCAAATGCCAAAAGAATTTCCTTGCAGATTTCACTAAAATACTCTAATAAATTTCATGTACAAGTCAACAACACTTTTCATAGTCCTGTTGTCGGGGCATTGTGTTTTACAAACACATCTTGTTCTTTTTTCAAAAGGCATATTTTTGTAGCAATTAGGTGAGATATAATTTCCATAATTTATTTGTTATATTTCAGCGGAGCCAGAGCCCCCGAAGCCTATACAGTGTCTAGAAATAACTTCACCATTTGTAAACTATAAAGTCAGTCCAGTGCCTATACCCACTGATACGTAAGTTTTTCAGTCATCATTTCTGCTGTTTTGGTTTTCACAAGTGGCCTTGAAATATTGCTCAAAATATTATCAACAATCATAATAACGGTAAGAATTTGCACATCAATGCTATCATAATTAACCCAATACCAGACAACAGGTTTGCAGATGTTTTCGTTTGACAGGTGTGATCTACCATTTTCAATGAATACCAACTGTATAAGGTTTAACCCTTTCCTGTTCAAACCCTGGTTTTTATGTCTCTGTGATTTTATGATTAGAAAATATTGTAGAAAAAGAAGAAATTGCTTGTAACAAGCAATTTCTTCTTTTTCCACAATATTTTCTACCCGACATAATGGTTATTTTTCAAATTAAATGCACTTTACATTTCTTTCTGCACAACCTTTAAATTTGGACAGGTCTAAAATTTTGCAAAAGAGGAAAGGGTTAAACAAGATTTAGATTGACTAAAAACCCTTCTTTTCATGATCTGTAACAATTATCTATCTACAGACACAGACCTAGATCAGCCTTAGAGCGAGGTGGGACAAGATCTAGACCAGGTACTGGTGCCCAGCCTATTGAAGAGACAGATGAGAATGCTCCCGAGCCTGAACTAGAACCAGAACCAATACCCCAACCTATAGATGAGGTCAGTAGATACATGGGAGTCTTTATAGCCTCGAAATTTTCTAAACTCATTAATGTATTGCAGATATATGTATAAAACCAATTTTTATGCTAGTCAGAATTGAAAGAACCCATTACCACCAGATCCAACTTTATTATGACCCAAGTTTGTGGAAAATTTAGAATTTGCTTGTGACCAGTATTTAAAATAAACACTCTCCTTTGAACCAAAATAGATATAGCAGATAAATGATAACTATTTATTTTTGAAGCTTTGTCACCTGTATTCAGCTAGTTTTAGGATAAAAAGGATGCTGTAATATGAATTTTATTCATTCTTTTTTTTCAATAATCATAAATAGTAAAATTCAGTCTAGGAGTGAAAATTTGGATATTTCTTAGACAATATGAAGGTTTTGTCTTGATTATAAGGTCACACTTATACTGTGAGGGGAGTCATTAATTAATTTAGTTCTCCAATGAATTGCAGCCCTTTCCTGTACAATCCCTAGTTTTTACGTCCCTGTAAATTATAATTGAGAAAATATTGCAGAAAAGAAGAAATTGCTTGTAACAAGCAATTTCTTCTTTTTCCACAATATTTTCTACCCTACTGAATGATTATTTTTCACATTAAATCCAAATTAAATTTCCTTCTGCAAAACCTTTAATTTGAACAAGTCTATAAATTTCAAAACAGGAAAGGGTTAAGGATAGGAGAGATTTTTTGTTTACATTGAAGTATGTATCTAAGAACTTAATCACACTGTAATTTCGCAAAATGTATTCATACACTTGTGTGATCAAGTTTTTATTTTCTTACCTCAATGGAAACAATTTGTATAATTTAATGCCATCAAGAAAAATAAAACAAATATTTTACTTGTTCTCAGTAAAATTGTATGGATCTACTTTGTGTGCAAGCATACAAAATAGCTGCGTGCTCAGAATTTTATACATGGAAGTATCGATAGAAATTCAGCTAATCAAAATACTTGAATCTGAGACAAAATTATTATTAAATCATATGAGAATTAATAATCTATATATAGTCACCTTGGAACATTATCTAGGTTATTACTGTAATTGATCCTCGAGTTGTTTTCTGAATGCAAAAGTTACATTTCATGAAAATAATGTTCCATAAAATTGACATGTTAAGATACATTCTTGAGGCTTGTGTGCGCCAACCATTCTAATAAAACATTTAGATTTTATCCCCTGTCATGCTGAACCCGGAATATTCCTGTTTTTGCAGGAGGTATATACAAAGATCAGACTGCACATATGTGCAGTCTGATCTTTGTATACACCACCTGTTTGTCCAATTTAAGTCAGAATTGTTTATAAATTCATTTGTCAGAAGAAATATTCACCTACATTTAAAGCCTTACAGTGCTTTCAGTCCTTTGATTTTCATGTAATTCCCAATAAAGATTTTATTCAACATGACAAGGGTTAAATTTTGTAACAAGAGTCTAATTGGACAATGTACATGTTTTGGCTTATTATTTAATAAAAGAGTTTTTATGGAAATTTGGTAAGGAAATTGATAAGAGTCAGTACAAGATGGAAAAGTATCAGGGATATTATGTAAATGAGATTATTTCTATGTTTTCATCATTTGTTCATCAGCCCCGAGAGGAACCCCCTGTTGAGGAGAAGCCCACTACCCCTGTCAAAGGGGGTAAAAGTGGGCATAAGTCAGCAGGGAAAAAGGAGCCTGAGGTACTTTTATAAACAAGGTCCTTGTGACCCCTTTTTTCTCTTCACTTATTAATTCAGATACTATTCTAACTTATTATTTTCTTTACGATACAGTCATCACTTTTCCCTACTGTAGCCTTTTCACTCCTGTAACATTATGTAACAATATATTTCTCTTTGACAGCTGCACAAATCTTGATGATTTTCAAAAGCGACATTGCTTGTTATGATACTTACAATTACATTATTAAACATTTTAGAAATAAGTTGACATCCAGTGACTCTTTAATGATTTACAGCGGATCGTTGAGATTTCTTGGTGGATTTTCACTTGATTATTTCACGGAAAATCCAGTGATATCATCAAAATGATAAACTCACTGTTCTACTCCACATCATCTAAGCAGGACTTAAGATACTGATAATGGCCTCAGCAGTTGATGCACTGTAAGATGCCATTTATTCATTCATTAATGATTACATCATTTTGCCATATAATTCATTTGCATAATGACTTATTATTAAAGATTTTTGAGCAAAAATTTCATAATTTGTCTCTTTATTGTATTAAAGAAATAGAACATTATTTTGTTTCGTGATAAGACTGATTTACCTTTCAATGAGAGGACAACAAAAACTGTATGTTTACTCCTGAAAGATAAATAGATCTCACAGCGAGACAACAATTATCCTGTACTTATACCCTGGTTTTAAATAAGAGGTGGCTATACTGCTTTACCTCAATCTGTCCTTTAACAGTAACCAGTATTTTACATTGCCTCTTTCTTACACAACATGATTCACTGCCACTCGAAGCTTTGTCTTGTTTGTCAGCTAGTGTCTTACATATTACTTGCTGAATCTAATTCCTTGATTAAACTTTACTTTCTGTAATGGAATTTTTGAAAAGCGTGTATCACTCCTCAAATTTTTTTAATGTTTCGTTTAATGATAGAGCATTATGATTGGATAAGTTAATTTTATTTGTTTAAATGGGGTTTAACAGCACTCTCAACAGAATATCAGTTGTATCATGGAAGCTGAAGAACTTCGATTTGTTCAATTAACCCCTTACTACACAATAAAATCTTAGACTGGTCCAAATTCAAAAACAACAATTTTGTTTTGATTAAATTTCAAATTCTTTGCTTCTTGGGACAGAAAATATTCATTGTAAATCATAAAGAAATTGCTTGTTACAAGCAATTTCTTTGTTTTCTACAATGTTTTCCAAATCCTTTTCTTGAGTGGCCTGAAAAAGGTGGGATTGTGTAGGAATTGGTTTACTTAATTTGTCAAACTCCTATAGGAAAAAGGATGAAAAAATATCTGGTGAACTGCTTTCTTGCTTTGCATGGAGGATAAATAGTGAGCCTGTACACTACATTTCCATACATGTGTACAAAATTAAGACTCTGATCAGCCTGTGTATTTGTAGTCTGCTCTGGATGATCTCTTTGCAGTCTATATATAGGTACTGACTCAAACCTTCTTAACCCATTCCCACACGATGACGCTTTTAAACCCCCCCCCCCCCTCCCTCAATATGAAAGCTTTGGAAAACATTGTGGAGAATAAAGAAATTGCTTGTTGCCTGTTACAAGCAATTTTTTATTATTCACAATGTTTTCTACCCTCAAAGACAAAGATTTTGAAGATTTCATCAACTTAAAATTGCTGTCTGCAATTTCTTTGAATTTGGACTGGTCTAAAATTTTGTTGTGTGGGTTAAGCTATTCTCACACAGTGACACCGCTCAAGAAAATCAAATTGGAAAAAAATGTGTAAAATGAAGAAATTGCTTATTTCAATTTACAGAATATTTTCTATCCAGACAGTTAAAAAAAATCTAAAATTTCATCAACTTTAAATTATTTTCTGCATCTCCTTTCAATTTCGACTAGTCTAAAATTTTGGTGTCCAGCTAAGATTATAAAGGAATACTTTATCCAATTCCTTTCAGACTTGATAGAAGTTGCAGATGACAATTTTAAACTGATGGAATTTAAAATCTTAGTCTTTATGGTTACATAAAATTGTGGAATATGAAGAAATCACTCGTTATAAGCAGTGTTTTCATTTTCCACAATATTTTCCAAGGCTTTTTTCTTCAGGGGTATCAAAATGTGTGATTGTGTTGGAATTGGTTAACCCATTCCCACACATTGAAGCTTTTAAATGCCCCTCAATATAAAGCTTTGGAAAACATTGTGAAAAATGGAGAAATTACTTCGTCAAGCAGTATCTTCGTTATCCACAATTTTTCTTACCACAAAAGATTTAATCAACTTAAGATTGTTTTCTGCAACTTCTTTGAATTTGGACTTTTCTAAAATTTTATTTTGTGGGAATAGGGTAAATGCACTCAGTAGCTGGCCAGTCTCCTCAGTGTCTGTGCTTTAACCCTTTCCTGGATAAACCCGGGTTTTTAACGTCACTGTGATTTTATACTTGAGAAAACATTGTGGAAAAAGGAGAAATTGCTTATAATAAGCAATTTCTCCTTTTCCCACAGTGTTTTCTACCACATAGGATGGTTTTGTTTGGAATTGCATCCAATTTTCATTGTCGTCTGCATCCTCTTTCAATTTGGACCAGTCTAAAATTTCAAAAACCAGGAAAGGGTTAAGTTCATGTAAAATTGTTGGAAATGCAATGTATAGACTCTAATGTAAATTTATTATGGCCTGAAAACTTCTGCTCCTTTATGTTTCTGCTTTTGAACATTTTGTTACAATCTTATTTCAAAGTCTGTATATTTGATATGTGGCACTTTGTTGAATGAATTTCTTCTACCTAAGAACTCTTCATCACTTTGATTGTAGAATTATTGTTTATTCATTGTTGTAATTATACACAATTATAGATATATATTTAAACATTATAAATGAGGGTCTGTTAGTAGTGTTGGTCAACAAAGTACAGTATATCCCTTTTCTCTCATATAGCTCTGGTGATGGCAGATTTGACCCCTTTTCCAGCAACAAAATTTCTAACATGTCTATTGGAAGAAGTTGCAGATGACAATTACAAGTTAATGTACTTTAAAATCTTTGTCTTTCTTTGCAGAAAGCAATGAGGAAAAATGAAGAAAATGCTTGTAACAAGCAATGTCTTCCTTTTCCACACTGTTTTCTAAAGTTTTTTCTTGAGACACGTAAAAAAGCAGGATTGTGATGGAATGGGCTGATTATCTTATCTATCTATTTATACTGCCCAACTCCCCTTTCGGGTATTACTGGCAGGTGCGCGTCTGTGCTGGAATAAAAACTGTTAGACATTTGTTAGGGTGCAAAATTTTAAAAGTATTGTGAGTGTTAGATTAAAAGAGCTGATAAAACATATTTTGGTCATTCAGGGACGGCTCACTATCTGAAAAGAATCAAGACTCTTTTTGAATGCTGCAATATCAGGTTGCTGTACAATTGTTTCTGGGAGGCTGTTCCATAGTATCACTGTGTAGGGAAAAAAAGAATATTTAAAGTAGGCTGCATTTGTGTGGATCTGTCTGAAAGATGCTGTGTGCATATGTCGGGTGGTCCTCATTGGTCTTTCAAGATAAGCTGGTACTGGCACTGCAACAAAATTGTTAACGATTTTATAAAACATGGCGACTCTGGAGATGTCTCGTCTGTATTGGAGAGTTTCCCAACCAAGCTCCTTCTGCATGCAGGTAACACTGTCATAATAAGAGAAATTATTTTGAACCCATCTTGCCGCTCTACGTTGTACTTTTTCCACTTTGTTAATATAGGTTTTTGTGTAGGGGCTCCAAACTGTTGAGGCGTATTCTACCTGGGGTCTCACTAAAGTTTTATACGCTATTTCTCTGATCTTCTTATTTTTGGTCTGGATGTTTCTGCGGAGAAAACCTAAAGTTTTATTAGCATTTGATGTTATATTGTCAATGTGTTTGTTCCAGGAAAGATCTCCAGATATTGTAACTCCTAGGTATTTGGCATTGTCCACAGTCTCTAGTACTTGTCCATGTAACCTGTAATCAAAGGAAATCTTTTTCTTCTTTTTAGTAATATTTAGGACAATGCATTTGCTGGGGTTAAACTCCATTTCCCACTTTTTCTCCCACTGCATTAACTTGTCTAGATCTTCTTGTAGGGTCAAACAGTCTTGTCTGTTGTTAATAGCTAAGTAAACGGCAGTGTCATCTGCAAACAAACGAACTTGGGATGTGATGTTATTTGGAAGGTCATTTATATACAAAAGAAACAAAAGAGGGCCAAGTACAGATCCCTGAGGTACTCCAGACGTGACTGGTACTTCTGATGAGCATCCACCTTCTAAAACTACTTTTTGTGTTCTGCCTATTAGAAAAGATTTAATCCACAAAAGGGTAGCATTGTTAACACCATGTTCCTGCAATTTATACAAAAGTTTTAAGTGGCTAACTTTGTCAAAAGCCTTGCTGAAGTCTAACAAAACTAGATCAGTTGATCTTTGTTTCATTTTCTTATCAAACTAGTTATCAGAGGGCAAAATTTATACTTGTCTAAATTAATTGACAATTCTAAGTAGCTAATATTTCATATATGCTCGCCTTGCAGGATATAAATCCATGTAGCAAATAAAAAAAGCATTTGTTTTCCCAAGCTTGTTTTCTTTAAGGTTTTTAGACGCAGAGTTGTATAGAATGTGTGCAGCATATTTAGGTATAAAATATACCATTGCTAATCTCACATTGTTGGGTTTTATTGTGGCAAGTCAGTTTTCAAAATAAGAAGAAATGTTACAGGTTATATCTAATGTAAGATATGAAATTTAAATGACTTATTTGATAACTTAACTCTTGCCATGCTGAACCCGGAATATTCCGGTTTTGGCAGGAGGTGTAGACCAAGATCAGACTGCACATAGGTGCAGTCTGATCTTAGTCTACACCCCCTGCTTATACTTTTCCTGCCAGAGTTGTTTATGATATTGATTTCTAAAAGAAATATTAATTATTGACCAAAAAAGTTCTATCAGTGCTTTCAGCCCTTTGAATTTACAGCAATTAAGTAAGGTGATTTATACAGCACAACAAGGGTCAATGAGAAAAGAGAATAAGCTCCTTTATCATTTATAATGTGTAGTCAACAACACAGTATAGAAAATATTGAAGGGTCTTTGTTTTGAAGCATTCATATTTTTTAGCTGGCATAAAACCAGTAATAATCTCCTATAAGACTTAATGGTTAGAACCACAGACTTGCGGCAGAAGAAGAGCCGAAAACCATGAGTCAAAATTAACCTCATTACCAAACAACAACTGTAGGCTGGAGTTGGAGACGTCAATCCAAAGTTTATGAAATTTTACAATTTTTTGTCTGTTTGAGTAGAAAAATGTGGGAAATGAAGAAATTGCTTGATACAAGAAATTTCTTCATTTTCCATTGTTTTCCCAAGTTTATTTTCCTGAGGGACGTCAAAAAGTGGGCTTGTGTGTGAATAAGTGATGGCCATATTACTTGCTATGTTAGTTATGCTTGACATTTCAGAGCCTAAGAAAAAAAGTTTGGCAAACAATGTGGAAAATAAAGAAATTTCTTGTTACAAGCAAGTTTGTTGTCTGCAACATCTTTGAATTTGGATCAGTCTAAAATTTTGTCATCTAGTAATGGGTTAAATATGCAATTTTTCAGTCCTCCCCTAAATTAGAGAGAAAAGGCAGCAGTAAAAGTTCTGGTAAAGAGAGAATAAGGAGTGCCTCAAAACCTGGATCAAGGGAGGGAAAGAGAGAAGACGAGAAAATTAAAGAAAAAGGTATTGTTGTAATCCTGACTCAGACACATTTAACTGTATTAGTCAAATTTGAAATGAATTAACAATCAAACACCATTTAAAAATAAGACTTTTGTTTCTCAGTTGTGAAACATATTTGTAATGTGAAAAAGAAAGCAGAAACATAGGTTTATGATTTTGAAGCTGATAGTCTTTGTACATGTGCGTGGAATTCCCATAAATGAGTTATTTCTAAGTCTTTTGGAAAAATGTAAAAGTAATTGGTTTAACCCTTTTCTGTTCATTCTCTGTTTTTTATGTCCCTGTAATTTCATAATTGAGTAAACATTATTGGAAAAGAAGAAATTGCCTCTAACTAGCAATTTTTTCTTTTTCTAAAATATTTTCTGCCCTACTGAATGGTTATTTTTCAAATTAAACCCACTTCAAATTTCCGTCTGTTAAACCTCTTGAATTTGGACAAATCTAAAATTTTGCGAAACAGGAAAGGGTTAAATCTATTTCCATCAACTGTGAAAGAAGACTATAGAACTTGTCTTCATCTCTCTTGGTTCTTCTACCCACCAAATGTACATGTCAATAGCTTAGTGTAATAGCATCATAAGTATATATAGTTTGTATAGACACGTGTGATGTTTTTGCACTAAGCCACAGATGTACATGTGCCATAGCGTGAGCCTATCCAAGGGTTAAGATGGATCACTTTATTTAGAATTAATCTGATGAGATGATATATTATTTGAAGCATCTTAGTTCGAATAGCATTAATTTCACTACTTTTAGATATAATGCTGTGTGTGATAATTCCATGTGCACAAAGCAGAGACTGAGCACCCTGGATAGCTGCACATTGCGTTTATAGTACATTGTACTTTGATTGACTAAAGTAATTCTGAATCTGTAGATCCCTACAGTTGTTATTTGGCGCAGCTGTGAAATGATTGAAATATCACATATCATATAGAATGTTTTGTGATGAATTTCAGAGAGAAAGTTATCAGTTACACCAACTCAGCAACCATCTCAAGTTCAGTACCCACTTGAGGCCCCAGGAGGTGGAGACTCTGCTGGAGGTTTAGCACCTCCCCCAGAGGGAGGAGAAGGGGATGGATTAGAGCAAGAGGTGGATGTTGTTGTAGAGAAACCAGAGGGTGAAGAAGGGGATCAGAAACCAAGGAAAGTCTGGGTAGACTTTGAACAGTTCTGCAGATGTTTCAAGTTAGTATAGTATCATTGAAATATAATCATATTAATCCATAACTCATGATCCTGCATTTTTACCTGCCAAAGAGATAGGTACGAAAACATTGTGAGAAAAGAAGAAATTGCTTTACAAGCAATTTCTTCTTTTCTCACAATGTTTTAAACCTCATATGGTCCTTATTTTTTAATTCAAACCAACTTTATTTTGTCATCAGCAACTTTCTTTTCAATTTAAACTTGTCTAAAATTGTGTTGTTTAGAAATAGCTTAAACAAACAGAAGATATATGTAAACTATATCCTCATCGGAAAATGAGATTAGAATTGGATTTCACAGTAATGTAACTTGACTTTAATGCACCTTCATCAAAAGATTGCAGGCATATTATTTTGCTCTTGATGAATACAAATTTATTGCCGCCGTCATAGCACAGTTGGTAGCGTGTCAGACTCTCAATAATGATGTCTAGTGTTTGATCCCTATACTGGGCAAATATCTTTTCCAACATTTATCTCCCGCCAATTGGTGGATAATTGTAAACCTAAGTGGAATGTGCAGCTGGAGGCTCAGAAAAGATGTGGTAGTACTGGTGTGAGAAATACATAGAATCCATGGTTAGGTGCTCCCGCTGCTACACTACTATTAAAAGTGGCATTAAACCTCATTCAAACAAACAAAGTAAACACACATTTGCTTGTCAAAATCATCTTACAAGGTCAGGATCAAATAGGAGTCGTATTTTTCAATCCAATTACCAAACCACAAAATCTTAGACTGGCCTAAATTCAGAGGAGCTGAAGTGACTACATTTTGTTGATTAAATTTTGGAAATCATTGTCTTTTGGATAGAAAACATTGTGGATAATGAAAAAATTGCTTGTAACAAGCAATTTCTTCATTCTCCAGAATTTTTTCCAAAAAAAAAAAAAAAAAAGGATTTAGTTGGAATTGGTTAATTTATCTGTAGTGGAACTAAAATAAATTTACAAACACATTTGTTTGCTTTTGTTATAGGACTCTTTATATCTACCATAAACCCAATACCTACATTTGCTCAAACAAACATTCCGATCTCAAGGTAAGTCAACAATTTTCATTTTCTTTTAGCTTACTAGAAATACTTCTGATGTTATTTTCTCGATTAAATGATTGAAATATGGTTGTTAGTAAAAGTTCATTGCTATGAAGTCTTGTAAATCATGATGGTTAACTCCAAGTCTGCACTGACATTTTGGATTGACTTAATGCATATAGATCTGATTGCGCTCATATACAGATTCCTTTTTCAATAACTTGACTCATAGTTATTTAACCTATTCCCACACAATGACACTTTTGGAGGCCCCTCCAGATAAGAAATTGGGAAATCATTGTCTAAAATGAAGAAATTGCTTGTTACAAGCAATTTCTTCATTTTACACAATATTTTCTACCCAGAAAGTTGGAAAAAATTTCATAAACTTAAAATTGTTTTTTGGAACTTCTTTCAATTTGAACCAGTCTAAAGTTTTGCCATGTGGGAATGGGTTAAGATCTGTTGCTTAATTAATGTTTGTTAGCCCTGTTATGGTTAGCGAGATATAGTTGTCTTTATGATAAGCTGATGTTTGTACGTAAGAGTGTTAATACGTCAGTCTGCACCAGTTATTGACCAATATTGGGTTAGATGTGTGTGTCCAGATATACATTATGATGTTCATTTCATCCAGTGTCAATGTTGGATTTTTTGTTAAAAATTAAGGGCTAAAAATGTCCAAAAAGGAAAAAAACCCACAAGTACCAAAAATTGGAATGTCTGTCTGATTTTGTCTGAGTCATATTTCCTATATTAACGGATGAATTTCAAAATGACTTGGCACAATTGTTTTTGCATCATGTTTAGATGTACATTTCAAACAAAATTTTAGATAGATCCAAGGTCAAGGTCACTTGACAACTTTTTAGTTTCCAAACAACACATCTCTTTAATGCTATATTTATGTATCAGGTTCTTTATATGCGAAAATGTAGAAATTGCATTTCCAACATATTTTTTTACCCAGAAAGACAGATATATTTGATACTCGATCAAATTAAAATCGTCTGCAACTTCTTAGAAGTTAGACAGTCTAAATTTTTGTAATCTGGTAATGAATATATGATTCAACTTATTTGAGAAGAAATTTTATGCATACCATAAATTCAAAATACATGAAAACATAACTTTAGAATTAACTCTTGTCATCCTGTATAAATTACCTAACTGAACTGCTGTCAAATCAAAGGGCTGAAAGCACTGATAGAACTTGTTGTTCAAAAATTTATATATCTTAAAGGAATCAACTTCATAAACAACTCTGATAGGAAAAGTACATGCAGGAGGTGTAGACTAAGATCAGCCTGCACATAAGTGCAGTCTGATCTTAGTCTAAACCTCCTGCCAAAACCGGAATATTCCGGGGTTCAGCATGACAAGGGTTCATTTGATTTCATAATTGCCACAATAAATGTTTCATAGGTAATACAAATTATAAAGTAATTCTCAATTTCCTGGTAGGATTGCTGATCCTCTTTTATCTACAAAATCTATTTAACCCTTGTCATGCTGAACCCGGAATATTCTGGTTTGGACAGGAGGTGTAGACTAAAATAAGTGCAGTCTGATCTTAGTCTACACTTCCTGTTTGTACTTTTCTTGCCAGAGTTGTTTATGAAATTGATTTTCAAAAGAAATATTGATAATTGAACAATAAGTACTACCAGTGCTTTCAGCAGTTTGATTTTAATACAATTTCGAAATGTATTTTATACAGCATGACAAGGGTTAAATACTAATTTCTTATAACATTTTTGATTTAGTAATATTTCTCATACTGTCAGTGTCTTTATCTATATATATTATATTTATATGTCCTTGTCTATCCTCTAATTTAATAAATGCTATTGTTCTTAAAGAAATTAGAGATGAAATACTCCCTCACACAGGTTGGTTTGAAAACGTCCCCAAGTACATAATATGTTATCATTATTATTTCTCAAAGTTCCAGATAACTTTAAACCTTTTGTATATAATTTTAATATTCAATATTATAGAACAGTTTTTGCTGTAGATATTCAGCTATAATATCAGATGACCATGATTTGAATGAGAAAAGCTTCTAAACAAACAAGCAAAAAGATTGTAGACAATATAAAAGCACATCATGTCCGTAATTAGTGTTTTATGGATATATAACAGATGTTGTAGTAAGACTTCTGGGAATGACTTCTAAGGGAATTTCTCTATAACATTTGACATTTTATTTATTTTGAAAAATAGAATAATGATTTTGTGCATCCGTCAATCCAAATTCTAATTCTTAATTTGATTTTTTATAAGCGTCCAAAATGAAAAGAATTTTTACAACCAATCAAAAGATTAACTCATTCCCACACAATTACTCCTTTATTAATGGATGGATTTCAAAATAACTTTGCACAATTATTCTCCATCATGAGTAGATGTGCCATTTGAAAGATTTTTTGGGATAGTTCTAATGTCAAGGTCACAGCTCAAAGTCAAACACTAAAATTGTGATTGACAAGAGCATTTCTCCTACAATTATGGATGGATTTCAAAATAGATTGGCACAATTATTCTCCATCATGAGTAGATGTGCCATTTGAAAGAATTTTTTGGACAGCTTCATGTTCAAGGTTAAAGCAAGGTAAAACATTAAAATTAAGGGTCAAGGTCAAGTTGATGGTCAAAATTGTGTGCTCGACAGCAGTTGTCCTGCGCAACCATTTAGTTCTTTAAGTCTTTTAAAAACAGGATTGGCCAGTAAATATGGATATGGTGGGGCTAGAGCAGAGTTTATCTCACAATCTTTGTCTTTTGAAAACCCATCAGTTTAATTTTAAGTGAGATTTTCATGGGTTGAGCAAGTCTAGCAATACAGGCCCTATAGGGTCTCTTGCTTTTCTTTGTGGCTATATCAATGAAAAATTGGACCTAAAGGAGTAATCAATTTTTTCATCAATATATTTTTTAATATTGCCCAGAATCTTAACTCTCTTTATAATTTAATTTTTAGTTTAGTTTATCAAAATCGGGCATTCTGATTGGTGGAAAAAGATTATTCATAACTCCATGAACAAAATTTTGAGCACACAGCTATTTTGTATGCTTCTGCAAAAAATAGTCCCATACAAAAAGGTATCAAAAATTGTAAAGTGTTTTCTTTCTTTGCTCAATACTATTAAATTATAAGAAATGAAGAGAATATTTTATGTTTTCATGGAGGTATGAACCGACAAACCTAATCACACTTATGTTTGAATCCGCTTTGCGTATTCATACGGTGTGATTAGTTTTTTCGGTTCATACCTCCATGAAAACAAAAAATATTCTCTTCATCTCTTAAATGATCTATTAGTTTGTAATATGTAACACAAACACCATTTGTATCGGCCAAGTCACGAAAAAAGAGCTATGAAAAAAGTGTATAAGTCATTATATATCATTGGATTTGATTTCATTTTGACTCCATATTCTTTTTTTATAAAACAAAATATTTTCTGTGTTGTGCAAAAAGGGGACCATGTTTATTGATAAAGTGCAACTTTAATGGGCAGGGATATCATTTTGATGAAAGTGCTTGTTGTTGTAATGTTCATATTTCTTTCTATCATATGGCTTTTATAGTCCATGGCACTGTGTTTGAGACCCAAAATGATATATACACTGCAGCTCCACTATAACGCTGTTGGTGGGGTCCGAGAAATGAAACAGCGGAAGAAGTGGAGTTATTATGCTATAACGCTGCCCCCCCCCCTCCCCCGCCGTAACTGATTTTTCAACCGTCGGAATCGGAACTAATCACGCGATAATTCGTGATAAAATTCCTGTAACAAGTTTAATTCTAAACAAGTTACTAGTCGGGAAATGAAAAGCAACAACTGTAGTTACGAGATTTTAGCAGAAACCGACGAAATTCAGCGTCCGGAGAATTAAATTCTAACCTTACCTTCCCGGTCTATCAGGATTGAATAATCCGTAAATTTCTACAGGTCTACAATTTGTGGTTCTCTTTCTCCCGATATTAAGAAGCTAGAACTTTTACCCTAAACATGTTTTATTATTATGATAGTCGTCGGCATTAATCTAATTGAATTTATTTATACTCGGACGTAAATATTTCCATCCGTAGACAAAAGGGATAAAATCTGAGTATCTCGCATAGCGACGTCTCCTTGGAGACCGACGAGTTGTTGAACACCTGGGGTTACTGAAGCGTTCAGAAAATGTCGCGTGGATCGACCTTCGAACCTCTTTCGCGGTAATGGACTTGGTCTAATTTCTTTACCATTGTTAAAAATACGGTAACAATAAATCGGCAAAGAACTTTATCTGAACCTAAATATTTACGAATCGGGAATTTAAACCGACCCGTTGCACGTATACATGTAGCGGCTAACTCTTAATCGTAAAAATGAAGGTCATAATAATCGAAAAATATCTGAGACGGCGGAATGTCTGGTTTCATAACGACAATAGTAAAAAATTCGGTCAGCGAGAATTACACGGGGTATGCGTCTGGCACGTGTCAACTCCGGAAACTTTCCAATAAATAGCTGAACATCTGGCGGCGGCGCCTTTGATCACCTTTCCTCCCTCAGAATAAAATAAACTGTACCTGAAAAACCTTTACTTCAAATTAGTCGACGAGCTTTTGAACGTGTGTTTGATCATACAGAATGACATTAAATTTTCGGATTATTGAAAGAAATTCGAAAAAATAACGGTATTTTATTTTAATCTACTTATATTATCTATCCCGTTTCGGATGAAAATCTTCCGATATTGTGACATTTACAATTAAAATTCACGTATTTTCTGTATTTAGCGAAAACGTCGGAACTATGACTGATTGATTTCTAAGCACATTGTTGCGTTTTTATCTTGAAGCCACTATCCTCTACGAGCTCCGGATACTAGCAAACTATGAAGTGAAATAAAAATTAGGCTCAAGTCAATTTGTCTAATTTCACGGTCGCGCATTACTTTAAGAACACGTCCTACCGGGGACTGAAGAAAATTAAGAACGCCGAGAGTGAAACAGTGTGATATTTCAATCGCACCACCTTCAAGGTTTGAAACTGAAGGATACCGAGGAGCGTGCCTATTCACTATTGTTTTAAAAAATATCAATGACCTAAGGCATTGATCATCTCAATGTCAAACAGTAAGACCAAATAATCAAACCGATTTTGTAAATTAAAACACTAGGCGTGTCATCAATCAAACAAAGCAATTACCTATCAACTAATGCATTATTGGCCAGGACCGTCCACATAAGGTGTTAAAAACTTACCTGGCTTCGGGTAATTATCGATTTTTATGTGCAACCCTTTTTCTTCGGACGGGTCGAAGACGGGATGAAAAAATCGCGGCCAAATCAGAATTAACGTCGTATCTCAGCATCTGCAACCCAAAATGCCCCCCCCCCAAATTTTGGGAGCCAAGCGGACCCCGCGTTATAATGGAGTCAGCGCTGTGCCGGGTAGCGTTGTAGAGGAGTTGCAGTGTATATAAGTATGAACTAGAATAGATGAATACTATATTTTCAAAAAAAAAAAGGATTTAATAGTGGTTTTAGGCTACGTAAGGTTTTTGCCAAAGAGATGTAATTGTGCCATATTTATTTTGATATTTCTGCCAAAAATGTTTATTCACATAGAAGTTTTAACCCATTCCCACACAATAACACTGTTAGATGCCTCCCCCAAGATTAAAGCTTTGGAAAACATTGTAAACAATGAAGAAATTGCTACAATTGTTACAAGCAATTTCGTCATTATGCACAATGTTTTCTACCCAGAAAGACTTTTTTTTTTAAAAAATATCATCAATTAAAATTTGCTGTCTGCAACTTCTTCCAATTTAGACCAGTCTAAAATCTTGTCGTCTGGTAATGGGTTAACTGCCTATACAACTTTGTACAAATTTCTTACTCTGCTTTTGACTTTTGATAACAAAAGGTTTATATTTATCTGGAACTATTTTGTCTTATTCATTATGCATGCATTATTTAAGATGATATTTTTTCTATTCTAATGGTAACTAGGAAGACCTGCACTTTTTTATTCACCAATTAAAATTTTACTTTCATACCAAAATGTCTGATTTGTTAGGTCGTTTATTAGCATTTATCAGATCCCTGCTATTATTTTAAAAGTCTATTGACCATAAACTTCATTCACATAGACTAGAAGTGTAATGGTGACCAAAGACATCAATGTCAAACATTTTGTCCATTAGCAATCAATATATTTTAACCACAGCCTATTGAAGTTGGGTCCATCATTATTTAGATTTTTATTTTGTTTAAACCACCATACATTTTGCAAGCTAATGTTACTAATATCAAAGACAAACAGCCTTCATGGACACAAGTTGACATGGCTACTGATTCTTTAGCTATTTCCAGTTGATTTTAACACATTCCAACACTATCCTACATTTTTACACCCCCTTGAAAACAGCTTTTGAAAATATGTTGGAAAGCAATGAAATTGTTTGTATCAAGCAATTTTTTTATTATCCACAATGTTTTTTACCCCAAACAACAAAGATTTTTAAAATTTCATCAACTAAATCTTGTCGTCTGCAACTTCTTTCAATTATGACCAGTCTTAAATTTTGTCATCTGGTAATTGGTCATAGGCTCTTTTTCTGTAGAAGCAGGATATCATTTACTTATTACCTTCAATTTCTTTATTTTCCTTACTGTATGGTAGGATGATGTAATAGGTCTTCTGTTGCCTGATTATTCTTTATGTTTGTGACCCCCTCATGTCAAAATGGACCATCTAGGAAGCGTAAGAGGTATAGACCCTGTTAAAACCATGCAGCCAGCAAAGACTGGCCAGGGTCTAAATTTTGAAAGCAGTACATCTAAATACTGTGTGGTCATTCAACCTCACTGTATGGTAATTTATTAAATACTGAATTTTGACTGAACGTTGCAAGATGGGAACTCCTTAAAAAATTATGTTGAAATGTTTATGATATTTCTGATGGTCTTTTTTACATGCTAGTCACATTTCCTTTAACCCATTACCAGACAACAAAATTTTAGACTGGTCCAAATTCAAAGAAGTTTCTGATGAACATTATAATTTTTGAAATTTCAAAGCCTTTTTGGGTAGAAACATTGTGAAAAATGAACAAATTACTTGATACAAGCATTTTTTTCATTTTCCACAATATTTTCTTAAGCTTTTTTTCCCAAGGGGCATTACTAACCAGAATATGTGTGGGAATGGGTTAAATCTGTTGACTTTTCTGTCATCTTTCTTTGAATTGCTAAGTGCAGTATGCATGTGTTTGAAACAGCTTTTATTTAGTTGATTATATTGTAGAATAGATTAAATACATATTTTGATTGAATGAATTTACAGGATAAAAGTATTTCGGTAATTCTTTTATAGTATATTTAGATGATTTTTTTTATTGCTTTTTGTGTTTATATTATATATCCTGCTAGATAAAGTTGTTGTAAGGTTTGTAGTATTTTAGATCCACAACCTTTATCTGAATCACAATGTGAATTTATGTCAATTCCCCCACCTAGCTCTGTTAGTTATTCCATTCCCACACAATGGACGCCTCTAAGAAAAACACTTTGGAAAACATTGTGGAAAATGAAGAAATTGCTTGTTACAAGCAATTTCTTCCTTATCCACTATATTTTCTACCCCATAAGACAAAGATTTTAAAATAAATCAACTAAAAATTGTCGTCCGTAACATCTTTCAATTTCGACCAGTCTATAACGTTGTCTGGTAATGGGTTATGCGATTGCCTCTTACCATTGAAAGCATCTTTACCCATTCCCACACAATGATGCTTTTTGACACCCCTCGGGAAAATGATAGGAAATTCATGGTGTAGAAAGAAGAAATTGCGTGTAACAAGCAATTTTTCCATTTTACACAATGTTTTCTATCCAGAAAGTTGAAAATATCTAAAATTTCATAAACTTTAAATTGACGTATGTAACTCCTTTCATTTTAGACTAGTCTAAAAGAATAATATCACTTAATATCTTTGGTCTGCATTGGTTCATAGTTTGTTTGATTTATTACATCAATTTTTTAGGTGTCATGGAGTAAGAGTTTCTGATCAAAAGCTATAAATGAAATGTTTAAACTGAAAATTAAGATTATTATCACATTTTAGATTGCACCAATAACACCATAGTGTTTTGTCAGGAGGTATAGACAAAGATCAGCCTGCACATAAGTGCATTCTGATCTCAGTCTACACCTTCTGTCTGTCTCTTTCAACCCACAAGTTGTTTATTAATTAATTTTCAAAATTAGTTTTCACCCTTAAATAGTGCTCATTTTGCTTAAGATAAGGATTTTATTCAGCATGATAAGGTTAAGGACTATCTGGAAATTCTACGAAGCAATGAATACTCCTGCAGAGGTCAATCAGGATTATTTTTTGAAGACCCAAAGGGCCATATTATGTTATGGCCCTGGTCATCTGTCTATCCATCCATTTGTGAGCAATTTCTTGTTTGTGCAACTACTACTCTTTCAATTGGAATGAACTGAAGCTGTTTCTACCTTCTGCCAAAGATGGAATTTCATGGGTTTAGCATGACAAGGGTTATGAGGTTTTTTTCCCCCAAGACCATTAATCCTATATTTTAGGATAGATTTTGTTACATATTAGTACAATTGTTCTTATATAAAAGTACTGGTAAAATGCATTTTAATTTTTTTTAACCCATTCCCACTCAATCCCTCCTTTTTACGCCCCTCAACGAAAAAGCTTTGGTAAACACTGTGGAAAATGAAGAAATTGCTTGGATCAAGCAATTTCTTCATTATCCACAATGTTTTCTATCCAAAAAGATGGAAAATTTTAAAATTCCATCAACTTGAAATTGTCGTCTGCAGCTCCTTTCAATTTGGACTGGTCTAAAATTCCACTGTGTTGGAATGGGTTAACCTATTCCCACACAATTCCACTTTTTAAGCCCTTCAAGAAAAAAGCTTGTTGCAAGCATTTCTTTACTTTCCACAATGTTTTCCAAATTGTTTTCCTGCAGGGGCTTCGAAAAGCTTCATTGTGTGGAATGGGTTTATCTCTTTGAATTATTGACTGCAAGTTCTTTGAACTCGGTACAGTCAAAAATTTTGTTTTGGGGTAATGGCTGAATATATTTTGCGAAAAAGAAAATGAATGAAGATGGATTAGATTTTGTTAGAATACATAGAAATTTGGCTTGAAGAAAATCTCATCAATCATCAGTCATTGAACACTGTTTTCTTGTTTATAGATTTTTTTGTAGTGATGGAAAGCTAATCTATAGGATTTAACTAGAAGAATTTAACCCATTTCTGTACAAAATTGCTTTTTGACACCCCCAATTAAAAGGTTTTGGAAAACATTGTGGACAATGAAGTAATTGCCTGTTACAAGCTATTTCTTCATTAACCACAATGTTTTCAAACTTGAAAGACAAAAATGTTTAAGTTTCATTAACTAAAAATTTTTGTCTGCCACTTCTTTGAATTTGGACCAGTTTGAATTTTTTTCATCTGGAAATGGGTAAAAAAAATCATCTGATTGTTGTGAATCATTTAACATTGAAACTACTTTATGCTTAATTTAAACAAAGAAGCTTGTCTTTAATGAGTAATTGGTCAACAACAATTCTTTGACAAACATTCCTCTAAAATATTTTTTTGTTTTTTTTTTCAGTTATTTTTCAAGAAAGGTCTGAAAATTGCTGTAGCCTTGACCACATTTGAAGAATTATTGGTTTAACTTTGATATTTTGTAATTTTTCTTTTACAATGACAGGTCATCAAAATGGAACTCATGATATTTGTTTATTATCGAAAGAGCAGTCTATTTTCTAACTAGAGATTGATTCCAATACCTCTAAGGCCTAAAGACTTCTTTATCAAGCACCTAATAGTCGAACATAAGCACCGGCATGCAAGGCATTAATAATATTGAAGGTCAAGTTCACTTTTGAACTATGACAGAAACTGTTTCTGTGCTCTAACTCGTATGTCATTTGACCTAGGATCTTGAAACTTAATACAAATGTCATAGAGCCATGAAGGTGCCTTATTGCTTTGGGTAACGTATGTCAAAGAATCAACTGTGCAACTTAACACATTCCCACACAAATGACTCTTTTTTATGCGCCCTAAGAAAAACAATTGTGAAAAAACAAGCAATTTGTTAATTTTACACAATGTTTTCTACCCAGAGAGGTGAAAAAATCCAAAATTCCATAAACTTTAAGAGACAAAATGCTGATGGGGGTTTAAATCAGCTTTGTGACAATTCTAGTTGTACTTATTTTAGATTGCTTTTAATTTGGTTGCATTAAATTTTCATATTTTCACATAACCTACTAGGAACTTATCTTTTCAAAGAATGAATAATAAGAAAATACCTAGCAAACCTTAAAAAAGAGATGCTCTTAACACATTACCAGACGCCAAAATGTTTGACTGGTCCAAATTGAAAAGAGTTGCAGACAACCATCTGAAGCTTATGAAATTTTAGATTTTTTCAACTTTCCGCGTAGGAAACATTGCATAAAATGAAGAAATTGCTTATTACAAGCAATTTCTTCATTTTATGCAATGCTTTCCCAATAGTTTTTATTGAGTGACATGTAATGGCATCATTGTGTGGGAATGGGTTAACTCAAGCTTGGCTTAGCTTAAAGTGAGGTATGAAGACAAAAAAATCTTGTTTTTAAGTCGAGATATAGAATCAATTTATGTTTGTCCTATATGTACATCATATTTCATCCAACTTTTTTGTCTGATGGGTTAAAGTTTTGCACATTTTCTGATTTTTTTTTTTTTTTCAATTTTGGTATAACTAATCCATTACCACATAATGCTGCTTTTAGACACCCTGAGAAAATATGATCATGGAAAACTTAATGTGAGAAGGAGAAATTGCTTGTTACAAACAATTTCTCCTTTTCTCAAAATGTTTTCTACCTTATTTTGCACTTATTTTTCAAAATTTAGGGCAATATGAAATGTTGTCTTCAACATCTTTCAATATGGGCCCGTCTAAAATTTTGTTGTCTGGTAACGGGTTTAGGTATTGAATTTTATTGTGAAGACAGAATATCAATGGTGCTGATGGCACAGATTTCAGAATTAAGTGTAAATACAATCTTTTACAAGTAGAACCATACCACAGCTGATATTAATAGATAAAATGATAATTTAGGAAGTAACCATTACCAATCAATCCCTCATTTTAATAGACTTAAGAAAAAAGAACTTGTGAAATCTAATTCTCCTTTTCTCATAACCTATCATACCCTATTTTTCCTCTTTTTAAGCTTATTTTGAATCGTAGTTTGCAACTTCTTTCAATTTGGAACGTTCTAAAATTTTGTAGTGTGGTTAATGCAGTAACTTTTTGTGTTGGTGTTTGCTTATTGACATGAAATGCCTAACATTGTGTTTACCGCTTTGTTTACAGAGTGTGGCACCCCCTCCCCCTACAACAACAAAGGGAGATAAGAAGTCTGCCCCCAACACATCAGGGGTAAATGCTTCCCCTTCTAAGACAGCACAAACCCCGTCGCACATGTTCAGTGTGACAGCTTCCCCTATAACTAATCCCTATATGTATAATCCATCTGGTGTGAGTATGTGTTGTTTGGCTTTCATTGTTTTCCCAGAGCTAAAGATAGATGGAGTGATTCAATCTTAAATTGTTTTAATACAGTATTTCTCCTATTTCTCTGCTTCAAGGGCTTAAGCAAACAGAGACAGGAGGCTCTTATTTTCTATGAAATTTGTTAGGGATAATTCTTCAAAAATTATGTCTTCATCTCCTCTAAATCTAGAGAAATAATCCTAAAATAAGTTTGAAATTTTGTGTAAATATCAAAAGAGATAGCTTGTATTAGGGTGGGATTTTTTTTTTAAAAAATTACGTTACTAGTCATATTTCAATTCTATTTATTTGACTTACTCATTGAAATGATCTGGATGAAAATATTGAGCACTCAAATATAGGGATTCATTTTGATTTGAAAGTGTATGGCTATCACTCCCTCTCTCCGAGAGTTCTGGGTAACCTTCATCAGATGACAGTTGTTCACTCTAAATTTAGACTGAATTACAAGTGTAAAGATAGTAATCTCAGTTGATGACACCATTGATCTTCAATCTTTGCATTATGACTTTGAAGCTGGCACAACCAACATTCGATCTTAGTATTGACAGGTCATTTAGGTATATGTCTCTTCAATTGATAAAGAAGTGTCTGAGAGGGATTAGCAGCTTGTGACTCGGATTGTACATTGTGCTTGTATTGGTAGAAGGACCACGCAATAACACAGTTAGGTACAACAGCCGCCATAAAGGGCTGACTACTGGATACAACTATTGTGGTTTCTTTTGGAAATTTATCTCATGAACAACTTTGGATTAAAAGGGACAAGCAGGGGGTGTAGACTAAAATCAGACTGCACGTATGTGCAGTCTGATCTTTGTCTATACATCCTGTCAAAACAGGAATATCCCAGGTTCAGCATGACAAGGGTTAAGAATGTAAGAATTATTTGCAAATAATGCTGACTTTTAGCTTTTTATCTAGAAAGCATTCTTAAGTATGTCATCTGGTGAAAGTGGTTGCAAAAAACTTACATTGAAACATAGTATTTCAAATTGTGGGAAAACAGTGATTCCCCAGCAAAGTTTCCTGACAATGTTTGTGTCTAATTTCCATAAAAGGAAAAGCTCATGAAAATTTATTGTTTCATCATGTTCTCTTCTTACTGAACAATGATCTTTGAACAATATGAATAGCTTTGAGAATTATGTCCAATTTCTTTAACCTGGAGCCATTCAAAGATACCAAGTTAAAAGCCTATGTTTCATGTTAGTTTTACTTTTATTTTCTAATCTGCTTATTTAGATTGCCTCAGATAATGCACTATTCTTTGTCATTTAAGCTGGCAATATTCAGTGAATTCTGTTAAACTTAAATAGGCAGGTTAGAAAAAGCGCAAAAAGAATTTAATTTTTGATTTATCATTGGATTTCTGGTTCAGTTATGATTGAAAGCTTCTGTGGCCCTTGCTTTTATAAATGAAAGGAAAACAGAAAATAGCTAAAAAAGAATTTAACTGGGGTCTAATCCTCAGGATGAAAGAAAGAGAACATTAGGAAAATGTTTGTAACAATCAATTTCTTCATTTTCCACTGTTTTCTACCATGAGAGACTTTTTTTCTGAATTTTATCAACTGGGAATTGTCATCTGCAGCTTTTTTTAAATGCCCCAAATGTTGGCATTTGGGTAAATCAACAATAAGGAACAATAAGTAGTCTTTGTATTTGAAGTTTTGTCACAGAACAGGTATTTCAATATTAACCCATTCCCACACAACGGACTTTTAGACTGGTGGAAATTGAAAGAAGCTGCAGAGGGCAATTTCAAATTGATGGAATTTAATATTTTTTCTTCTTTTTTGGTAGAAAACATTGTGGATAATGAAGAAATCGCTTGATACAAGCAATTTCTTCATTTTCCCCAATGTTTTCCAAACTTTTTTTCTTGATGGCGTAAAAAGGAGGGATTGTGTGGGAATGGGTTAACGCAGGTTTTGCTTGTCACCATTTTCTGGCACTTCTGTTATCATACTCACAAATATTCACCATATGACCGATTCTCAATAATGCATAGCCTGTTTTTACCCGCGTCGGACTCTCAATCTAGAGGTCCCGGGTTCGATTCCCGACGGCGGCACTCATCCTTTCAGACTATTTGTCTCTCACCAATGGGTCGATAATCGTAGACCTATGTGGGATAGCAGCTGGAGGCTAGGAAAGGATGTAATGGTAGTACTGGTGTGAGAAATACCAGGATTCCATTGTTAGGTGCTCTAGCCGCCGCGATATAACTGAAAGATTGTTAAAAGCGGCGTAAAACCCCATTCAAACAAACAAACAAACTGTTTTTACCCGTTACCACTCAATGCAGTTTTAGACACCTCTTTGAAAAAAGCTTTGGAAATGTTTGTGGAAAATGAAGAAATTGCTTGTTACAAGCAATTTCTTCATTATTTACATTGTTTTCTACACCAGAATGTAGAGAAAATTTAAAATTTCATAAGCTTTAAATTGGCGTCTGCAACTCCTTTCAATTTGAACTGGTTTAAGATTTTGCCATCTGGTAATGGGTTAAACCATGTTCTTGGATTCAAAGAGGCTGTATGAGCTTCAAAAGCTTTTTGGAAGATAAGATTCTAGAAGTTCAGCTTGTGAATTGGAATTTTGAGTTGTTCGTTGAATATGGTGTCTATTCACATAGGTCTTGAGTTCTCAATCCCTACTCAATCCCTCCTTTTTATGCCCCTCAAGAAAATAGCTTTGGAAAACATTGAAGAAGATGAAGAAATTGCTTGTATCAAGCAATTTCTTCATTATCCACAATGTTTCCTATCTAAAAAGACGGGAAAAAATTCAAAATTGGATTAACTTGAATTTGTTCTCTGCAGCTTCTTTCAATTTGGACCATTCTAAAATTTTGTTGAGTGGGAATGGGTTAAAGAAATACAATAAATGAAGGATCAATTGCCACACCTACTGAGAATGGATCAAAGAATCAAGTGAACCATTCTTAGTTAATTCATTCTGGGATCTGGGGATATACTTTTTAGAATGTAACCAGAGCTGTAGTGTAAACATCCCAAATAGCTGAAAAACCCGTCCTTTTCTCTGCTGATAAAACATACACTTTCTTATTTGTATATCATTTCTATAAAATCCCATATTTATTGTGGTGGTGTTTTATATTTATTTTCTATTAGATATACATAACCATTATCCCTATTTCATAAAGGATAATTGAATGTATCAAGCAAGATAGGATTTATCAAACAAGATTAACAAATGAAAAAAAAAATTTGCATGACATAATTCTCTTGCATTAAAAGCAATTTTAACAAAATTCATAGGTGATACAAGAAATTATAATGGCACCAAAACTGTGTCGTATTTTTTTTGCTTTCAGTAAAGATTTAAAAAAACTGTTTCTTTTGAAGATATGTAAAATGTTTTATTCTCAAAACAAACTATTTATGTATGGTTCACATTCAGAGACCACTCATACTTTTCCTTCATTGTAATATTTCTGCAGATGCAATGCAGTGGCTAGTTATTACACTGCAACTCCTGTATAACGCTACCGGGCACAGCGCTGACTCCATTATAACGCGGGGTCCGCTTGGCTCCCAAAATTTTGGAGGGGGGGGGGGCATTTCGGGTTGCAGATGCTGAGATACGACGTTAATGCTGATTTGGCCGCGACTTTTTCATCCCGTCTTTGGCCCGCTCAAAGAAAAAGGGTTGCACATAAAAATCGATAATTACCGAAGCCAGGTAAGTTTTTAACACCTTACGTGGACGGTCCTGGTCATTAATGCGTTACTTTAGAGGTAATTGCATCGTTTAATTGATGACACGCGTAGTGTTTAAATTTACAAACTCAGTTTGATTGTTTGGTCTTACTGTTTGACGTTGAGATGATCAATGCCTTAGGTCTTTTATATTTTTTAAATCAATAGAGAATAGGCACGCACCTCGGTATCCTTCAGTTACAAACCTTGAAGGTGGGGTGATTAAAATGTCAAAATGATTCACTCTCGGCGTTCTTAATTTTCTTCAGTCCTGGGTAGGACGTGTTCTTAAAGGAATGCACGAGCGTGAAATTAGACAAATTGACTTGAGCCTATTATTTATTTCACTTCGTAGTTTGCTGGTATCCGGAGCTCGTAGAGGATAGTGGCTTCAAGATAAAAATGCAACAATGTGCTTTGAAAACAATCAGTCGTAGTTGCGACATTTTCGCTAAATACAGAAAATACGTGAATTTGAATTATAAATGTCACAATATCGGAAGATTCTCATCCGAAACGGGATAGATAATATAAGTAGATTAAAATAAAATACCATTATTTTTCCGAATTTCTTTCAATAATCCGAAAATTTAACGCCATCTTGTATGATCAAACACGCGGCGAAAAGCTCGTCGACAAATTTGAAGTCAAGGTTTTTGGGTACAGTTTATTTTATTCTGAGGGAGGAAAGGTGATCAAAGGCGCCGCCGCCAGATGTTCAGCTATTTATGGGAGAGTTTCCGGAGTTCTCACGTGCCCGACGCGTACCCCGTGAGAATTCCTGCTGACCGAATTTTTTTACTCTTGTCGTTATGAAATCAGACATTCTGCCGTCTGGGATTTTTTCGATTATTATGACCTCCATTCTTACGATTAAAAGTTAGCGGCTACAAAGTTTAATCCATTTTTGTATACGTGCAACTGGTCGGTTTAAATTCCCGATTCGTAAATGACTAGGTTCAGATGTAGTTCTTTGTCGGTTTATTGTTACCGTATTTTTAACAATGGTAAAGAAATTAGACTAAGTCCATTACCGCTAAAGAGGTTCGAAGGTCGATCCACGCGACATTTTCTCAACGCTTCAGTAACCCCAGGTGTTCAACAACTCGTCGGTCTCCAAGGAGACGTAGCTATGCGAGATACTTAGATTTTACCCCTTTTGTCTAAGGATGGAAATATTTACGTCCGTGTAAAACTAAATTCAATTAGATAAATGCTGACTACTATCAAAATAATAAAACATGTCTCGGGTAAAAGTTCTAGCTTCTTAATATTGGGAGAAAGAGAACCACAATTTATAGACCTGTAGAAATTTACGGATTATTCAATCCTGATAGACCGGGAAGGTAAGGTTAGAAATTAATTCTCCGCACGCTGAATTTCGTCGGTTTCTGCTAAAATCTCGTAACTACAGTTGTTGTTTTTCATTTCCCGACTAGTATCTTGTATAGAATTAAACTTGTTACAGGAATTTTATCACGAATTATCGGGTGTTTGGTTCCGATTCCGACGGTTGAAAATTTCAGTTGCGGCGGGGGGGGGGGACAGCGTTATAGCATAATAACTCCACTTCTTCCGCTGTTTCATTTCTTGGACCCCACCAACAGCGTTATAGTGGAGCTGCAGTGTATTGTTTTGTATTTTTTCATACAGCAAATTTTACAAAATACAAAAATTCAGTTATGAAAATGCAAATTTAATCCATTCCCACAAAGGTACCCCTTTTGACGCCCCTAAAGAAAAGGGCTTTGGAAAAAATTCGTGGAAAATGAAGAATGTCTTCAGTTTCCACAATGTTTTCCTCCCAGAAAGGTGAAAAAAATCTAAATTTTGTAAACATTAATTTGTAGTTTGTAACTTCTTTCAATTTGGACCAGTCTAAAATGTTTCCGTCTGGTAATGGGTTATTTGATCTTTTTTCAAAAGATTGATATTTTAATAGAAAAAAGATATTTGAATTAAAATAACATGAACAATTTTCAGTCCTTGTAAATCTTTGAGTTCATTGTTTTGTGTACATTGTGTCCATTGTTCTTAATTTCAATAACTTTTAGTATGATGCTTGATGTTTTAGCATAGAGAGGAAATAACAATCAGTCCTTTAATAGTACTTAAACTAAATTAATTAGAATATATCAAGCTTTTTTGAAGCAACAAAAGTTTTTTATTTCTACTATTTCCCAATATCTTTTTCAGGCTACACAAGGGGGTTATGATGATAAAGCACCTTACTATATGTGTATCCTTTTGGACAACTTAACCAACAGTGTTCAACACAAGTCGGAGGTCAAGAGTTGTTATATTGCAGTCAATAAATTGATTATTTGAGCTTGAGTCAAATGGAATCTAATGAATCCCTATAATAACTGACAATATTCATTGTTGATTAATGGACCACATGCAGACAAAATTTTGCATTTTTTTTTAAATTTTTTGGTAGGCTTGTTACAAGCAATTTTGTCATTTTCCACTATGTTTTCCAAAGCTTTTTTCTTGAGGGGTGTAAAAAAGTGGGCTTGTGAGGGAATGGGTTAAGTGATAAAGGGATTAATGCTTACATAAAGTAATCAGTAATACATATTTTAACACATTCCCACCTAAGAAAAATATAGACTGGTCCAAATTGAAAGGAGTTGCAGATGACATTTTAAAGTTTATGAAATTTTAGATTTTTCAACTTTCTTGGTAGAAAACATTGTGGAAAATGAAGAAATTGCTTGTAACAAGCAATTTCTTCATTTTCCACAATGTTTTCCCAATTGTTTTTCTTGAGAGGCGTTTAAAAGTGTCACTGTGTGGGAATGGGTTAAAAAATGAATGTATATCACATTTACTTATCAACCTTAACCCATCACTAGTTGTTGATAACCTCCAGCCTACTGAGATTGTTGTCTCGTTTTCTTCACTGTCTCGATGGCCAGAACCTCCGCCTCCTCCTGTTGAAGAGAAAAAATCTCACACTAGCATTAAAGGTGGCAAGGATAAAGTGGATGATAAAGATATCACAAATATGACCAGTAGTAGTGTACTAGAAGGTAAGACTCTTTTTATGTTTATAGAGGGATATGGAAATACAAATGTGACCTGTAGCAGTGTACTGGAAGAAAGGATTTTATTTATAGAGAGATTTAAAAAAAATCAAAGATTGCTAAAATATATATACTAGAAGGAAAGATTCTTTTTATAGAGGAATATGAAAATTACAAATTTGACCTGTAGCAATGTGCTAGTGTACTAGAGAGTAGGGTCTTGTCTAGGGAGATAATAAGAAATCACAAATATTACTAGAAGTAGTGTACTCAAAGATTGGATTCTACAGACAGACAAAGAAATACAGGTAATTTAGTAGTAAGTAGGACTTTATTATACCCCCAAAAATGTTGGTCGGTCTGTCCGTCTGTCTATAGCTTTTTCGTGTCTGCTCATTTTCTCTGCAACCACTGGAAGGATTTGATTCAAACTTCACTGATATAATCAGTATCAAGCAGAGATGTGCATATTCCAATTTGGTTAAGGTCCATTGATTTTTGACGAAAATATGGCCTTTTGGTGAAAAATTGTGTCCGCTCAATTTCTCAGCAACCATTGGACAGATTTTATTCAAATTTCACATAAACACTCGGTATAAATCAGACATGTACTTATCCTATAATTGTTATGTTCCATTGATTTTTAACGGAGTTATGGCCATTTAATTAAAAAAGTCCATTTTTTTTGTTACGACCCTTTGGAGGATAGCATTTGTATATGGACAAGCCCTGTTGGGAGGTATTAGTCCACTTTGTGACAATGTCTAGTTTATAGAGAGATAAAGAAATCACAAATATTGCCTGCAGTAGTGTACTTAGGATAGAAGGACTCTGAACAATATCTCTTGTAAAGCAGATTACAGACAAATAAAGAAATAGGAGTAGTGTATAAATAAGTAGGATGTTATCTAAAGAGAAATGGAGAATTAACAGCCCACTAGGTTGTTCGACTGTGAGGACAGTGTCTTTACGAAGCCTGTTCAGTATTCTCTCTTAAGCGCCAATTGGATGCTCATACACTTAAATTTTGAATTCCTAGCTTTAGTACATATGTTAGTATCCTTCCTAGTTTGTCAATACCATAACTTCAAATTTTGTAGATGGTTTCAAAAGGATTACACCTTTTCTCTCAATTTTTTATACCCCCCACAACGAAGTTATGGGGGGGTATACTGGAATCAGGTTGTCCGTCTGTCCGTCCGTCCGTCAGTCCGTCCGTCCGTCCGTGGATATAATTTTGTGTCCTCTTCTCCTCCCACATTTTTTGACCAATTTTGCTGAAATTTTATCAGGTTGTTTCCTATCATATGAAGTTGTGCACCTGCTATTTTCAATTTGATCCAGTCGTTAGTTTCAGAGTTATGCCATTTTGAACTTTTTAATGGGGGGGGGGACATAATTTTGTGTCCTCTTCTCCTCCCACATTTTTTGACCAATTTTGCTGAAATTTTATCAGGTTGTTTCCTATCATATGAAGTTGTGCACCTGCAATTTTCATCTTGATCCAGTCGTTAGTTTTAGAGTTTAGATTTTGAACTTTTTAATGGGGTTTGGGGGGGAGTAGTCAAAATTTAAAATTGCAAAACTCAGTAACCATAAGAGGAGTTACCAAATTTGGTAAGTAACATCATCTTGTATATATATACATGTTTGACATCAAAACGCTGTAAGTCATTTACAATTAACAATTAACTGAACAATTCCGTCCTCTCTAATACTTGGTCCATAGCTTTCAAGGGTCAGAAGTGTTGGAGAGTGAGACTTGCAAAAGAAAGACGCGATCGGGGGGGGGGGGGGGGGACGGGGATGGAAGGGGGGGGGGGAGAAGCTGAAAACATAATTACATACACAATTGCTACTTTTCCACTCCTACTTAAAAAGGGGTCATAAAATGCCCCTTCAAATTCCACTCCTTCATAGAAAAGCCTTTTTAGCGGTGTGGGGGGGTATTCTCGTCAGCCCTTGAGGGCGACAGCTCTAGTTTTTTTTGAAGTTATTTTCTTGAACACCTAAAAAAGCAGGATTGTTTGAGAATAGGTTAACCCGATACCATTGGATTCATGCACCAAAACACATAAAATGGTTATGCTAGAACAGCCCATATGATAAGAGCAGAGTAGAAAATATTTCCAGTCCTTTTTTTGATGACATGTAACAAATAGTCAAGTTTTAATTGTAGGATCTATTGGAAGGGAGACCACTCCACCTGTAGTTCAGCCTGGTACCCTGGTAGCAGAACCTTACTCCTGGAAAAGTCTGGTAACAGGGCAACCAATACTTAGATTGAGGACCAGCTCTATCAGAGCTGCTGTTCTGTGTCTGCCTGCTGGGTAAGTCATTCATATCTCACAATTTAACTCTGAGCTACTGAGACATCCTTACAACAGCTGATTGAAATGGGGTTTTTTGCAATATTTTTGATAATCCATTGACAATATATGTAATTTTGATGAAAACTCAAGCATATTTATTAAAAAAAAAGTACAGCATACTTTATTATCTTGATAGAAATACTTAGAATAGCTTCAATGTTTTCAGGTAAGGGATGACCAGATTGTGTTAACCATTGTCCTGCTGATTAAAATCTCAGAAATGATTTGAAATCAAGGACTGGAAGCACTGCAACCTTTTGAAAAGTGCTATTTTTCTTTTGAAAATCTTAACTCTTTTCATGCTGAACCCGGAATATTCCGGTTTTGGCAGGAGGTGTAGACTAAGATCAGACTGCACTTATGTGCGGGCTGATCTTAGTCTACTCCTCCTGCTTGTACTTTTCCTGCCAGAGTTGTTTATGAAGTTGATTTCTAAAAGAAATATTGATTTTTTGAACAGCAAGTTCTATCAGTGCTTTCAGCCCTTTGATTTGACAGTATTTTAGTAAGATTATTTATACAGCATGACAAGGGTTAAAAACACCCCTGGCTTTATAGACTAAGACCAAATTGCCCATGTGTGCATCTATACCTCCTGTCAAAACAGATATATTCTGGGTTCAGCATGACACAGGTAAACATAATGTGCATCTTAGAGCAAAATTGTTAGAATTTTTGGTATTTGTATTCAGATTAAGTTAAAATGTAAAGTGCTTTCTTCGGACAAGAAAAACATATCAACCAAATGCTAGATGAAACTATTTAGACTATCCAATTGAAAGAAGTTGCAGACAACACTTCAAGTTTATGAAATTCAATTTTTGGGTCTTTCAGGAAAGAAAAAAAATTCAAATGAAGAAATTGTTTGTAGCAAGCATCATGTTTGGGGTCACATAATAGCGGGATAGATCAATAGATGCTTTCTCTGTACTTTGTAAATTACAATGTTTTATATATCTGAAAGAAAGTTTTTCACATGATTGTATTTTTTTCAGACGACATGTCCTCAAGTTTATGATGAGTGGACCACTAGGTTATCATGTACATTTGTGTTCTTCAACCCCATTTGTGTTTGGTGATGAAGAAACTGTCATGGCACAGCTTACAAAGGTAATGAATTATACAGTAAAGATTGTGGTATGGACCACTAGGTTATCATGTACATTTGTGTTCTTCAACCCCATTTGTGTTTGGTGATGAAGAAACTATCATGGCACAGCTTACAAAGGTAATGAATTATACATTAAACTTTGTGGTACTGACTAGGTTATTATGTACATTTCGATGGATCATTGGGAAACAGTTGTAACTGGCTATATGTTTTATAGGTAGTTACAACTGTTTCGCGCTGACCCATCGATTTGCGTTCTTCAACCTTGTTTGTGTTTGGTGATGAAGAAACTGTCATGGTACAGCTTACAAAGGTAATGAATTATACTGTAAAGATTGTGGTCACCCTTTCCAGACATTAAAATTTTGACTGTTTCATGTATAAAGCCATATCGTCCCCCAAAACACACTATGAAGTTAACAATAAAACCATACTCCAGGCTCAAAAGCATGAATAAATTTGGCGATTGAAATGACAAGATCAACATAATTCCACGTTGTAAGCCTACAATTCACAAAAGAAGTTACAACATTTTAAAATGTGACCCACCACAATTTAGATTTGATTACATCAAATCATGACGTCAGAGATGACGTTTTAACTTTAGCTTGTCATTCAAACAACTAGGTTATTCATGAAGATTCATGAAATTGTCTGTAAAGTTTAGTCATCAGCACCTATGCATATAACAGGCAATGCCAAAGATTAGCAAAGATTTCTGGTGAAGAGTCTGGTGCATTTGTCTCCACTTCAAAATGTAAACAAACACAAATTGAAATTGACAAGAAAAATACAAAAAACTCTTTCTAGAGAACATCACTCATACCCTGCTTTTGCATATCGGTATTAAGAAGGCCCTTGTTTGCATTAGTGACCAAATAAGGTATAGATTATTTCAACTATTTTTTTCTTCCTCGGAGGGCAGATAATGGCTTTAAGGAAGTTGTGTATGATAATTTAGTGTGTAGAATTGAAAATATGTTGAGACACAAGGAAAAATAATTTGTAACATGTAATTTCTCCTTTTATTACAATGCTTTTCTAAGTATTTTTTTTTAATCAAACCTTTCCAAATGTTAAATTATATATTAACCCTTGTCATGCTGTATTAATTACCTTACTGAATTTCTTTAAAATCATAGGGCTGAAAGCACTGATTGTACTTGTTGTTAAAAAATCAACATTTCTTTTAAAAATCGATTTCATGATTAACTCTGGCAGGAAAAGTACAAGCAGGGGGTGTAGACCAAGATCAGATTGCATTTATATGCAGGCTTATCTTGGTCTACACCTCCTGCCAAAACTGGAATATTCCGGGTTCAGCATGACAAGGGTTAATAAGATTAGCAATCATCCAAGGGCTACAAAAAGGGAATGGTCACCTAATTGATATACATTCAATAAAAGACATAGATAGTCCAGTATCTGATAACTAGCCGTCACAATTCATTGTGATGGATACCCATCACATGTTTCATTTTTATTGTGATGATTAACCATCACTGAATGACCAAATTTCTGAAAATAGTCTGAGAAAGAATGATGGAAACCGTCACTGGTAAGAAAAAAAATTGTAATGGTTATTCATCACAAGTATTGGAATTCTGAATTTTTATATATTTTGTAAAATGTGATAAGCTTTTTAAAAACATGATGGCTAAGTGCAATATTGCATTAAGTGCATATAGTGTCAATGAACTCCATACTGTTTTTATCTACAGGAAAAGGTATTTATTGAAATCTGATGCATATTGTGAACGCCCTTTAATGGTGTGTTGGTCATCGTTATTGCCGATAAATCATGGCTAGCGATGAAATTAAGCAGGATTTTGATTCCAAATGAAGGGATTTTCATACACTTCAACTAGATATCAAGAGAAACATGATCAGGGGTTTTAAAGCAAATAAAATCCATTATTTAGCAAACTTATATTGTTTCAATTTGCCATCAGAAGATGAGATTGCATATTAGCAGTCAGATACTTGACTCAACAAGAAAGGAAATATTTCAGTAACACCCTGTGTTCTCAATCTTGGAGTTAGAATGTGTGTATCCTGTCCAGCCAACATCCTTTCTGTCAATTGACAAGAGTATTATCAACATCCATCATTTGTGTCTCACCAATGGGATAATGATAAGATTACCTATGTGGGACAAACAGCTGGTGGCTTGTAGTTGTACTAGTCAGAGAATTGACAGGAGCCATGGCTAGGTGCACCAACTTCTGAAATTTAACTGAACAGCTGTTTAAAGTGGGGTTAAGCCCAATTCATCTAATCAGTCAGATTTTCATTTATACGATTTTGAACAATTCAGGGATTACTTGCCCTGCCCACTGACCTTTTATGGTAATTGCAACCTAGATAGTAAATTGTGTCAATTTGCATAATTTGTGGTCAGATTGTTGGTTTGTGACCTAAACATCTTAACTGCAGCTTGAATAAGGAATGCTGTTTCAAGAAATTTCTTCATTATCCACAATATTTTCTACCCCAAAAGACAAATACTTTTAGATTCCATCAACATGAAATTGTCAGCTACATCTTTCAATTCAGAATAGCCTAAAATGTTTCATTTAACCCTTTCCTGTTTTGTCAAAGTTTACACTGGTCCAAATTCAAAGGTTTTGCTGACGACAATTAAAAGTTGAACTTATTTTAAAAGCAATAATTCAGTAGGGTAGAAAATATTCTGGAAAAAGAAGAAATTGCTTGTTACAAGCAATTTCTTCTTTTTCTACAATGTTTTCTTAATTATAAAATCAAACAGACATAAAATCCAGTGATTAACCAGGAAAGGGTTAAAGTAAAATCACATGGACAAACATAAAGTTCTTAATTCTAAAACAGATAGTGCAATTGTTATTCTTTTTATTATATTTTCATTTCTAGGAAAGTTGTAGATTTGTAGACAATGCTACACAAGTTATCCACTGTATTGGCCGTTGTATCAACTCTTTCACTGACTTGACAGAGTTTAAGAAGAACTGGGAGGAGTTAACCACAGCCCACTGCCCCTACCAACATGACAAACAGATGTCAAAACAACAACATTTTAAGGTAAACAACAGTCAGCTGATAGTATCTTGGTGTCTGTATCAGAATGACAAACAGATGTTTTAAACAGCAAATAGCTGAGTACAATCAATGAGAGTGAATGCATATCGCTAAAAATGATAAAGCAAGAAAAGGAGAAATTTTATCTCTTTGAACAATAATTTCACACTTTTCTGGTAGACATTTTTCACCACAACTTATATCTTCTGTAACATCTTTGAGTTCAGGCCAGTCTAACATTTTATTGTTTGGTATTTTGATATACCTCTTTGAAAGAAGTCAGTTTTAGTTTTTAGTTTCTCAAAATCTTTCCAATTGTACTGGATATAAAACATCATTTATTACCCGACTAAGTCAAGTGTGTATTTCCCTATCAATCTGATTCTCTGTATTATTTTTTATATTTCATTCACAGATTTTTGCTGAATCTCTATATGCTACATTACGTAAGGTGCTCCGTGAAATTGCCAGTCCAGAGATTGCATTTGCTTGGAGAGCTTTCATGTTTGATGCTACAACTAAAAATATACTCAGCATACCTTCAGGGGGAAGCAGACCTAGTAAGTATTTGTTGAGCTTTGTCATACGGTAACTTCCATTTGTTTTAATCTGTTGTTATAAAGCGTTTTTCAATCAACCCAGGGATATGAAGATCAATTCTCCCTTTCAATTGAAATAAAGAAACTATACTAGATGAAACTGTTTTATTTAAATTAGCAAATAAAAGTTATAACTTTAATCAGAACTAAATTGCCTACATAACCAACAGCATATGTTCTATCTGTTTCAACATTTTTTGTTTACTTCATTTCATGATAAAACTAAGTACATTTCAGGCAGGAAAATGAAATGGACATTTGGTAACAGTCTATATATTTAGTGAAAATGTGTTCACTTTCACCAGCAAATGTAATGAATTTTACTTAAGTTAGCTCAGCTGTTTTTGGAGAAAACCTAAAGTATTGTTATAAATTTTTTGTAAGAATTCTATCCCTAATTTGACTTGGCCATTAAAAATATTGTTTTAAAGGTTCACATGATAGGAAGAGTTGACTGGATGTTACTGTATAATTGACATATTGCGTCTGTCAAGCAAATAATCATTTGACCAATGAAATCATTCATTTGGACTGGAACTTAACTTTTAACTCAGACTTTTGCCTCCATTTATGTGACACATTTTTGTTGGTTTGGCAACTTAAACGTCTTACCTACAGCTTGAATAGGTTGCCAAACAACCAGAGGGGGGTGCTAGCGATTGGTCAATTATAAACTGGCTTTGAAGAAGAAGGGAGTATACTGGATTACCTCTGTCCATCTGTCTGTCCTTCCTTTTGTCCATTTGCTTGTAACTAAAACGGTTTGTTGCATTGTCTCAACAACTATTAATAGTATCAACTTGAAACTTGGTATAGAGGTTTAGAGGTTCACATAAGTATACTACACGTCCCATTTCTACAATTAGGTCTGCATGTAATCTACTTTCTTTTTTATAATTTAGTCTATGTTCAGATCTTGCTGGTCTGTTCTCAACCAAAAGTTTAGTTATTTTTCTCAGCAACTGTTCATAGCATTGTCTTGAAGCTTGGTATTGAAGTTCAGGTAGGGGTCCCACATGAAGGTTATGGAAGGTCAGCAAGCTTTCTTCTTCCTGTTATACCACTTGGTTTATAATCAGACTTTGCCTTATGTTGTGGTATATTTTTGTAGCATTTTTCTTGTCAACTATTAATATTATTTACTTGAAACTGGTATGGATGTTGAGAAGATACACTTTACAGTGTTTCTAGAAAATGTTCCATTGAAGGAGAAGTTCATTTCCACAGAAGTAAACTTGATAATGCAAACTTGGGTATACTTAGTGAAATTTGAATCGCAGATGTATTTTTTGTAATTGACCTTGTTTTAGGAATATGGCATATTTGCAGAGAATGAAATCTGCATCCTTTGTGAATCACTGTTGCAACTTTTGATGTTTTTTATTTCATTTTTTTATTAAATTGTTATGTAATTGTGAAATCAATATTTTAGCCACTGGACACACTAGTCACAGAGGGTCTGCTAAGCACCCTGCCCCACCCACAAGTAAAGCCAAGCGTAAGTCCCATAACCTGCATGATGGTTTGATCAGTTTTAAATCTAGGCTGGGCTTTTAGTCATTTTCAACACATAGATACATATAGCTAGATACAGTCGATTCTCCTTATGTTCAAATAAATGTCCATACTTAGTCTTGCGGTATTTGCATGTTATGTTAGATTTGATTTCATAAGGTAGCAGTATGAATACAATGATGTTCATTTTTCTATTTGTTAACTAAAATTAGTGAGGTTACTTTCTCTCAAAAACATTCCATAACCTATTTTTAACCCATTCCCACACATTAACTTTTTTTGAAGCCCCACTAGAAAAGCAATTGAGAAAACAATTTCTTCATTCTTTCGATGTTTTTTTCCCAGAAAGTTGAAAAATTATAAATTTCATAAATTTTAAATTGTCTGCAACTCCTTTCAATTTGGACCAGTCTGCTATTTTGTTGTGAGGGAATGGGCTAACCTACAGCCTGACAAGCTTGCATTCTGATGCCTTGAAGAATTATTTGTCAACAAGCAATTGCACCTTTTCCAATGATGTTCTATACCCTGAACAAATAGATTTGTAAAATTCTATCAACTCAAAGTTGTCATCTGAAACTTCTTTCAATTTTGACTTGTCTCATTTTTGTCATCTGGTAAATGGTTAAAGTCTATGTTTTCAGTTGGTCCAGAATTCATTAGGCATTAAGCATTTATTGTTCGACATAAGGAGAATCAGCTGTTCAACATTATTTACATATTACATTAGATGCTTTCAAATATAATCATAGAAGCTTTTGTAACATATCATTATTGGTGATTTTTTAATTTTACGATTTAGATGCTTTTTACTGACACAGAACTATAGCACATTCCATCATTGCTATAACCAATTATGCGGAATTCCTAATTTCCAGTAATTTTCTATAGTCCAGAAAACAAATGAGAGAAAGGGATAGAAAATAAATGCTAGTTGTCATTTATTCTTTTTTTTACCTTAACCCATTACAAAACCATGATACTTTTTGAAGACTCCAAGTAGGAAAAAGCATCAGAAAACATTGTGAAAAATGAAGAAACTGTTTGTAACAAACAATTTTCATTAACCACAATGTTTTCTACCTCAAACAACAAAGAAATTTTAAAATTGTCATCTTTAACATATTTGAATTTGGACCAGTCTAAAATTTTGTTGTCTGGTAATGGGTTAAAACAATATATAGACTCTGAGCATAGTCTTCGTCTTACCATTAAATCTTGTGTTAGATGATTGAATTTAACCCATTACTACATAACAAAACTTTAGAATAGTCTTAACTGAAAGATGTTGCAGACGACAATTTCAAGTTTATGAATTAAAAAAAAACATTGTCTTTCTGGGCTGAGAATATCGTTGACATTGAAGAAACTGCTGGTTACAAAAATTTTCATCATTATCCATCATGTTTTCTACAGCCTTTTTCCTTAAGGGTTGTAAAAATTGGGACTGTATTTGAACAAGTTAACCCTTTCCCATTTTTGGAAATTTTAGACTAGTCCAAATTGAAAGAGTTTGCAGATGACAATGAAAACTGGATGCCATTTGAAATGAAACCATCCTATGTGGTAGAAAATATTGTGGAAAAAAAGGAGAAATTGCTTGTGACAAGCAATTTCTCCTTTTTCCACAATGTTTTCTTGAGTAAAAATCACAGGAACATAAAATCCCGTATTTAAACTGGAAAGGGTTAACCCATTCCAACTCAATCCCTCCTTTTTATGCCCTTCAAAAAAAAGCTTTGGAAAACATTGTGGAAAATGAAGAAATTGCTTGTATCAAGCAATTTCTTCATTATCCACAATGTTTTCTATCTAAAAAGGTGAAAAAATTTAAAATTCCATCAACTTGAAATTGCTGTCTGCATCTTCTTTCAATTTGGACCAGTCTAAAATTTTGTTAAGTGGGAATGGGTTAAATCAAGCAATGTGTAAGAGTGTACTTGGGTGAAGGGTCAGAGGGTTTTTGGTGATTTTGATGCAATATAAACATACTTTGCTTGATTAGATTTCAAAATTTATTTTTATACATCTTAACTATTTCTAATTGTATCACATTTTTGTATATTATTATAATTAAGACGTGGTGTGCTTCCAGATACCTGTATCTATGTAACAAAATATGCTAGATTTATTTTGAAAAAAACAGATGATTTGATAAAGATGAGGCTCTTGAAAGACTTTTTTTTCGAAAGCTTTACTGCCACCTTTCACATGGATAAATCTTTGTACAAAATATTTCTGAGTACAATTTGGAAACAAGTTCATCTTAGTTAGATTAATCCCTTTCGATTCTGCTTCCTGGAGAATGCATTAGTACTCACGTGGAATGTGCAGGCAAATGAAAGAATAAAATCGATAGCGGCTCCCGGAAATTGAACTGGGGACCTATTGATTGGGAAGCCAAAACAGTACCTCTAGACCATGTACACAAATGACATATTTAGGGTGTCATAAATTTCATCATATGCAAGAAATTCACTGATTTGTTAGAGTATCAGCTTGCTTTGGTTATGGTAAACTAGACAATTACAGTTATAAACATGCTTTTGCTTTATTAATATGAATGAGTTTCTTTTGTCAAACTTGCTTGAGGAGTTGAAATGTCTTAATCCCAAAGTCCTAGTGTCTAGAAATTTGGTTATCCACTCCTCTTTCATGTAATAAAATTTATTACCAGACAACATTAATTTTTTGACTGGTCCGAATTCCCTAATTCTAAAAAGGTATAGACTTCAATTCAAATGTTAAAAAATTGAAAAATATTTGAAAGATATGGTAGAAAATATCATGGCAAATGGAGAAAAATTCCTGGTAACAAGTCATTTCTCCATTTAACACAATGTTTTTTCTCATTTAGTTACAGCATTATGACTAAGACTTGTCTGGTGAGGAATTAACCAAATATAACTCACTTGTTTGTCAGACTGTAAGATGATGATGGTGGATCGTTTTATGAATTGTATCGGAAAAGGGGAGCAAAACTTCGGAGCTACTTTCTCTCAAACAATTCTCCCGATAGCATTTTCCACTTGCAGGAAATTCTTCATTGAGACTGCTAAGTTTGTTGAAATATTTAAAAAAAATTCTTATCAATATCTATTCTAAGCTCTATGGTGCAAATTTTCAATAACTTCAAGCAAGTAGTGGTAAAAGCCGTAAACTTGATTGGTCTTTTTCCAAACAAAATTGAGTTTTCAGAAATTTAGCTCAGAAAGTAGAGAAATCGAAAACATAGAAAACACAGGATCTGAATTCTTTTTATACAAACTTGTCTAATGATGCTGTAGCATATAGGGGTTCACATTACCTTAACCTATTCCCACACTACCCAATTTAATGTCTCTCAAGAAAAAAGTTTTGTAAAAACATTGTGGATAAGGAAGGAATTGCTTGTAACAGGCAAATTCTTCATTATCCAGAATGATAAAAAAAAAAATCAATATTTTTTGAAATTGCAGTAACTTGAAATTAACGTCTGCAACTTCTTTCAATTTGTCCAGTCTAAAATTTTATCGTGCGGAAATGGGTTAATTCTTGATGACCAATTGTATAGAAAAGTTGAAGATCATAAAATTTGGAAATTACCAAGTTACCTTTTGTGTTAAAAAACTTTGATTACTTACATTTGAGAAATAATTTTTTTTTGTCCTTTTTATTTTTGAACAGAAATCAGTGATACCGGTTTGGAAAAGGGCTCTAGCAGGAGATGAATATTTTGCCTGATTTGAAGTGATTTTGCTATATTGTAGATGTTAACCTTTTCCTGATTTTTGAAATTTTAGACTGGTCCAAATTGAAAGAGGTTGCAGACAACAAATAAAATTGGATGCAATTCGAAATAAAACCATCCTATGTGGTAGAAAACCTTGTGGGAAAAGGAGAAATTGCTTATTATAAGCAATTTCTCCTTTTTCCACAATGTTTTCTCAAGTATAAAATCACAGTGACATAAAATCGCGGGTTTATCCAGGAAAGGGTTAAAGGACAATCTAACAGAATGTTCTTTGTCTTTGATGAATTTTATTTTACCTAATAATGTACAATTATACATTATGATGTGTCTGAAAAAAAAATTCTCTGGGTAGAAAACATAGTGGGAAATAAAGAATTTTCCACATGTTTTATCAATTTCTTGAGGGGGGGGGGGAGGTCAAAAAGCATCATTGAGTTGGAATGATGGGTTAAAAGATGAAATTGTCAGGCTAAAACTGATGATATATAATATACCATCACAATAATTTTGGGACTGTGATGCATACGCTCTTTCTCTTTTGTATAAGCTTGTGAAAGCTTTGTAAAACTGACATCAGAAACTTCATTTTTGTTCCTATTCCATTTTTTCTACTGGTTCTCTTTAGTTAGAGGTGTCATAATTTGAAGGGGGGGGAGGTACTGTAAACCCATAACAAGAACACAAAATTTTAGATTCGTCCTAATTGAAAGGATCAGCAGACGACAATTAAAAGTGTATGAAATTTGAGATTTTTGCAACTCTGTGGGTTGAAAACATTGTGGAAAATGAAGAAATTAGAGGGGCATCAGAAAGTTTCCTTGTGTGGAATGGGTTAAAGTAGGAGATCTTAGTTGGATTAAAAGTAATTTGCGTAGATGTTAGATGGTCCTTTGTTTGATGAGATCAATTTTTCTATGATGTTCATTCTGTATTTTACTCTTTTTGTAAAAATTTCTCAAAAAGGTTTTAAAGCTTCTTTTCCTGTATGGATTTAATACAATTAAACCATATATCAAAAGATTTACTGTACAAAATAACTCTTTCTGATTTAGATATACATATAAAGTTTTCTTTATTTTGATATGTATCAACCTGATAGATATACTGTTATGAATTTTTTTTGTTAATATTTACTATACATGATAAAGATTTAAGTTTTGTCTAGATGTGTTTTGTTTGGAGTTTTTTGACAGATTTTTATTTCTCTCTTCCCGCATGCTTCCCCATGTAGAACCAGCTGCTCAAACTGATGGTATGTAGTCACATGTCAAATAGTTTTTGTTTTCTCAGTTTAGTTATTTTGGAACCCAGACTATGTATTCAGAGAGAGTGATGGCATTAACCCATTACCTGACAACAAAATTTCAGACTGGTCCAAATTCAAAGATGTTGGAGACAGCAAATTTTAGCTGATGAAATTCTGGATACTTTATGGGCAGAAATGTTGTTAATGAAAAAATTGCTTGTATAAAACAATTTCTTTATTTTCCATTGCTTTACAAAGCTTTGGGGGTGGTGTCAAAACAGCATCATTGTTTTGGAATGGGTTAATTTTATAATTGGCTTAATGCGAGCCACACCCACTGCACTCTGACAGGAAATATGGTCTGAGATATCAAATGATAAGAGTTTGTGAAACATGAGGTTTGTGACATAAACCAAGATAGGCAATCTTAACATCATCACTAGAGCTTGAATAAGCTGTTGCAAACTCTGAGTCAACCATCATCAAAAACGCTTGATACTGGAGAACAATATCATATTTCTGAACTCAATGATTGATTTGGTTGATCAGTTGACTTTTTATAAACTGTGGCAATCTGTCAATAGCTACAAATAAAATGATCAATGACCCAGTGCTTCAAGGTCCTGAGTACCTCTATACCTTTTATATACAAGATCTTGACATCTTCATTAAAAGCTGTTTTGGGTGATCAGTGGGATACCTACATCATAGGTTTTTGTTGAGCCTGCTTGCAGTAATCGAGACATAGTTGTCACTAAGACAAGTAGGTGTATGTGCGTTAGTCCGTTACTTAGTCTGTCTGTCCGTCTGTCCGCCCAAATTTGTCCGGACAATTACTCCTACATTTATGGATGGATTTCATAATAACTTTGCACAATTATTCTCCATCATGAGTAGATATACCATTTGAAAGAATTTTTGGGATAGTTCTAATGTCAAGGTCACAGCTCAAGGTCAAACACTAAAATTGTGTTTTTTCGGACAATAACTCCTACATCTATATAGATGATTTTCGAAAAAATTTGGCACAATTATTCTCCATCATGAGTAGATGTGCCACTTGAAAGAATTTTTGGGGTAGTTCTAATGTCAAGGTCACAGCTAAAGGTAAAACACTAAAATTATGATTGTCAAGAGCATTTCTCCCACAATTATTGATGGATTTCAGAATAAATTGGCACAATTATTCTCCAACATGAGTAGATGTGGCACTTGAAAGATTTTTTTTGGATAGTTCTAATGTCAAGGTCACAGTTCAAGGTCAAACACTGAAATTGTGGTTGTCAAGAGCATTTCTCCTACAACTATGGATGGATTTCAAAACAAATTGGCACAATTATTCCCCATCATGAGTAGATGTGTAACTTGAAAGAATTTTTTTGATAGCTTCGAGTTCAAGGTCAAAGCTCAAGGTCAAACACTGAAATTGTGCCTGTCTGATGCATGATACCTACAAAACTTTGCAGGCTCGACAGCAGTTGTCCTGGGACAACCATCTAGTGTTAGAAAAATAGCTGGTAAATCTGAATAACATACATGTAAGAAAGGCTCAGAGAAAAAAAAACTAAAAATGCTACCTCTCTCATCTGTGGGTCTGGTGAACTCTTTATCATTTATTCCAACAATATTTTAAACTAGTCCAAATTGAAAGAAGTTGCAGACGACAATTTCGTGAAATTAAAAAATGTCTTGCAGGGAAATAAAAACATTGTGGAAAATGAAGATATCACATGTATTTATCACAAGCAATTTCTTCATTTTTCCATAATGTTTACTTAAGCTTTTTTTTGAGGACCATTAAAAGGGTGGATTGTGTGGAAAAGAATTGAAGTTGTACTTGTCATGATTGAGATTTGTTGGGTATTCAATGATGGTAGACAGAAAAACTTTTTTTGAAAGACCTTGATTATCAAAAATAACCTTACCCCTTGTCATGCTAGATATTATTAAAAAATAATGCATTAAAATCAAGCAGGTAAAAATACTGATAGGCCCTAATTAAAGGTCAATATTTGTTTTGGTATTTGTTTTAATAAACAACTCTGACTTAATAAGTCAAACAGATGGTGTAGACAAAGATTAGCCTGCAAATATGTGCAGGCCGATCTTAGTCTATTTATCCTACCAAAGCAGGAATTTCCCGGGCTCAGCATGACAAGGGTTAAGTTAATTTAGTGGATAGCCATTATAGGTTTGTTTGATTTCTTTTAGAGTAAATTATTTGAAGTGTTTATAAACACTAAAGTGGCTCCACTGTACATAAACACAGAAACAAAAAGATTGAAACATTTTCTGCAGTTGACACTTTCAAAGGAATTGTGGTAAAGGGTTCAGCCTTTTCATATTTAGGATCTAATGAATACTAACCCTTGTCATGCTGATCCCAGAATATTAATTCTTCTACAATGCCTTTGGCAGGTGTATAGACTAAGATCAGCCTGCACAGACATGCAGTCTGATCTTAGGCTACACTACCTGCCCATTGTTTTTTTTGTTTTTTTTTTAGAGAAATCTTTAAATGCAACATTAACCCATTCCAACTCAATCCCTCCTTTTTACGCCCCTTAACGAAAAAGCTTTGGAAAACATTGTGGACAATGAAGAAATTGCTTGTATCAAGCAATTTCTTCATTATCCACTATGTTTTCTATCCAAAAAGACAAAAAAATTCAAAATTCCACCAACTTGAAATTGTCGTCTGCAGCTTCTTTCAATTTGGACTGGTCTAAAATTTTGCTGTGTTGGAATGGGTTAATCTCATTATGTCAAAATTTTCAAATACTGTGAAAGAGGAAATTATTCAGCAGGACAAGGGTCAAAAAGATGAACTGGGATTTGCATATTCTATGTTTTTTAGAAGAATGAAAATATTATAGCCCATTCCTATACAATTACGTTTTTTCACACCCTACAAGATAAAAAATATGAAGAAAATGGAGACATTTGCTTGTTACAAGCAATTTCTTCATTATACACAAGAAAATCTGCCATAAAAGATGACAGATTTTTAATATTCATCAACTAAAGATTATCATCTACAACTGCTTTGATTTTGGACAATTTTGTTATCTGGAAATGGGTTTACCAATGTTGATGTCCGAATTTTGGTATCAAAGCTCTGATATGACTTTAACTTAGATTTGTATTTTTCAGATTTTCAATTTCTTGTGTTTCTTGTTTTTATGCCCCCGCATCAAAAATAGGGGGCATATTGTTTTACCATAGTCTGTCTGTCTGTTATTGAGTCTGTTGGTCTGTCTGTCTGTCTGCAAAACTTAACCAAAACACTTAACATTGCCATTTACTACCAGCCTATTCAAGATACACTGCTATTATTTGGCATGATGATAAATCTCCATAATACACATCTCCTAATGTTAAGGTCATGTGATAAGGTCAAGGTCATATACCATGTTAAACGCCAAAAACTCATGTACGATGGGGGCATTGTGTTTCACAAACACATCTTGTTTATTTGTATTTTAAAGATATTTGTAAGAAAATAGAAAAAAATGTTCATAAAGTTCACTAACAACACTAATGAATTTGTTTTTCAGGAAATTGATATTTTCATAATCACATTGAAGAATTAGAAATGTGTTGTTTATGATTGTAAATCGTTAATTTTAACCCATTCCTACACAATCACATTCTTATAGGCCCCTGAAGAAAAGGCCTTGGAAACCATTGTGGATAATGAAGAAATTGCTTGTAACAAGCGGTTTCTTCATTATCTGCAATGTTTTCTACCTAAACTTACAAATATTGTTTAGATTAATAAATTATTGTCTGCAACTTCTTTGAATTTGGACCTGTCTGAAATGTTGTTGTCTCTTGAAACATTGTATAATGAGATGATTCTACAATAGGTTGTACAGTCACTGAATTGTCTACGGTATCAAGAGAGAAATTCAAGTTGCAGCTGAGTTTAGGCATGGTCTTAACCAATTACCAAATGGCAAAATTTCAGACTCGTCGAAATTGAAAGGAGATGCAGACATTTATTTTGGGTTTATGAAATTTTAGATTTTTGAGGGGCATCAAAAAACTGTGTTGGAATGGGTTAAATAATGAATTTTTTGCTAGATTGACTTTGTATGTTGTAGATCTTTAATTTATAGTGAGTGGGAATGGTCAAACTATTATCCTAAGTATTTCCAGCATTTTCTTCATTCTCAAAAATGCTTCTCAAAATGTATATCTTGGCTTCTTTTTGGACAAGTCCATTTAAATTCTGGATAGGGAGAGAACCATCTCTTACTTATCCAGGGGCAAGTGGAGAGAATCTGTATTTCAACACCTCTGGACCTTGGATTTTTGAAAGTATTGACCCTTGTAAGATTGTTACGACTTGGCAGACTGACCAGGGTCAAATCTTTTGTTCTGTGCCATTCTACCTTACTCTATATATTGAGGGTTTAAAAGAAAAAACTTAGTATGTGTCTATACATTGTAGAGACCCATACTATGTTTTTGCACGAAACCCTAAACCCTTGATATATACTTGAAACACTCTATGTGATGGTCCAATATCAATTTCAAGGTTCCCTTTCGTTTATATGGTCATGTTTATTTACTATCATACCTTTACTTAGGAAATTTTCTGAAGAACTATTCTTTCACCCTTGTATTACCCATTGTATCAATGAAATAGTACCCTCCACAATACACATGTATACAAAGATCTCTCTACTCATTGATACACATAGATTAGAATTAGACAAGTTGTGCTCCTGTAATCACAATGTGTTCCTAAATAATATATCCTAGTTAGAGACACATTCTGTTTGAAATATTGGCCTTTATTCTTGGCTGAGAACATAGTAGGTATCTCTCCCTAGCAAAGATCCTCACCATTTAAAAAAAATGTTACAAAATGTTTCTTGAACTCATTATCACACAATCCAGTATTTTGACACAGTAAAGTAAAATAGCTTGGGAAGACTTTGTTGGAAAGCAAAAATTCTTTGTAAAAAGTAATTTATATTTGTCCTAGAGCCTGCTTGGGTAACCTTAGACATATTTGTGACTATGACTCAACTGTGTATGTGCCCTGGTGGATCAGTCTGTCAGAAATTGTCCAGACATCTATTTCTTAATTGAGAAAACTTCAGCATAAATATTTTCCATTGTTCATTTATGTGCAGGCTGATCTTTTCCTGTGCTTCCTGCCAAATAGGAATAATTTGGGTTAAGCATGACAAGGGTTAAATCGATTTTCAGTATTTATGAAAAGCAATGAAATAGATGTACAAAATAATTAGAGTTTGTGCATGGCATTTCCAATAATTCACATTAACCCATTCCCACATAATGACGCTTTTAAACGTCTCCCAATATAAAAGCTTTGGAAAACATTGAGGAAAATGAAGAAATTACTTGTCACAAGCAATTTATTCGTTGTCCACAATATTTTCTACCTCAAAATAGAAAGATTTTCAAGATTTCATCAACTAAAAAAATGTCGTCAGCAACTTCTTTCAATTTGAATAAGTCTAAGATTTAGTTGTGTGGGAATGGCTCGAAGCCCTATTTAAGACGGCACATCCACAGAGTCTAGATCAGAGTCTTCACTGTGTGGTCTGTTAGTAGATGTCCAGGATGATCCATATTTTCACTCTTACACATGAGTCATGTGAAATTGTTGAAAATGTTGACCCTTGTCATGCTGAATGAATTTCTTTCTTATAACTGCATCAAAATCAAAAAACTGAAACTACGGGTTTGGATCAATATTTATTTGAAAATTAATTCATTGGTCTTTACCTCCTGCCAAAACAGTAATATGTATGTTTTAGCTTGACGAGGGCTAATAGCAGATTTGATCTGCCAAATTTGAAAGCCTAAATTTCAGAAGAATAAAAAGGGAGGTAAATGAAGGATTACCATTGTCAAACAAGAATTCATTTGACCAATTAACCCTTGTCATGCTGAACCCAGTATATTTCTGTTTCGGCAGGAGGTGTAGACTAAGATCAGACTGCACTTAAGTGCAGGCTGATCTTAGTCTATACCTCCTGCTTGTACTTTTCCTGCCAGAGTTATTTATGAAGTTGATTTCTTAAAAAATATTGATTCTTGAATAACAAGTTATATCAGTGCTTTCAACCCTTTGATTTGAGAGCAATTCAGTAAGGTAATTTATTCAGCATGACAAGGGTTAAATCATTCATATAGACAGGATGTGAATGATGATCTCTGACATTTAGGTCAAGAATTTCTTGTTGGTTTGGTGACTAAAATGTTGTAACTACAGCTGTATGTATGACATTTAGGTCACCAACCAACATTTGGATTTGTGTTTCATGTTCCTGATCATAAATTATGCAAATTAATGATTTTTGATATCTCATTCCACCCACCCTGATAGAGGTCAGTTGATGTAGCCTGCAATCTATCAACTGTGTTCTGTCATGCAATGTGTGTAATTGGATTTGGACAGAGTTTAGATATGTGTACGTCAAAAAGATTTTTCAATTATCATTGTTTGGCGTGCAAAATGCCGTAACTACAGCTTTATTGACATAATACACATATGTCTGGCTCCACATACTTTTTAAAAAATATTAAGTCCAAAAGGTCTATAAGAAAACACACATCAAACAATATCTTACAAATATATTCTCATTTTTAACCCTATTTATAGCAGTTTTCTATAATATATGTTCTAAATCTTGCAGGTGAACCAGAAAAAACTGCCAGTTCTTGGGAAAACAGGTTGGTTGTGATTACTGTCTGTTACTTAACTGTTTGAAAAAATGAAAAAGAGCCTAGTTTGAAAATAAAGTGCCACATTCAAAAATATACATGGAATTATAATGATTACCAAAACTGTACAAACACGGGATTTTATGTTGCTATGATTTTATACTTGAAAAAACATTGTGGAAAAAGGAGAAATTGCTTGTAACAAGCAATTTCTCCTTTTCCCACTATATTTTCTACCACACAGGATAGCTTTAATTCCAATTGCATTTGTTTTTTATATTGAAATATTAAGTAAAAAATGGGTGTACAGCATGAAATGTGCATCCTTTTTGCTAGGTTAGGAGTTTGTTAAAGATGTTAAGAAACAGAAAATCCTTTGTCTAAAAAGAACATGATTATTTAAGCAAACTTTGAAATCATGTCCACTTTTGAGTTTCTATACCCCCCCCCCCTCCACCAGATGGGGGCACATTGTGGTTACCAATATGCAGTAAACTTAATGCAAAAACTGAATATTTTCTTATCATTCAAGCACCGTTGAAGGTACATGGTTCATATTCGGGACAAAAAATTTTCGGGGGAGCATATAGTTGCCAGCTTGTGGACACGTCCCTCCTTCCGGCCGGCCTTCCGCCCGTCATCATATCTCAGGAACCCCTGGGCCTAATTGGATGAAACTTCATATATATCTTCCTAGCAAATTTCAATCGTGCGTTTTTTGAATTTTCTCAATTCAATGCTGCCTCATGGAAAAAGGGGCCTTAATGTAAAAATTAGTTTTTTGCCGATTTCTCCTAGTAAAATAGTCAGAATTTTAAGAAATTTCATATTTGAGTAGCAAATCAGATCCTCTTGACCTTAAACTATCGAGAAATTTACGTTAAAAAAATGTGTCATGGGAAATGGGGCTTTAATGTTATAAGCTTTATGAAAGCACTTTTTTTTGTCCTGCAATTATTTATATTGGCCATAACTTTTGATTGGTTACAGATATAGTCTTCATATTTGTGCATTGCTTGTGACAAAGCCGTTTTGCTGGTATTAAGTTCAAGGTCATCAGTCAAGGTCATGTGTCAAGGTCAGAATTTCGAAAATCTTAACTCTAATTTTGTCTATAAGTTTACAATGGTAAGTGATATAGCCTTTATAATTCACATATGAATTGTTTATTACAAAACCTTTCTGTTGGTATTAAGTTCAAGGTCATCTGTTGAGGTCAAGGTCATTTCTCAAGGTCAAAATTTCAAAAAAAATAACTTTTTACATTGTCCATAAGCTTACAATGATAAGTGATATAGCCTTTATATTTCACATGTGCATTGTTTATGACAAAACCTTTCTGTTGGTATTTAGTTCAAGGGCATCTGTCAAGATAAAGGTCATTTCTCAAGGTCAAAATTTCAAAAATTTTAACTTAAACATTGTCTATAAGTACACAATGGTAATTGACATAGCCTTCATATTTCACATGTGCATTGCTTATGACTTGACATTTCTGTTGGCATTTAGTTAAAGGTCATCTGTCAAGGTCATTTCTCAATGTCAAAATTTCGTAAATTTTAACTTTAACATCTCCCATAAGTATTCAATGGTAAGTGATATAGCCTTCATATTTTACATGTGCATTGCTTATGACATGGACTTTCTGTTGGGACTAAGTTCAAGGTCATTGGTCAAGGTCAAGGTCAATTGTCAAGGTTATTAATTTTCAAATATACCTCCTTTACAAATTGCCAAAATTTCTTGTTACTTTACATAAATGTTGTTTATTAAATGCCCTAGGTAATGTTTATTTCAATTTTTGACCCAATGAGCCTTACCATGCTAAAAGGGGGCTTAATGCCATGTAGCTTTACATTTTGTATATATCCTACTCTAAAATAAATCAGTCCATTGTTTCTGCAAGACTACTCAAGTTAGAGTCTTCATTTTTGTATGGAGACATTTTTCATTGATAACTTTATAGTCAATGTAAAATATTTAACCCTTTACCAAATTATTATATTGAATTTAATTAGAATCAGGCCTGTGAATCCAAACAGATTCCTTCAATGTTTGTCAAACTTCCAAATTTCTTGTGAACTGAACTCTCAAACTATAGTTGCATTCAATAAAAAGTTTTTTGTCCAATAATGGCATACAGTTTTGTGACTAAAGCCTTATTTGGGGAGCATAAACCGTATCCAACGGCTCTTGTTTTACATTTGATTAGATTGCTTTTAACCCATCCCTACACAATCCTAAAAAAAAGCTTAAGAAAACATCTTTGAAATTGAAGGAAAAAAACATCTTTCAAATTGAAGGAATTGCTTTTAAAAAGCAATTTCTTCATTTCCCACAATGTTTACTGATCTTGAATACAAAATTTTTTAGATTCTAATGAGCAATCATTGTCTGAATCCTCAATCAATGGGCCCCCACCGATATACAGAGTTCTCCCGAAAATTGCCCTTTAATTAACTCCCTTGATTCTACTGGGTAGTTCCGGTTTAAATTTCAACAAAGAGTAAAGAAGGGCTGAGACTAAAAGCGTCTGTTTTGGAGATAATTAATTATTTTTTCGGTATTTCACACATAAGAATATTGAGTACTTTTGTAATATTTATAGATTATGATAATGTTTTGGTAGATTTTATTTAGGTTGACACGTTATAATCGTCTTCCCGTCCGAGTTTCATCCAGTTTTCACATTCTACTTCTCAATTTCGAAACAAAATTAGAAAAAGTGTCCTTCATGGTGAATTGTTGCTTTTATTTCCTTGGCTTGAGAATATCTATTGAAACATGCAAACAGACAAAACAACAACGGGGGAAAAAGTATTGCGATAAAAGTAGTATTTTTACAAGGAATTTCTCCAAATCTGAGCGATCCGTTATTTTTGATACAAATGAATTTTAATATTTCGTCTGTATCCTATTTCGTTCTGAGATTTTTTTTATCTACAAAGGTTCAAATGGTAAGTTATTCTTAAGAATTATCGATGTCCGTCCATAAACTCCTGTTTTAATCCAAGTAGCTTACACGTTTTGAATCGGTATCCGGATATATCTCATAACGATCGCGCTATTTGCTTTGATTTTCACACGACTGCCCAGATGTCCTTCTTTTGAATAATTAACAAGGGAGTCGGTTGAATTATATTATTTGGAATTTATCTAGTTCTAAAGATTTATTAATGTTTTATCTTTCTGTCCATATATTATATGCAAAATGATGTGGTTGGGTCCCTAAGTAAACGTACAAAATCAGAGAATAAATGCTCCTATTTTGCGTAGAATCAGATATTTTCAGAATTTGATTCAGAGGAATGTTAAGTACTCTTAAAATACTCTTAGAATATGGAATTGTTGTGGTAAGTTACAGTAACGTTGACACGTTTTAGTCGTTTTTCTCTCCAAACCTAGGAACCAATTTCATTCTCGTCCAGTTTTCATATTTTACTTCTCATTTTCGACAAAAAATTAGCAAAGGCGTCTTTTGTAGGAAATCATTGCGTTTACTTCTTTAACTTGAAAAGACTTATTAAAACAAGGAAACCACACAACAACAAACAAGAATAACGATATTGCTTTAAAGAGTACTTTTTACGCCGATTTTCTCCACATCTGAAAGATCCATTATTTTCGGTACACATGGCTATTAAAAATTCGTTCTTATCCTCTTTCGTTCTGAGATTTTTTTTCTGTAAAGGGTTAAATCGTAAATCAAATTTAAAAGTTAACGATGTCCTCTCATAAACTGCTGTTTTAATCCAAGTAACCTCTGATCGGTATCTCTGATTGCGTAATAGACCAAGGGTGGTATTTTGGATATACACTGGATATATCTCATAATGATCGGTTATTTGCTTTTGATTTTCACCCGACATCCCCTTATTACAAATGACAAAGGAAGTCGTTTACTATTCCCTCTTATTCTAAGGAAATTACGAATCTGCACATTTTGGATAGGATTATAAATGCAAGAGGTAAAGGAAATCTATTTTTAAAACGTTTATCATTTAGAAAAATTGGAAAAAATGTTTTAAGTAAGAAAAATCTGGAAAAAAAAATGTTTAAGATCACTTTTTTACAAAAAAAGATCTGAATATTTAGTATATACATTGTATCATATATGTCACTGCATGATATATCTCAATATAGTAAAAAGAATTTGGTATCAACTAAATGGATTAAAACGTTCAAAAAGAATGTTTAAGTTTGATCTTTGTAACACTTCTTACGGTCATCTCTTTTATATTTCCACTTTTTTATTTCTCACTTTTTCTCAAATACTTAAATACATGAAATGATATATAGAACAATAAATTAAAAAAACATTCGGCAGGGTAGAAATACTATGGAAAAGGAAAAAAAATTGCAACAAGCATATTCTTTTTCTACAATACATTCTCAATTTGAAAGCCACAGGGACGTATTTATAAACCAGGGTTAACCAGAATAAACTTTATATGAAGAATATAAATTTGTGCACACATCTAATATCAGATGCTAAAAATTGTCCAGGTTGATTTAATCAAATTGGTTTACCCATTCCCACACAATGACGCTTTTAGGCGTAATTTAAGAAAAATAATTGGCAAAACATTGTACAAATTTACAAAATTGCTTGTAACAAGCTTTTTCTTCATTTTGCCAAATGTTTCTGCCCAGATAGATGAAAATATCTACAAATCCATAAACTTAAAGTTGTCGTGTGCAATTCCTTTAAATTTATTTTGCCCTCCGGTTATCGGTTAAACACCACTTTCAACATTAAATCAGTTACTAAGCATAACTGACATTTCATCTGAGCCACCAGCTGCTCAACCTACTTAGACCTTATCATTTGCCGATTGGTTTGAAATTAATGATATATCTTACTTGCCATTGGTAAGAAACGAATGATATATCTTGGTAGGACCTACAGAGGCAACAATTATTTCCACAAGCCTCCAGACACTTAACAAAGCTTGTTGAGGATCATGTAGTGAAATTCTGATTAAATTTATTTCATATTCATCAATGAAAAGGGTATTTGGTAAATTTCCATGGTCATGAAATGAAGACGTACAGAGAGCTTCTTTGTAACAGTTCCCGTTTGTAAAATGACAGATTACTTATAAATTCAAAGCCCCGCTTGACATGTGAAACCATTTTTTAAAAAAGGAAATAACGGAATGTATTTCCGTGAGTATCATTATATTTATTTCGATCAAAAAAGCTCTTTTTATGGTAATTAATACGAATATCCGGAATTAGGGTATATCCGAAAAATACACTTTCATACCGGCTCATTTACGATTATAAACACGTAAAACGTCACTTAGCTTTAAAATTAAGCTCAGCGATTACAGTAAAGAAGTCTCTAGATCATCTATGGTTTCAACATTGATGACACACAGTTAGAGCTGGCAACAACCTGTTTATGTTTTCGATACCGATATCATCGATTTTTTCACCGGAACTACCCAAAGATTTAAGGGAGGTCACTCTGATGCTAAAACTAAGCGGAGTAACTCTGGATATCGGTAGGGGCCCATTTAGCCAGTCTAAAATTTTGTTGTCTGTTAATGGGTTAAAGGGGTAAACCCCCCCCCCCAAAAAAAAAAAAAAAAAAAACCCACACAACCAATTATAAAGGCTTGGAGAGTTTAAAGATTCTCTTGTTATATATTAGGAAATCCATTAGAGTAAGGTAGGCTATATTTTCTTTAATGAAAACACTAATAAACACATGGTTAAGGTTTTGTCTGTCTATCCTAATAGAGGAAAAGGGAAATTATATTAACTAAGATTACTTTCAACATCATCTATTAACTTTTAAAGTCTGGTCATCTTTATATCTCACATAATTACATGCAAAATGTTTGTTTCAAAATGTCTTCATTATTTTTTATTGAGATACAATTAAGATGACACAAGCAATTTCTTCAATATCTATAATGTCTTCTACCCTAAAAGGCAAAGATTTTTTTAATAATTTCACTGACTTTAAATTGTTTTTTGCAACATCTTTGAATTTGGACTAGTCTAAAACTTTGCCTTAGTGGTAGTGGGTTAATTTTAACAAACCTTTTACCAGATGAAAAAATATTAGACTGGACATTGCAGGGGATACTAAGTGAGTGCATTTAGAAAAAGCAAGCAATATATTGAAAAAATGTTGAAATACAAAAAATGATACATGAAATCATTTTTTGGACCACGAGTTACTTTATCTCAAGGTCGTTAAAAAATATAAATAGTTAGAAAAGAGTTGAGAGGATTCACTGTATTGCAATTTTAGTACATTGTTATTAGAACTTATGTTGTATTATCTGTCTCAGTGCTTTGACAACTAACCTTATGACTCTGGGTGTGGAGGATTCTAAAGCCATTCCATCAAGACCAGTAACTAGGGTGATCCCTAGAACATCTCAAGAGTAATTTACCAATAGATTTAGATTATAGATCAGATTCATAACTCAGGATAATGCTTCTAACATGATTGCAAGCTCAATCAACACCCAAATTGATTTATATTTGCCTCGAAGTTGAAGAAAATCAACCTTACATTGATTCTTTAACCCAAAACATCTCAATGGTACTTTCTGATGCCCTGAAGAATTACAGTCATAGAAGACTGTGGAAAAAGGAGAAATTGCTTGTAACAAGCAATTTCACTTTTCCTCACAATTTTCATCAGATTTGGCACTTATTTTCCAATTGTGGTGCAAATGAAATGTCATCTTGAACTTCTTATAATTTTATAGATTGGTAATGGGTTAACCCTTTTCCGCTCATTTCCTGGTTTTTACGTCCCAGTATTTTTTATACTTGAGGAAATATTGTAGAAAAAGGAGAAATTGCTTGTAACAAGCAATTTCTTCTTTTTCTACAATATTTTCTACCCTATTGAATAATTATTTTTCAAATAAAATCAATTTTTAATTGTTGTCTGCAAAACTTTTGAATTTGGACAGGTCTAAAATTTTGCAAAACAGGAAAGGGTTAAGATAGACTATGTCTATCAGTGACTTGTCTTGTTGGAGCAAATAATTTTAGCGCAGTCGTAACTTTGATCTTATTGACTGCATATATACCTGCCTAAATCCTGTTGAAGTTAATAATTTGCATAAAACCTTCAAGCACAACAAATGTAAAATTAAACAATGAGATTAACTCACCTTGTAAATACATGTATACCATGTCTTTATATCTGTGAAGAGCAAATAGATTGGGGACATACAGCCTATAATTTCTTTCATATTTTGTAGAAATCACTGCACAATTAACATTTATTCTAAATCAGTTTGAATATATCTTATTGATATTTGTAAGAAAATATTATATGCAACTAACAACTTCAGACTTAAATTTTATTTAGAGGAAATTGCACAGTTATCCAGACCTATATTTCTACATTTCATGTCTATATTGTTTATGTCTAAATTGTTTATGTCTTAATATTTTAAAGGCTGTTATCTGCTTTTTGTTGAGCCTCTAGAAAAAACGTTTGGAGAAAATTCCGGCAAAGGAAGACAAAAATTATATTATTTTTGAAATTTCATCACTTCAAAATTGTCTTCTGCCTCTTCTTTGAATTTGGACCAGTGTTTAATTTTATTGTGTGGGAACAAGTTAAGTACCAGTATCTGAATTTGAAAGTTTATGGTTTAAACAATCTTTTGCAATTCTTGCTTTCATATTTTTACATTGTTTTGGTTTTTCCAGATGTAAGATGTTTTTTATATACAAATAAACTAAGTTTGATTGTAAATAAATTTACTGAGCTAGTGCAAGTATTTATTTTTAACCAAAGACAGATCTCTGAAGTCATAAAACAGCTTTTCAAAGATTTATAAACCTTTAAACATTATTTATCACTGTTGTGATTATCATTCTTTTTCAGAACACCTACAGTTGAAGAGCAGAATGCAACAGTCCGCCTACAGAAACAATGGAAAGGTTACTGGGTCAGAAAGATTAAGGCAGCCAGAACAGCAGGTAGGAATTTTATTGAGAGCATGGGCACTTGTGACCTGCAAGCACTTGGCTGTCTAATTAATTCATTCCCACACATTGACACTTTTTGACGCCCTGCAAGAAAAACTATCGGGAAAAACATTTTGTAAAAGGAAGAAATAGCTTTTCATTTTTCAAAATGTTTTCTATCCAGAAAATTAAAAGTTTCATAACCTTTTAACTTTCGTCTGCAACTCCTTTCAATTTGGACAAATCCGAAATTTTTATGCTCTTGCATCGAGAGATCAGGGGCATATTGTTTTATTGTTGTCCGTCTGTCTGTCCATCATTCAGTTTTTACGTTTGTCTGTCTGTCTGCAAAACTTAACCAAAACTTAACCTTGCCAATTACTAACAGCCTATTCAAGATACAAAGCTCATATTTGGCATGATGTCCATAATACGCATCTCCTCATGTCAAGGTCATATGATAAGGTCAAAGTCACATACCAGGTCAAATGATCTGTCCTGTTGCGGGGGCATTGTGTTCAACAAACACATCTTGTTTTGTCTTGTAATGGGTTAAAAACATTAGAGCTAAAGTTAGGATGAGGCTAGATAAGCTGTGTAAACATAATTGTGTCAATAATCTCAAAGCAGACAATACTCAAGTTTTGACTTTGGTAGATTTTAAGTGCAATAAGCCCCGAGTGGAAAATTAACTACTAAACATATACCTTAGAAGAAGTGTAAAGGTTTTTGTAAGCAGAAAAACCAGCACTTGGTAATGATTGGCCAAAGATTAAACTATTACCAAATGAAGAAATTTTAGACTTCATTTTCAACAATGTTTTCCAAAGCTTATTTTCATGAGGTTGTCAAAAAGCCTCATTGTGTGGGAATGAATTAATACATTTACATATTCTTACACAATCCCTTAACACATTCCCACACAATGACTTTTTGACGACCAAATATTTGGACAACATTGTGCAGACTAAAGAGATTGCTTGCAACACAATTTTTTTAAGGATGATTATCTTGATGCAGCTCCTTGTGAAGTGTACTTGGTTAACCTGTTATAAGATAACAATATTTTAAAAGAGGTTGCAGACAAATCATGAATAAACTGAAAATTAAGAACAGTATAATCCAGAAAACATTGCGAAAAAAGTAATAATTGACTGCTGCAACCAATTTTTCATTTTTATGCCCTTCGCATCGAAAGATCGGGGGTATATTGTTTTACCGTTGTCCGTCTTTCTGTCCGTCATACAGTCTTTCCGTCTCTGGGTTTTCCTTGACCCTCTCCTTCTTTGAATTTGGACCCCCATTTTTCAGAAATGACCCCCAAAATAGCTAGACAGCCTTCTTTATCTTATTTGATAGGGGTCATAATGTGGCAAAATGACCCCCTGTTTTGAAAGTCGAGGGAAAACCCTGCGTCTGTCTGCATAACTTAACCAAAAAACTTAACATTGCCAATAACTACCAGCCTATTCAAGATGCATTGCTCTTATTTGGCATGATGATACATGTCCATAATACGCATCTCCTCATGTCAAGGTTAAGGTCATGTGATAAGGTCAAGGTCACATACCTAGGTCAAACGTTTAGTCCTGTTGCGGGGGGATTGTGTTTCACAAACACATCTTGTTTCCCAATTTTTTTCAGTCTTTTTCCAACAGCATGTTTAAAAGCGGGTTATGTGGTAATGAAATAAGAGCATGTACATATCTTTTCAAAAGCAACGAAGCTAAAAAAGTATATAATCAACTTAGTGTGAATAATTGACAGACCACTGCTGTCAATCAAAATGTCAATTGACCAATCAAATCATTCATTTAGCCCATTTCCACTCAGTGGCGCTTTAAAAACGCCCCCAAGGAGAAAAGCTTAAGAAAACATAGTGGAAAATGAAGAAATTGCTTGTTACCAAAAAAAGACGAAAAAAATTGAAATTGCATCAGCTTGAAATTGGCGTCTGCAGCTTCTTTCAATATGGGCCAGTCTAAAATTTTGTTGTGTGGTAATAGGTTTAAATGATAGTGAACTCTATTAATTTGAATCATTCTAGTTGGTTAAGCAACTTAAACACTGTGACTAAAGCTTATTCAAGTTGTAATTTCGGTGTTAAGATCACAAAGGTTTTGGTTTTTATGCCCCACCATGCAATTGTTACAGATATATAGAGTTATCTCTGTGCCCATGTGTAGGTGTGTGTGTGTGTGTCTGATTCTTGTCCAGAACATATCTTCTACATTAATAGACGGATATAAAAATAACTCAGAACAGTTGTTCCCCTTGAAGAGTACTTGTGTCATGTGTAAAATTCTGTTGGATACTTCAAAGCTGAAGATCACAACTGAAGGTCATTTTACAAGCACTTGAAAAGGGGGCATCCATGTCTGTGACACATATCTAATTAGTTTATGTTCCTGACAATGAATTTTATAAGCTTAACCCTTGTCATGCTGATTCCGGAATATTCTGGTTTTGGCAGGAGATGGAGACCAAGATCAGCCTGCACATAAGTGCAGTCTGATCTTGGTCTGCACCTCCTGCTTGTAACTTTCCCGCCAGAGTTGTTTATGAAATTGATTTCTAAAAGAAACATTGATCTTTGAACAACAAGTTTTATCAGCACTTTCAGCCCTTTGATTACACAACAATTTAGTAATGTAATTTATACAGCATGACAAGGGTTAACTTTGTTTGATATCTCATTAAGTGCCTTGCCAGTGTGGCTAGCGAACCTTCAATTTGTATGCCTAATGATCAGAATGAAAGGCTCCAAATACTATGTTTAATAGCATTGACCTTCTCCCATGTTTTAGAAAAGAATTTTTTACATTTCAGGATCAGAAGAAAATTTGAAGGTGTCACAGAACCTGTTGAAGTGTTGGTCAATCATAGAACAAAACTTGGACCCAAGTAGCCCTGATCACCCAGGACTATATTTGTTTAGGTAGGAACACAAATCTTCTGTAAATAACAATTGTTCTGATTGAGAAACATTTCTAAATCATATTTATGTACATGTTAGCTTTCGTTTCAAGTTTCAAATGCTTTCATTTGAATAGTATGATAGTATGTGATTTTCTTGAACATTTATGTAATCATATTAACAGGCAATGTACACATGGGTAAAAAAGCATCTGTCAAGAGAAATGCTTGTACAACAAATTTTATGTGATCATGATAAGGGCTAAATGTTTGCCTCAGCTTTGACAAGCAAACTGTTTGAGACCTCCATTCAATCCATCTTTAACAAAAATCTGTTTAACCCAATTTACAAGACAACAGAATTTTAGACTGGTCAAAATTGAAAACTTGCATAATTTTATGACATCTCACAGAGTTACAAGCATTTTCTCCTTTTCCATAAAAGCATTTCTATAGCCATTTTCATTTAATCCATCAAAAATGGGAGTGTGTAATAGTGGATTAGATATTTAACTCTTGTCCTGCTGAATAAAATTCTGAATTTGCATTAAAATCAAAGACCTTGAAGCACAGGGAGCACTAGTAAAAGGTAAAAATTAATTTTGAAAAGTAATTCTATTAACAACTCTTGGTTAAAAGAGACAAACAGGAGGTGTAGACTAAGATAAGACTGCACTTATATGTAGGCTGCTCTTGGTCTTTACCTCTTGCAAAATAGGAATATTCCACTTTCAGCATGACAAGGGTTAATTTTGTTACAGGTACATGTTCAAACTGGAGCCAGACTTGATGGTAAAATATCCGTTCTACAAAGACGAATGGAACAAAATCTCCTACAATGATTACAAAGGACAGTTCCCAGATCAGTCTGCTAATACTTGGTTTGTTGTCTTCAGGTAAGACTCTTTGAGCCTAGACTACTAGGCTGTTACTTTTCAAATTTCATGATTCTTAGATCTAGGAGGTCTGAAGTTTCCATGGGATGTCGAGGGTTCAATCCCTGGCGGTGGCACATTTTCTTTCCAACATTTGTCTCTCATGAATGGATGGATAATGGTAAACCTAAGTGGGATAGCAGCTTGAGGCTAGGAAAGGATGTGGTGGTAGTACTAGTGTGAGAAATACCAGGAATCCATTGTTAGGTGCTCCAGCCGCCACTATATGACTGAAATACTGTTAAAGTGACGTTAAACCCCATTCAATCAATCAATCACTCAGGTCTGAAATTTACTAGATGTACCCTTGTGTGGCATTTACAACGACCACATGTGCATCCAGTCCAGTTCCCAGATCAGCCTGCGAACTCTTGGTTTGTTGTCTCCAGATAAGACCTTTTTTGTACCTAGACTATTGGGCTGATACTTTCCAATTTCATTTACCTGTGCACCAATTCAAGAATTTGATTAGTCTGTGAAACCAATTAGTCTGATCGGAGTCTTCTAGGTAGCTACTGACTTGAAATTTCAATTGAATATCAGTGAGTATTTTAATCACTCTGAGCTACATAAGCCATTCCCTTACATTCCCTCGTTTTTACACCCCAATAAAAATACTTCAGAAAAACAAGGTTGAAAATGAAGAAATTGCTTGTTCGAAGCAATTTCTTCATTTTCAACCTTTTTTTCTACCCAAAATAACAAAGGAATTCAAAATTCTGTTAACTTAGAATTGGTGACTGCAACTTTTTTTTAACTTGGACCAGTCTAAAACGTTGGTGTCTGGTATTTGATTAATGTCTACTTATCACACATGTATCAAAATACTGGAAATCTCACTCACAGTCTCATACGAGACAATCAAATTGGAAAGGCTTTCTAATAAACCTTACAACATAATTCTTTTAGGAGAAAAATATTGTAGGAAAGTGATTAATTTTAATTTTCTGTTAGTGTTGTGAAATTCTATGATTTGATGATTACTGTAACCATTGTTTATTCTAGGATTTCAATAATGTGGGGGATTTTACTGCAAGATCTATATGATTGAGAAATGTATGGTATTTCATGCTCTGTGTTTATAGGAAAAATACCCCACTAATGTTGAAAATTCGGGGGTCTTTGAAAAAAGTAGGGGAATACCCTGCCTAGAATATGAACTAACTGTAATAATACTGTTTACTTGTCCTTTTCAGAGAGGTGTTTCATGTATCAGAAGAAATGTTAGCTGTGCCAAAGCTGTATGTACCAATAAACACTTGTATGTTACGTGTTATAAACAATGATACTGGTGAAGAGATACAAAGGGTGTTTCAAAGAGTTGCTCCCCATGTCTACAAGAAGAATAAGGTAAAATACAGTACATAAAGTACATTTTGAACTAATACATACTAATTAATGGATTGCTCTCCACACCCACAGCCCTCCGATATTCAACAGTGTTATTCAGCAAAATTCATGATCAGTAACTGTCAACAAAATTATATAATGGTTGGTGACCTGAACATTGTAACTGCAGCTTACAGCATGAATAAGCAGTAGTTACAAGGCTTAAATTCGAAAAAAAGCTTCACATAAATGTCGGGCAAATGTTGGAGTCCAAAGTTCATGTCTGGTCTTAATGAATGATTTGATTGATCTTTTGAATCTTGATTGACAGCTACTATCAATCAATTAACCCATTACCATACAAAATGTTTTGAATAAAGTCCAAATTCAAATTGGGAAATAATTGGGTAATTAATTCAATAAAAACAGATCAGTTTGCTTTGCATTTTTCCTGAAAGTAATCAAGTGAAATAAGCATATTTTCCTCATGATTTCTATTGTAAAAAGTTTCTTTTAATTTCTCATTATCATAGCGCGTTTGACATTCAGGGGGTTATAATTCTTTTGATGACGGTGAAAGACTGAAATAATCTATATATTTAACTTCTCTCGGTTTTACAGAAAGGCTACACATTTGTTGCTGAAGCTAGAACAACTGATCAGCCTATTCAAGCTGGATTATGGCGTATGAGAATGATTGGATCCTTGTCACCTCTACCAGCACCACTTAGAAATGAAGTAAACTGTAACTTTACGGTGAAAGAGATTAGGGACTACTATCTACCAAACAACAAGAATATCATCTTTAGGTAGGAACTAGTGCACAAATGACCTTTGTTTAACCATTTATTCTCTAATTTGACAGATCGCTGGACACACCCACTGACCTCTGACTTGGCAATTTGGCTGAGGCTATAAACGGCAGCATTGTTTTGTAAATACCCATGAAAGGCCCATTGTTGGTATTCCATCCGGTCCAAATTGAAGGAGTTGTGGACAACAATTTGAAATTCATGAAATTTAAGGTCTTTTCACAAGCAATCTCTTCATTTTCACAATGTTATGTAAATCATTTTTCTTGAGAGAGGTCTAAAACTATCATTATATGAATGGGTAAATCAGAGTTTGTATGAAAGAAGATCACCCATTACATATTATAGAAGATGGCTTTAATGGTAATATCAATTTTCTTCTCATTTAGTCAATGTTTTTGCTTTTATATCTATTTGACTTTGTAAAATATCTCATTCTTTTCAAATTTAAGTTCATTTGTTAGCTTTACAAAGTGAATTGAGGTGGGCGATCTAGGGTCATCTTGGCCCTCTTGTTTTACATGGGTGTAATTTCATTGGAAAAATATTTGTTATGTAGAAAACTAGATGACTAAGAATGTGTTTCATTCTCTCTGTTCAGATATGCAGTGAAGGTAACAGAAGACCATCTCACTAGTATACAAATGAATACATCCAAGTCAGACGTCCATATCAAACTTTCTGTGTTAAATAATGAGGAGGAGGTCGCCAGTACCATTGGTAAAGGTCATGCTGTAATACCAGCCTTCACTTTCCTCAAGGACATAAACCCTGATGAAGAGGTCAAAAGGTCAACATCTAGAGCTTGTAAGTACATTTTAAGCTTGGCTGTTTTCAGAGAAAACTGATGTATTGCTATAGCCAAGTCCTCAGCGTTGGCGGTGTCCAAAAACTTGGTCATTTTGTTATATCTCTAGTTTAACTGAACACATTCTCTTGAAAATCAGAAAATGTATTCACTATCAAAAGAGTAATCTATACCAACAAGAGGGATAACTCTAAATGCATTTGAATGAATTGTTCTCCTTTTGGTTAGCATCCGCATGCCGTGCTATTGTACTTATCATTCATATATGTTACTTCCTATTCAAAACTTGATTCACATTTTGATATTCTATTATTAAAACCATTTATACACAATTTGAGCAAAAGTAAGATCATACATTCTTCAATAATAATTAAACTTAATGTTTTCAATGTCTTCTTTACTGTTTAATATAAAGATTCATTTTTGGTATACAAGTAAATGTCCATGATAGGCATTTAGTGTGGGTAGTATGTCCAAGGTGAAGGTCAAATTTTAACCCTCTTCCTGAAGATTCTTATCTGTACAAAAAAAAACTTACCATTTCATTTTTCATTCATATATGGCATGATGATAGCTCTTTTGAATATGAAGTTGCTGATATAAGATTTTAGGTCATCTTAAACAATGTGAAACTTCCAAAAAAAAAAAAATTTGTTTTCAGAGACTTTAGTGTTTCACACATCGTTTAATAAACTTGTACTAACTAAAGTTTTCAGCCAAGCCCTTAATTTCTTTTTAGGAACCCGTAAGCATGCACACCAATCAATTTTGATATAAATGTGTTTTGTATTCTTAAGTTATTAAATCCAATATTTTGTTTAAACATAAAACAGGACTTAACCAATTCCAACACAATCCCACTTTTTTAGATCTTCAGATATTATAGTCAAAAAAATATTTTTGGATTTGAAGAAATTGCTTGTAACAAGCAATGTCTTGTTTTCTCACAAAATGGCTGTTGCCATAGCACAGTTTGTAGGACTCTCAATCATGAAGTCCAGGGTTTGATCCCCGGTTGCTGCAAATATTCTTTTTAACAATTGTCTCCCACGAATTAGTGGAAAATCAAAAACCTAAGTGGGATGAGCAGCCATAAGCTTGGAAAGGATGTAATAGTAGTATTGTGTGAGAAATACCAGGAATCCATGGTAAGGTCTCCAGTTGCCACGTTAACACTGAAATACAGTTAATAGTGGCGTTACGATTCATTAACCATTCAATCAATCAGTCTATTCCTACAATGGGTTTTTGTTCTCTATGATGGTTATTTCAACATTACTGCCATCTTAAATTGATGTCTACAACATATTTGAACTTGGATTAGTTCAAAATTTTGTCATCTGGTAATGGATTAATCACAGTTTATGTCACTGTATCATAAGTTTTGTGCCACTTCAATGTTCATTGAAATACTTTTCATAGCTTTTTTTCTACCTTGATCTCTCAATATTGATGATAATGGCTGTCAATCAAAGAGTCAATTGACAAATCAAATCATTCTCTTCAACCGAAAGTGATTTTTGACCTTTGGTATTATTCAAGCATTTTTGTTGGTTTGACGACTTAAGCTGCAGTTACATTTAGCTAACTAACCAACCATTTTGCTTTTCTGTTATATACTACTGAAGATAAGTTTTGAAAAATAATGCTGTTTAATAGCAAATGGGAACTTCCAGTTGGAGTCTGTAGATCTAGCCAGTGGGGCCAGTGGTCCATCAACTAGCTATAGGCAGTCATACATAACAAAATTGTCACAATAAATCATGCCTTTTGTTACAAAACAAACCAGAGTTCTTTTTACCTTTGGATCCATGTATGAATTCAGCTATTTCACTTGATCATCAAGTATCTGCACTACATATTTCACCATACAGTTTACATTACACATAGCACAGTTGGAAGTGCGTAGGACTCTTTATCACGGGGTCCCCATTTCAATCCCTGGGAACAATGAATATCCTTTCCAACACTTGGCTCCCACCAACTGGAGGATAATTATAAACCTGATTGGGATGAGCAATTGGAGGCTCAGAAAGTATGTTGTAGTGATACTGGTGTGAAGAAATACATTAAACCCATGGTTAGGTACTCCAGCCACAATGACTAAAATAATGTAAACCCTTGTCATGTTGAATATACTTTTTTCCATAATTACATTAACAAATCAAAGGGCTGAAAGCACTTGATAGTACATGTTGTTTGATTATCATTACTTCTTCTGAAAATAGATTTGATTATCAATTCTTGTTAGAAATCGATAGACAAGAGTTGTAGACAAGGATCAGACTGCTCGATGCATCCTGTAAAAAAACAGAATATTCTTGATTCAGCATGACAAGGGTTAACAGGGACTTTAAACCCCATGCAGTCAATACATGTTTGTAAAAAACTAGAGTCTAGCTGCAATAATTCCTTGTCTTGTCCATGAGTTTATTTGTTTGTCTGCAGAAAAATCTAACACAATTCTTAACCCATGTCATGCTGAATAAAATCCCATACAAAATTGCATTTAAATCAAAGGACTAATAGTAATGGATGCAACTACTGTGCATTCATAATTCTTTTGAAAGTTTGTCCCTGTAACAACTATGGCTTTAATGTGACAAGGAGGAGCCGCAGACTAAGATCAGAATGCACATATATGCAGACTGATCTTTGTCTATACCTCCTGTCAAAGCAGGCATGTTCCGGATTCAGCATGACAAAGGTTAATTAAACTATGCCAAAGGTGGGCATAAATTGGTATCATCTTAATGAAATTTTGACAGAATGTTTAAAAAGTAATTTCTCAAGGTCATAACCACAAAAGAAAAGCAAAAGCATTGTCTTTTAGTTTTGGACTATTAGTGATGTGGCTAAAGTATCCCATAAGGTATTTTTGGGAGTATGAGTATGAAGCCTATATTTCATCTGTGATTTTTACAAATAATTCCATTTATTGGTTCATTTTGTGTAACCCTTATCATGCTTAACCTGGAATATTTATGCCTTTACAGAAGTATAGACAAAGATCAGACTGCAAATATGTGCAGTCTGATCTGAGTCTACACCGACTGTTTGTCCCTTTAAAGTGACTGTTGATTTTAAGATAAATTTTCAAAATTAATGTTATCCCACAATTTGTGCTTTCAGTCCTTTGAAATTAATGCAATTCTTTAGAGGATTTTATAAGCATGACAGGCTAACAAATACATCTTGCTTCTATTTGATGTTCTTTCATTTCAGATAAGTCAATTTCAGTGATCAGTTTTTGAAAGGCAGCACTTATAATTAATTTTCTTTAACATTATTTGCTATGCATGCTTTCATTTGATGAATTGATATTAATAGAAAGAGCTTCAAATGATAATCAGTATAATTATCTTTGGTATATTTTGTTCAGCCAATAAAGGAGACAGTAAAGAGAGGGGTAAGAAGACAGGAAAGAGGGGTGGATCAGGGAAGAGCAATGATGGACGAGGATCGGTAAGTGGTGAATTTCATAATTAGTGTTTTGTTAAATAGCAAAAATTGAAGGTCGAATTTCAGCTTAAACCATTGACACATAATTTTGCATTTTGACACCATCAAGGAAAATAGGCTTAGAACACATTGTGAGAAAAAAAGAAATTGCTTGTTACAAACAATTTCTCAGTTTCCAGCAATGTTTTCTACCCTGAAATCCTAATTATTTCTCAATTTCCAATATTCGTCCAATTAGATGAGTTGCCTGAAACTTCTTTCAATATGATTTGTCTGAAATTATATCGTCTGGTATTGGTTTAAGACCCTCTAATGCCAATGACTGATGAAGTTTTTTTTTGTAAGAAGTGAACACATATACAGATGTCCAAGAGATCTCTGGATTTTTAAAATCCTTGTGTTACTACTGGTTTTACTCTGCAAATTTAAAAGGTTTTGCAACAGATCAGAAACCTATTCTTAACACATCAGCAGATGGCAAAATTTTAGACTGCTCCAGTTTGAAAGGAGTTGGAGACTATAATTTTATCTTTATTAAATTTCAGATATTTTCACCTATCTAGGTAGAAATCATTATGGAAAATGAAGGAATTGCTTGTTCCAGCAATTTCTTCATTTTACACAATATTTTTCATAAATGGGTTTCCTTTGGGGACATTAAAAACATTTTTATGAAAATGTGTTAAACAATGACTTGCTTGGGATTGGAGGAGATATAAATAAGATAATTAACATGGGAAGTTAGAATAACAAAATTACTTACAAATAAAACTAATCTACCAAACTGCTGAAAGAAATTTCTTGTTAAATTTCATTTCCAGCCTTTATCACTTACACCTAGAAGTACTGTGGTAAGATATATTAGTCATGTAAATCACATAAGCTGTTGTTTATTGGCTTGCCTGAAAACAAAACCAAAACCTGAAAGCTATCATACTCCAGATGAGCTATTATGATGGATCAATGCCATTTATTCTTTTGACCATTTGTTAAAAAAAAAACACCCGACCATTCTAAGGTTATGGGTTTATAGTCTGTTCTTCACTTTCCCAAATTGACTATCAGATCTCTATTTAACTTGGGCAAAGGATTCTTAGGCTGTGTACTTTCAAAACACTTCAAAGAACATTGCTTTATAGGGTTCTTCTAAATGATAAATTATCTAACTGTCCATTGTAATGGGAAGCTGAAATTTTATGTTCCTGCAAAGATAAGATTGGGGGTATATTGTTAACCAATGTTTGTCTGTCTGTCTTTCAGCAGTAAACTAATGCAAAATGCTGTTATTCAGACTCTGTTGAAGATACATAACTTATATTTAGGGCATAGGTTACTTGAATTACAAGGCATCAGTATTTTGTAAGATCAGTGTCATCCATTAAGGTTGAGGTCACTTATAAAGGTCATGAGTTTTTGAAACCTAATTCAAAAATTTAACATTTTGCTATTATTCATACACTGTTGAAGTAACATGGTTCATATTTGGGATATAGGTTCCTTGCATTGATAGGCATCATTTTGTTGTATGGTGTCATGATATTGCAAGTCTCAGTCTGTAGAATTGTAAGTGTAAGCCTATAGAAATGTAATCTGCTGAAAAATAAACGTCAGTGTGACCTGACTTCACATCACTGCATGTTTGTCTTTGTCTACATTAAATGCCATTGTTAGATAAACTCTAATTACTGCATTTTAAGCTTGGCTGTTTTTGGAGAAAACCCAAGGTATTGCTATAGCCCTGGTGTTGTTGTCATCGTTGTCTTTGTGCGAAAACTTTGACATTTTGTGATATCTCTGGTTCTCTGGCATTTGCTTGATACTTGGCACACTTGTTCACTATCAAAAGAGCAACCTATACTATCAAGGGGGATAACTATAGATGCATTTTGTCCACTATCCAGCATCCAACAGCCCAGCGTAGGCACCTGTAGGCGGTGCTCTTGTTTCTAAGTTGTGTTTTATGAAAACATATAAAATACTGCATTAGAATGACCTATTTAGCTTGACTTTCAGGATGACATCTTTTTGGGATAAATATTCCTCGTGTACCTTTGTTTATAATCCCAGAAATTTTACCATATCAATATACCCCCCCACAACGAAATTATGAAGGGGTATACTGGAATCAGGTTGTCCGTCTGTCCATCCGTCCGTGGACATAAATTTGATGTCCTCATCTCCTCCCATATTTCCAGAACAATTTTGCTGAAACTTTACCAAAATCATCCTTGCAATGGGAACTTGTGCACCTGCAATTTTCATTATGATTAATCAACTGTTTCAGGAGCAATGCACCTTTGATTTATTTTCTTCTATACAATAGATAGAGAATAAAATAACTCCTGAACAGGTTGACAGAATAGAAAAATAAAGTGGTTCTCATGTACAAAGTTATGGGGGGATGTACTGGAATCAGGTCAGTCTGTCCGTCCGTCTGTCCATCTGTCCGTTCGTCTGTGGACATAATTTTGTGTCCTCATCTCCTCCCACATTTCCTGACCAATTTTGCTGAAACTTTACCAAAATCTTCCTTGCAATGGGAACTTGTGCACCTGAAATTTCCATTATGATTAATCAATTATTTCTGGAGTTATTCCCCTTTGATTTATTTTCTTATATACAATTTATAGAGAATAAATCATAACTCCTGAACAGGTTGACAGATTAAAAAAAAGTGGTTCACATGTTTATTCCAGAACATAAACGCCATGCTCGACTTTCTACGAAATCTATAATTTCCATCTTCAATTTTGAACAATATCCCTATTTTTTTAAACACAGTCATTGCCCCTCATTGACTTAAGATTAGTAAAAAAAAAAAAATGTCCACTTGATAATTCATGAATGGCCAACATTTTAATGGTTACAATTTGGCCTCATTTAAAAAGAGGCGGCAGTGGGGGTATTCTTTGGCCCTTACAGGCGACAGTTCTAGTTATTTCTGTAAAAGTGTAACCATTTTGTTTTTCTGTAGTCAAGTGTACACCAAACTAGTTGCTCTCGACACTCCCAGAAGCAGGTAACACATCACACACACAAACAAATATGCTGTGTTGTGTAATCCATGTGTTTGAAATATGTCTCCTCTATGTTGGGATTGGGAAATATGTTTGTTCAGGAATTTCTTAATTTTGCTGTGTTCTGTAACAGACTTTTTCTTTTGTGCTGTATAAATCATTTAGCCCATTCCCACACCATGACACTTTTGGATGTCCCTCTCAAGAAAAGTAATTGGGAAATATTGTTTAAAATAAAGAAATTGCTTGTAAAAAGCAATTTCTTCGTCTTCCACAGTATTTCTGCCCAGAAGGTTAAAAAAAATCCAAAATTTCATTAACTTTAAATTGTTTTCAATTTGGATCAGTCTAAAATTTTGCTCTCTGGTAATGGGTTAAATTTGGAAGCTAATTACACAGTAAACATTTTGTTGATATCAAACAAGTTTTCAAGATGTATAATGATTAAATCCTAGGAAATTTTCTTTGAAATGAAGAAGAATTCTAACTTCTTTACTAATATCCATGAAATATACTTGTGAAAAGATTATGATTTGTAGAATTATAAAGATCACCAAATGAGAAAGTTGTAAGATTAGATTTTATTTATTTATTTATTTGTCATTTTCAGCCATTGCTACAGATGATTTTTCTCCATAGATTAAGTTATTATTTTTTCAAAGAAATATCATCAGTGGCTGACTAAAATATTGTAATTGCAGCTTGAATGAAAATGTATTTACCATGTTTTAGCTGTCCACTGACTATATGTAATCTTGAAAAACTTGAAATTTGAGTATGTTTGAATCATACAGGAAGCTATTGGATATATGTTGATAATTCATCATCTTATCACCACTTTCAGTATCTAATTATTTTAATCTGACTGTTTTTGAACCATAATGGAATTTACTACCTCAGATTAATTGCCCACTTTAAAGCACCTACTTAAGGAGCTCTGATTACAAATACATAAATTTTGTGTAGCATTTGGAAAATTTAAAAGAAAACTGATCAATTTCTGCAGTTATGTCTCCTTCTGAGATACCTGCTTTCTTCAGATTTCTCGGTCTATAATCATTTGAAAAACCACTTTTTAAAAATAATAAATTGATTGTTTTCGTAGATATATCACTGCTTTCATTTATTTTGCCATGATGACCATCATCTCAGTGGGACCAAAGTCGTCATTTTGTATGGTAAATCACATGCAAAAAAAAACCCACTTTGAAAAAATCATTTTTAGCTCCAATGGCCAAAGGCCAGGGAGCTATTGTCATGGCGTTGTCTGGCGTGCATGTGTCCGTCCGAGCGTAAACTTTTCTTTAAACATCTTCTCCTCCTAAACCAATGGGCAGATTTAAATGAAACTTGGCATGGATGTTTCTTGGGTGACCCTCTGCTTGATTTGTTCAGGAAATTTTGATTCACCCCCAAATATTGGGGTGGCAGGGTGTGGCATATTTTCATTTTGAAATCTTTAAAAATCTTCTCCTCCCAAACCATATGGCCGATTTAAATGAAACTTGCAATGGATGTTCCTTGAGTGACCCTCTCCTTAAATTGTTCAAGAAATTTTGTTTGACCCCCAAATATGGGGTTTGCAGGGTGGGGCTTTTTTCACTTTTGAAACTTTAAAAATCTTGCTTCTCAAACCATCTGGCCGATTTAAATGAAACTTGGCATGGAAGTTCCTTGAGTGACCCTTTTCTCAAATTGTTCAAGAAATTTTGATTGACCCCAAAATATGGGCGAGACTGGGTGGCGCTTTTTTCACTTTAAAATCTTTAAAAATCTTCTCCTCACAAACCATTTGGCCGATTAAAATGAAACTTGGCATGGATGTTCCTTGAGTGACCCTCTCCTTAAATTTTTTAAAATATTTTGATTGACCTCCAAATATGGGCATGGCAGGGTTGGGCTTTAAATTCACTTTAAAATCTTTAAAAATCTACTCCTCCCAAACCATTTGGCAGATTAAAATGAAACTTGGCATGGATGTTCCTTGAGTAACACTCTTCTTAAATTGTTCAAGAAATTTTGTTTGACCCCCAAATATGGGCGTGGCAAGGTGGGGCCTATTTTCACTTTAAAATCTTTAAAAATCTTCTCCTCTCAAACCAATTGGCGGATTTCATTGAAACTAGGCATGAATGTTCCTTGAGTGACCCTCTTCTTAAATTGTTCAAGAAATATGGGAGTGGCAAGGCGGGGCATATTTTCACTTTTAATCTTAAAAAATCTTTGCCTCAAAACCATTTGACCACTCAACAATACTTGCCATGAATGTTCCATGGGTCACCCTTTACTTGAATTGTTCATGGAATTTTGGTTGCACCCTAAATATCGGCATGGCAGGGCTGGCTATTTTTGGGTCACCTGACCGAATGGTCATGGTGACCTATTGCAATCATCGTTTGTCCGTCGTCGTCCGTCGTCCGTTAACTTTTAAACATTTTCATCTTCTTCTCAAGGACTACTGGGGGGATTTCAACCAAACTTGGTAGAAAGCATCATTGGGGGATGCCAATTCAAGTTTGTGAAAATAGGGGTTCTGGGGGTCATAGGGGCCCAAATAGGGGCCAAAAAGGGGTAATTTTTTGGTACTTCTTTAAAAATCTTCTTCTAATAAACCGTTAATGCCAGAGCTTAAATATTTTGTGTGCATGACAACTAGGACAGGTATATTATAAATTGTGAAATTCATGCCCCTGGGGTCATGTATGGGGCCACACCCAGAGGTCAAAGTTCATCATGTTAAAAAATTCACATTTTCATCTTTTTCTGATGAAGTACAAAGCCAATTTCAAACAAACTTGGTGAAAAGCATCATTTGGTAATGGTTATTCGGATTTGTGAAAATAAAAGGGCTGTGGGGTCAGGGGGCCCTAAAATGGGGACCAAAAGGGGGTAATTTTTGGTAACTTTTAAATATTTCATCTTCTTCTCAAGAACTACTGGGGGGATTTCAACCAAACTTTGTAGAAAGCATCATTGGGGGATGCCAATTCAAGTTTGTGAAAATAGGGGTTCTGGGGGTCATAGGGGCCCAAATAGGGGCCAAAAAGGGGTAATTTTTGGTACTTCTTTAAAAATCTTCTTCTAATAAACCGTTAATGCCAGAGCTTAAATATTTTGTGTGCATGACAACTAGGACAGTTATATTATAAATTGTGAAATTCATGCCCCTGGGGTCATGTATGGGGCCACACCCAGAGGTCAAAGTTCATCATGTTAAAAAATTCACATTTTCATCTTCTTCTGATGAAGTACAAAGCCAATTTCAAACAAACTTGGTGAAAAGCATCATTTGGTAATGGTTATTCGGATTTGTGAAAATAAAAGGGCTGTGGGGTCAGGGGGCCCTAAAATGGGGACCAAAAGGGGGTAATTTTTGGTAACTTTTAAATATTTCATCTTCTTCTCAAGAACTACTGGGGGGATTTCAACCAAACTTTGTAGAAAGCATCATTGGGGGATGCCAATTCAAGTTTGTGAAAATAGGGGTTCTGGGGGTCATAGGGGCCCAAATAGGGGCCAAAAAGGGGTAATTTTTGGTACTTCTTTAAAAATCTTCTTCTAATAAACCGTTAATGCCAGAGCTTAAATATTCTGTGTGCATGACAACCAGGACAGTTATATTATAAATTGTGAAATTCATGTCCCTGGGGTCATGTATGGGGCCACACCCAGAGGTCAAAGTTCATCATGTTAAAAAATTCACATTTTCATCTTCTTCTGATGAAGTACTAAGCCAATTTCAAACTAACTTGGTGAAAAGCATCATTGGGTACTGATTATACAGATTTGTGAAAATTAAAAGGCTGGAGGTCAGGGGTGCCTAAAATGGGGACCAAAAGGGGGTAATTTTTGTAACTTTTAAACAATTTCATCTTCTTCTCAAGAACTACTGAGGGGATTTCAACCAAACCTTTTTCTAATTCTTTCAAACAAAATCACTTGTCTTGGTGCTCTTTTACTCAGGTGACCGTTAAGGCCCACTGGGCCTCTTGTTTACTCTAAAATCTAAAAAATTCTACTTCCAACTCATTTTACCAAATTTCAATGAAACTTAGTATCAATATTCCTTAGGTGACCCTTTACACAAATTGTTCATGGAACTTTGATGGGCCCATAAATATGGGCTTGGGAAGGCGTTTCCAATTTTCACTTAGAAAACTTGGATGACCCTTTACTTAAATTGTTCCTGAAAATGTGTTTAGAATAGTTTAGTTGTTGCAATCACCTAAATGTTGGTATTGTTGGTAAAGGGTATGTGGGTTAGGGGTAATTAAATATTTTGGTAGAATTCAGGTCAGACCCAGTAAATCATCACAAAACATTTGTAAAGAGACCTCAAAATGCTGTTTTCAGTCAGAGTGAGCTTTATTTAATTTCTCACTTTTAAACATGTAAATGCAAAGAGATGTAAATATTGTGTAAGTTTACATGTGTAGGAATATCTGAATAGGTACATTTTCTAGAACATTGATCAAAAGGAGATAAATGCATCTTATGAAGCTATACAATTATTTCTTATTATTTCCCTTACAGATTTGTATATGCCAAATACCTAACAAATCATTTTGATGTACTGACAATAAGTTATGAAAAACTTTGTGCTATAATTTGTTGGAATTCAGATTAAACAAAACCAAAATTTTCAGGTTATTGGAGAAATATATTTATTTAACGATTTTTAGTTGTGAGAGTGCTATTGTCGTGGTGTTGTCTGTTGCACGTATTTCGTCAGTGCGTGTGTCTGTCCAGCCATGCATAAACTTTTTCTTTAAACATCTTCTTCTGCCAAGCCATTGTACTAATTTCAACCATTCTTCTTGCATTGTAAAAGAAATTGAATTCATACCAAAGAATACTACAAAACCAAGTATTATATGGGTTTTCTTTAATGAAAATAAAATTGGAACATCATGGCGTTCAAAGTACAGATTTGTATCATAATGCTATTGATATATCATGGACATCCATCTTTGATTGCGAAAGAAACTTTGTACATTTCATAAAAACTTTTGTTAGAATACAAATCCCTCTGAGCTTATATTTGGCATGATCTCGTGTTTAGGCATGTGCAAATATCAAAGTAATGTGACATGATCAAAGTCATCTGTCAAGGTCAAAACTTGGCATTTGTGATTTAAAAACACATCTTGTTTTATGGTATAACCCTTTCTTAGCTCACCTGAACACTTCATCATATGATCTATTGTGATTAGCCTTTGTCCAGCATCTACAAGCAATGTTCTGAAATTACAGTCTTCAAATCTGGAGATGTTAAAGCCAGTGGAGTGATAGAGGCCCTCTTGGGCCTCTTGTTTGTCTTTTTATATTGAACAAAAATGAAAAATTGTTGTTGTTTGTGTAAGATTGATATATCTTTATTTTTGTGAAAAAATTTTTTTTATCTATTTTATTTATTCTTTTTTTTTCACTCATGGCTCCACCACTCGTTGTTGTTCATTCACTGACAGGTAAATTGATCATACATTGACACAAACAGTCATTCTCTACACATGCACAAATTGATTTGTTTTAACTTTTCATTAAGTTTTGTATTCCATATTTATAGAGAAGCAGTCACCATTCTGAGGGAGGTCTCAGTGATGGAGATTTAGATGAAAGAGATTTGAAGGTAGGCCATTCCCCCAACAATCCTGCATAAAATGACGTCTTTCCAGTGTAAAACTTGGGAAAACATAATGTTAAATGAAGAAATTATTTGAAATAATATTGATGTGCGAGTTTGATTGGGCCTTCTATTACAGAAAAATAATTTAATGGGCATAGGGGACTTGCTATTGCAATGCAGTACTTCAGCTATTTATCATAACGGCCTTAACTTTTGAAAATTAAGTGATAGTGCCTCGTAGGCAGCACAATGTACTGCAAATGGTAAAAGCTTTCACATTGCCTTATCCCATTCCCATACAGCAAATTTTAGACTGGAGTTGGAGACTGCACTTTAAAGTTTATGAAATTTAAGATTTTTTTCACCTGTCTGGGTAGACAACATTGTGTAAAATGAAGAAAATGCTTATTACATGCATTTCCTTAACTTCACACAATGTTTTCCTAATTGTTTGTCTTGAAAGACATCAAAAAGCGTCACTGTTTGAGAATGAGTTAATTTGGTTGAAGTTAATTTTGCTTTTACATAAAATTGCTATTGTGGAGACATAAGATCTTGCTTTTCTCAACCCATTCCCACATATTTCTACTTATTATGCCCTTCAAGAAGAAAGCTTTGTAAAACATTGCAGAAAATGAAGAATTTGCTTGTTACAGGCAATCTCTTCATTATCAACAGTGTATTCTGTATTCTACCACAAAAGGCAGAGTATTTTAAAAATTCATCAACTTGAAATTGTGGTCTACATCTTCTTTCAATTTGAACCAGTCTAAAATTGACTGTCAGGTAATTTGTCAACTTATACATTTTCTCACTTTCAGAAGAATCACAATCTTAAATTTCAAATAAGACTAAAGCTAAATTATTGATCTGGCGGCAGCACATATTCTTTCCTACATCTGTCTCTCACAAATGGGTAGATAATCGTTAACCTAAGGGGATAGCAGCTACAGGCTAGGAAAGGATGTAATGGTAGTGTTGGTGTGAGAAATACCAGGAATCATTTGTTAGGTGCTCCAGCCGCTGCGATATGATGAAATACTGTTAAAAGTGGCGTTAAACCCATTCAATCAATCAATAAATCATTTATCATGTTTGAATTTGTAAAGGTTTAAGCATCACAATTTTAAAAGGAATTAGACACTTGTTATTTTACAAATCAGTGACAGCTGAATGTGTCAATAATCTGTTTCTTATTTTTCAGCCCCATAAGTATATCATAGAAGCTCAAGTACTGAAGGACAGTTGGCCACTATCAGAAGCAAGTTGGGCGTTTGTACAAATGCTGAGAGAAATGGAGAAAAATGAATTGAAGGGTAAGATACTTGTACCTAAAAATAGTACATATTAGCCCATGTCATTCTGATCTTGGAATAATCCTGTTTGAGCAGGAGGTATAGACAAAGATCAGCCTGCACATATTATGTGCAGTCTGATCTTAGTCTACACCTGCTTGCCCTCTCTGTGGCCAGAATTGGATATAAATCAGTTTTCAAAAGAAATATTGACCTAAAACTAGCGCCTCCAAAGATTTCAGTGCTTTTATTTTAGTGCAATTCTAAACAGGATTTTATTCAGGATTACAAGGATTAATATGCTACCTCTTTTACTCATGAAATACAAGATTAGTCTTTCATGTAAAAGGAAATCTTTGTCTGTCTTAAACAAATCAAGAAATTAAGATCATTTGATAAACTCATTGGGTATTGAAATTTTAATGATGGTGCTTCATCATAAGGATTTCTTCCTGTAACCTATCTACACAATACTCTGACAATAAACCATTGTCAAACATCATGCAGACGACAATGAAAATTGGAGGCAATTTAAAATGGGTCATCCTATGTGGTAGAAAATTTAGGTAAAAAAAAGAAATTGCTTGTTGCAAGCAATTTCTTCTTTTTCTGCTATATTTTCTCACGTATAAAATTCCGGGTTGTTCAGGAAAGGGTTAATATCTAGGTCAAAGTTTCAGTCGGAGCTCAGTGAGCGTGGTCATCAATCTATCAATTCGCCCTTTATACTACTTACAGTTGCTTTTAAAGAGAAGGCTGTTGAAGAGCCACCAAAGACAGAGAAAACCCCAGCAGCTTCTGATAAAGGAGGAAAAGGAGGAAAGGGAAGTAAAGGAGGCAAAGATAAAAAGGGAGATAAGGATGGTAAGGGGTCGCGACCCCCTTCACAGCAGTTTGACCTGGGGAAACCTCACTGGACATTGAGGGTTGTTAGTGATGCCAGTTCAGCTGTAAGTTATGAAAATAGTTTTCATACATTAGAAAAGGGGGGAAAATTACTTTTAAAAGCCATTTACTAACATTTATAACTCCCGTCAAACGAAGTGCTGAAGGGTATTTTTATTTTGATATGCCTTTCCATTTTGTTGTCCATCCTTCTGTCCATCTGCAAGCCTTTTCATTTTTGTGCTTTAACCTATTTATACACAACAAAATTTTAGACTGGTCCAAATTCGAAGAAGTTGCAGACAACAATTTTATGTGGGTGAAATTGTAAAAATCTATGTCTTGGGGGTAAAAAACATTGTGAATAATGAAGAAATTGCTTGTTATGAGCAATTTCTTCATTGTACACATCATTTTCCCATTTGTCGTTCTTGAGGAGCATTAAAAAGCCACATTGTATGGTAAGGGGTTAACAGGAGAATAAATTGACCAAGGATCATGTACAAGTATTGCTCTTGACCCAAATAGGTGCCCTGGTGTATTTGAGCCAAGAAGGTCAAAGACCAAAGTCAGAATTGAATATTTTATGAAAATTCATTTAAAATATACAAATAATGCCCTTGACCAAAGAAAGTAATCAAGTGTTTCGGGGTCATATAGCTCAAAAGTCAAGGTCATAAACAGTATTAGAATTTGTTCTAATTTCAAATAACATGATGAAAGCTATGCATCATTAATTTATATTATGTAATAGAAGACTTGATTTCTGACTTGTACAAACAGATGTCCTATTTTTCACCTCACAAAATGCTCATTTGAGCTATTGTGATTAATCTCTGTGATGGTCATTTTTTTTTCAACAAACTTGTCCTCCCAAACCAGTGGGCTAAATTTAACCAAATTTGGAATAATTGTTCCTTGGGTGGTCCCCTTTGAAAAAATAAGTTAAGAGAATTGAAATTCTTTAAAAAAAAAAACTCCGGTTGGAATGGCAACAGAAGTGAAATTTAAAACTAATTTTGAAAATTCTCTTTCTTCTAAACCACAAGTTTCTTTTTCTGAACCAGAAGGCCTAGATCCTTGAAATTTTGCATAAACATCAGTATATTGAGCTTTTTAGAAATAGCTAAAAGTGTGACCCTCGGGTATGAAGAGGCGGAGCCGAGTTTGGGGGTCCATAAGAAGAATTGCTAAAAGAATTGAAATCCATTAAAAAACTCTATTTGCCATGGCAACAAAAGTGAAATTTTAAAAAAATCTTATCCTCCTGACCCAGAAGGCATAGAGCCTTGATATTTTGCATGAAGCATGAGTATATTTACCTCTTTCAAAATAGCTAAAATCATTATTCTTGGGTACCCAGAGCCCTGGGGAATCATATTTAGAAACAAAGAAGGATTTTTTAATGACATCTCCACGAAACCACTGGGCTAATTGGACCTAATTCGGCAGAATTGTTCCTGATGTGCTTAAAGAATTGAAATCAGTTGAAAACTTTGTTATCATCCTAGCCTTAACATTTTATTGACTATTGAGAGAAAGGAGCCAAGAGCCCCCCAAAAAAATCTCAGGTGAGCGCCAAAGCCAATGGCCCTCTTGTATTATATTAACCCTTGTTATGCTGAACCCAGAATATGACAGTTTTGGCAGGAGGTATAGAACAAGATCAGCCTGCACATAAGTGCAGTCTGATCTTAATCTACACCTCCTGTTTGTCTCCTTTAATCCAGAGTTATTTATAAAATTATTTTCTAAAACTGATCTTGACCATTAACTAGCACTCCAAGTGATTTCAGGCCTTTGATTTTAATGCAAATTCAGATAAGGATTTTATTGAGCAGGAGAAGGGTTAAAGAAACATTCAGCAATTAGAAAGCCAAATAGTACTATTTTACATGTTACAGGAGGATATAGAAGTGAAGAAGGACACAGAGAGAGCTGATGAGATAAGGGCATTGAAGAAAGCCTGGGAAGATGCAGATCCTGGTCGGGCTGCAAAGGTAAAGCGCACTGTTCTTTTTTGTTAAAAACATCAGAAAAAACAAACAGAGATTCAATTTTCAAACATTATTTCAAACATTCATGTAGAGTTTGCTAGAAAAGTGCTGGAAATCAGCAGTCATAATGTGGAGGTGTATGAATCAGGAACTTGTCTATATGGTGAACTAGTTACCTTATCTGTTTTAACTTATTCCCAGACACAAAATCTTAGACTGGCTCGCATTCAAAAAAATGCAGATGAAAATTTCTAGATGATGTCATTTTAGAATTCTTTGTCTTTCTTGGTAGAAAACATAGTGGAAAATGAAGGAATTGCATTTCTTTATTTTCCACTATTTTTCCCAAACTTTTTTCTTGATGGGATTCAAATAGTGGATTATTACATATGATCATTTTCTTGAATGATTTCATACATTCAAGCTTTATTAAGGCTGCTCTATTATGTCAAATTAACTATGACCTGTCTGCTTGTGTATATTACAGGCTATGCAATCTAGATTGAAATATCTGGCGGACCACACAATCAAGCTTCAAGATGATGAAGAACCTAAAACTACAGAAGATGGCGAGCCCAGACCAGATGATCCCACAGAAACCACATTAGACCTGCCTCCACAAACCCCTGGCTCCTATCTAGGAGAGCTAGATGATGGTACTCTAACACTAGAACCACCTACCCCACCCACTCCTAAAGAAATGCTACAGCCAGTAGATATTACACCATTCCTTAGGTACAAAACTTTCACACATCTCTATATTAGCCCATTACAGAATGAAAAGTAGATAAAACACCATTCCTAAAACTTTTACACAGCTCTATATTAGCCCATTACAGAATGACAAAGTCAGATGTTTAAATTTAGCTTGTCCAGATCATATCTCTAACATTTATAGATTTCAAAATAGCTTTGCACAGTTATTGTTCTCCATCATGTGTGAATTTGCCCCTTCAGACAATTAATTACATAGCTCCAAGGTCAAGATCACAGCTCCAAGGTCAAGATCACAGCTCAAGACGAAATATTTGACAGGCTTGACATGTTGTCCCTGGAAGTCTTTCGAGTTTTAATCTTTTTAGCTCACCTGAGCACGTAGTGCTCAAGTGAGCTATTGTGATCGCCTTTTGTCCGGCGTCCGTCCGTCAGGCGTCGTCCGTCAACAATTTCTTTAAACGACATCTCCTCCCAAACCACTGGGCCAATTTGAACCAAATTTGGCAGAAATGTTCCTTGGGTGGTCCCCTTCAGAAATAGCTAGAAGAATTGAAATCCGTTAAAAACTCTGGTTGCCATGGCAACAAAAGTGAAATGTTAAAAAAATCTTTAAAAATCTTCTCCTCCTGACCCAGAAGGCGTAGAGCCTTGATATTTTGCATGAAGCATCAGTATATTGACCTCTTTCAAAATAGCTAAAATCATGATCCTAGGGTCCCCAGGGGCCGAGCCCCAGGGGGATGGGGTTTATATAGAAATAAAGAACGATTTTTTAAATGATATCTCCTCTCAAACCACTGGGCCAATTTGAACCAAATTTGGCAGAAATGTTCCTTGGGTGGTCCCCTTCAAAAATAGCTAAAAGAATTGAAATCCGTTAAAATCTCTGGTTGCCATGGCAACAAAAGTGAAATTTTAAAAAAATCTTTAAAAATCTTCTCCTCCTGACCCAGAAGGCATAGAGCCTTGATATTTTGCATGAAGCATCAGTATATTGACCTCTTTCAAAATAGCTAAAATCATGGTCCTCGGATCCCCAGGGGCGGAGCCCGGGGGGGGGGGGTGTTATATAGAAATAAAGAACTATTTTTTAAATGACTTCTCCTCTCAAACCACAAGGCCGATTTGAACCAAATTTGGCAGAAATGTTCCTAAGGTGGTCCCCTTCAAAAATAGCTAAAAGAATTGAAATCCGTTAAAAACTCTGGTTGCCATGGCAACAAAAGTGAAATTTCAAAATAATATTTAAAAATCTTCTCCTCCTGACCCAGAAGGCATTGAGCCTTGATATTTTGCATGAAGCATCAGTATATTGACCTCTTTCAAAATAGCTAAAATCATGATCCTTGGATCCCCAGGAGCAGAGCCCGGGGGGGGGGGGGGTTATATAGAAATAAAGAACGATTTTTTAAATGACTTCTCCTCTCAAACCACAAGGCCGATTTGAACCAAATTTGGCAGAAATGTTCCTTAGGTGGTCCCCTTCAAAAATAGCTAAAAGAATTGAAATCTGTTAAAAACTCTGGTTGCCATGGCAACAAAAGTGAAATTTCAAAATAATCTTTAAAAATCTTCTCCTCCTGACCCAGAAGGCATAGAGCCTTGATATTTTGCATGAAGCATCAGTATATTGACCTCTTTCAAAATAGCTAGAATCGTGATCCTCTGGTCTCCAGGGGCGGGGCCCGGGGGGTGGTGGTTATAAAGAAATAAAGAACGATTTTTTAAATGACTTCTCCTTCCAATTCACAGGGCCAATTTGAACCAAATTTTGAAGAAATGTTCCTTAGGTGGTCCCCCTTAAAATTAGCTTAAAGAATTGAAATCTGTTTAAAACTATGATTGCCATGGCAACAAAAGTGAAATTTCAAATAATCTTTAAAAATCTTCTCCTCCTGAAGGTGTAGAGCCTTGATATTTTGCATGAAGCATCAGTATATTGATCTTTTACAAAATAGCTAAAATCATGATCCAAGGGTTTTCAGGGGCAGACCCAAGGGGGGGGGGGGGTATAGGCAGGAAGCATCAGTTCATAGACTTCTTTCTTATTTCTGAAATTATAACCCATGGAAAAAGTTTTTTCCTTCTTTCAAGTCAGCACTAAAGCCTTGGAATTTGTAATTTAGACTTTTGGATCCCAAGGTTCATAGTCTTTATATGTAATTGTGGCCCACTTGTTTCATAATCCTAACCTTAACATGAAATTAGACTGTTGAAAGAAAAAGAGCCTTTATCTCAGGTGAGCGCCCCAGGGCCAACGGCCCTCTTGTTTCTCACTAGTTGTTAGATTGTTGAAAGCGGTGTAAAACCCTATTCAAACAAACAAACAAATCACTAGTTGTTAGCTACTAATTTTTCATAGAGAGGGTATGCTCCACTTTGCAGAGCTCTTTCTTCAATTTCATGTCTCATATTTGGCAGTAAGTTACCTTACTTTGATACTCAACTGATGGTTTTATTTGGTCATTTTACAAGGGGAAAATATAAAGAGAATAATCAACCAGTTATTCCAGATATGAAAAGAATATTTCACTCTGATGCGTTGTTAGGCGTTAAAAAAACTCATGCTGCGCACTCGTTTTTTCAACGCCTAACAAAGCATCCTCGTGAAATATTTCTTAATATCTGGAATAACCAGTTGATTATCCTCTATATATTTTCCCCTTATCACAGGAAAGGCAGTGGTCCAACAAGGTATTTGGATGAGGAAGAATCCATGAAAAAGATGCGAGAACAACAACAACAAATAGCGGAGTACAAAGCTTTCAGACAGCAGGTAGAACAGTGGAGGGAACAGGATAAACAATTACGCAATATGACTAAAGAAAAACAACTGCAAGAAGCTGAAGAATTACAGGTACAGCTTTATATGATTGGTGGTAGATAAATAATTACACAAAATTATTAAAGAAAAACAATCACATATAGTTTAACCCTTCTGTACAAAACTGGGATTTTATGTCACTGTGATTTTATACTAGAGAAAATATTGTGGGAAAAGAAGAAATTGCTTGTAACAAGATACTTCTTCTTTTCCAACAATATTTTCTACCACATAGGATAGTTTCATTACAAATTGCATTTAATTTACATTGTCATCTGCAACCTCTTTCAATTTGGATGAGTCTAAAATTTCAAAAGACAGGAAGGGGTTAATATGATAGGTGGTAAATGAAATTATAGACATGTAAGTAACAGTTCAAATGGTATAAAGAAACATTTTTACCTTGGCTGTTTTAGAAAAAACAAAACGGAGGTACTGCCAATTTGGCCAGGTCATTATCTTCAGAAAACTTTGACATTTTGTAATATCACTGGTATATGTGTTCACTTAAAAAAGAGCATTCATTACCAATAAGGGAAAATACTGTAAATGCATTTTTGAATGAATTATGCCCTTTTTGTTGACTGAAATTTTACCTACTATCAAGCACTTGAACATCCAAACATTAGCATCTGCATTTGGTGCTTTTGTATGTAATTCATTTTGCATATTACTATAATAAGACCTATAACCCGTTCCCACACAGTGACACTTTTGGACACCCCTCAAGACATACAATAGGGAAAAAATGGTGTAAATTTCTTCATTTTCAACAATTTAGATTTTCGTCTGCAACTCCTCCCAATTTAGACCAGTCTGAATTTTCGCTGTCTGGTAATGGGTTTGATGTCGGTCAAGGTCATTGGAAAAGTCGAATTTCTAATATAAACAAGCATTTTGCTTTCAAGAAACACACGGTAGCTCGGTTGTTTTTAGAAAAAAACAGATATTGTCGCAGCCTTCTTGTTGGTGTTGTGCAAAAACTTAGACATTTGTAACTTCTCTGGTATTACTGAAAGCGTCATTTGAAACTTAAAAGATATGTAGCAACCTGAATTATCAAGAGAAGTTTATCTAAATACTTTCTCCTAAGAATTTTGCTCTTTTTAGTTCGGCTGTTTACGGAGAAAACCTGAGGAATTGCTATAGCTTTGGTGTCATCGTTGTCATTGTCGTGCGAAAACTGGCATTTTGTGATATCTCTGGTTCTACTAAAGGCATTCACTTGAAACTTGGCACAATTTTTCACTATCAAGAGAAACCTATACTATCAAGGGGGATAACTCTAGATGCATTTTGTGCTTTTGTCCACTATCCAGCACCCAATAGCTGAGTGTAGGCACCCGTAGGCGGTGCTCTTCTTTTTACCTACTATCAACCACCTGAGCGTATGGTACCCATTGCAGTGCTCTTGTTCTCCTAGTTACCATTTGACCAATTACCAGAGGAAAAAGATTTAGACTAATCCAAATTGAAAGAAGTTGCAGACAACTTTTTAGTTGATGAAATTTAAATTTCTTTTCTTTCTTGAGGTAGAAAACATTGTGGAACATTGTAACAAGAAATTTCTTTATTCTCCACAATTTTTTTCAATGTTTTATTACTTAGGGGTGTCAAAAAGTGTCATTGTGTGGTAATGGGTTAAGCATTTTTTTGATGCTGGGACTTTTATTTCTGTATAACCCATTACAGGTTGACAAAATTTTAGACTGGGCTAACTTGAAAGGAGTTGCAGACAACAATTTAAAGTATGAAATTTTAGATTTTTTCAATATTCTGGGTTGAAAACATTGTGGAAAATGAAGAAATTGATTGTTGCATTTTACACAATGTTTTCTCATTTGTTTTTCTTGAGGAGTATCGAACAGTGTCATTTTGTGGGAATGGGTTAACCCATTCCCTCTCAATGATGTATTTAGACGCCCCCAAGGAAAAAACTTTTAGCAAACATTGTGGAAAATGAAGAAATTGCTTGTGACAAGCAATTTCTTCATTATCCACAATGTTTTCTACCCCAAAAGGAGAAAAAATCCAATATTTCATAAGCTTTAAATTGCTGTCTGCAACTCCTTTCATTTTGGACCAGTCTAAAATTTTCTTGTGTGGGATTGGGTTTACAAGTGGTCACATCTAATTCCACAATGTTTTGCTCTTACAGGCAATGCTTGACGCAGCTCGTGAAAATGTTAACAAACCTAGAGAAGCTTTTAGACAGAAATATCTTGAAGCTGAGAGAAAACGTCTGGAGGAGATTGAAGCTCAAGAGGCCAAAATAAAAGCAGATGCTGAAGCAAAATCACCAAAAGGAAAGAAAAACAGTGCAAAAGGAAAGAAAAGTCCATCAGGGAAGAAAAAGAAGTGAAAAATGAACTTTCTGAAAAAATTATTGTTTTTAGTTGAAATTTTATGTGATAAACCATTTGATGATTTAGTGCTGTAAAAAGAAAGAGAATTATTTGTATAAATTAAATGTTTTCTTATATGAAAGCCATGCTTGAGAACATGCTGATTAATGCAATATGAGATGACTGGACTAAGGTGTCTTGACAAGTGGCAGTAATGCAGTTATTTCTCAACAAAGTTTCTAATTTCATAAATTGTCATTATGAAGTACCCACAAGTAAGAGCTCAACCCATTACAGCACAAACCCAGCTTGTAACATCCTTAAAGACATTTATCAAAGAGATCTTGATTGGAGAAAAGGAGAAATTGCTTTTAACAAGCAATTTCTTTTTTTCTCACAAAGTTTTTCTCCCAAAAAGGTTATATGAATGTGCATCTTGGCACATCTTTCAGTTTATTGATCTAAAGTACATTTTCCTCTTTAAAGACAATGTTTTTCAAAAATTTAATTTGTGTAAGTTATTAATCAGCATTTTGGCCGAGTATGTCTTGTAAATATTTGATTTATCTGTGATGAAGCTATCTGTGATTAGAAACATTAATAATACACTGTTACTGTTACACATATAAGGGTATTTAAAACAATATCTCCAGAAAAAAAAAAAACTTTCTTGACCAAATACCATATGGTGAAATTTTAGTCATCTAAATGAAGGAATTTGCTCAGAACAATTCAAAGCGAGTGTAGCTGTGGCAAAGTGAAATGCAGGACATTAAAAAAAAGAATGTTGGAAAGTAATAAATTGCATGTTGCAATTTTCTCTCTTGGCCCATACATTTTTCTCTAAACAATGTATCATTGAAAAGATGGAGAAAATACTTTTGTTTTCATTGAGGTATTAAAGGAAAAAACATAATTACATGTTAACTTTTAGCCATTAACACATAACAAAATTTTAGACTAGTCTTTTAGAATAGACTTAATTGAATGAAGTTGCAGACAACAATTTTCAGTTGATGAAATTATAAAAATCATTATCTTTTGGAGTAGAAAACATTGTGGATAATGAAGTAATTGCTTGTTGCTAGTAATTTCTTCATTTTGAAATGTTTTTCCCTAGACTTTTTTTCTAAAGGTCGTCAAAAAGCGCCCTTGTTACGGAAGGGGTTAATACCTCAATAATTGAAAATAGTATCACCTTTTATCCCATTACCAGTTGGAAAAGACTGGACTAAATTGAAAGAAGCTGCGTAAATATTTCAAATTGCACTAAAATTTGAAAATAAGTGCCTAATGAGGTAGAAAACGTTGTGAGAAAAGGAGAAATTACTTGTCACAAGCATTTTCTCCTTTTCCAACAAAGTTTTGCTCAATAATATTTCTTCAGGGCGTCAGAAAGTGGCATTGTTAAAATTCAATATCAAAAAGGGTGTTGGGGGATAATTTCTTATCGATCTACTTTGTGTGTAAGCTTACAAAAGACTTCCGTACTTAATTGTTTTTCATGGAGGTATGAAACATTTTTAGCCAATCAGACTGCAGGAATTTTGATAGATGAAACTTAGATTAAAATATTCTTGATTGTGAAATAGCAGGATCATTAGTAAAGTGAGATATACCATTGTACAGAAATGCAATCCGTCCATTTGAATGTCTGTCCAATATCACAGACTATTTGATAATCCATGAAAGCCAAACATAAGTGGCCCTTGTTAAGGTCCGTCCTAACGTGTAACATATCAATTAACTGTTGTACTGTGTTGTCACTGAGTTTGGACATAACTAGCTGAAAATTGACAGTCTTAATTATTTTTGTAATAATTTTTTAGCAATACACTGAAGTAGTTTTGGATGATAATCAGGAACATTCAATTCAACCCATTACCAGACAACAAAATTTGAGACTGGTCCAAATTCAAAGATTTTGCAGTTGAGAAATTTTAATTGATGGAATTATGGGTAGAAAATATAGTGGGTAATGAAGAAATTGCTTGTAATAAGGAATTTCTTCATGATCCACAATGTTTTCCAAAGCTTTTTTCTTAGGGGCGTCTTAAAGCATTAGTGTATGGGAATGGATTAAATCAACATGGGTTCAAGATTACAGGGAAAAGTGATTCCAGATTATCACAGTGGCTTAATTATGCAGAAAACTATTAACGCAATACTATACAACAACATTGAAAGAGTTTCCAGACAACAATACAAGTGTCTTTTGAATTGAAATATGAATAAACAAAAGCTGTTGTAAGGTTAATCATACATCTCCGACATAGACAAGTATCGGACCAAAAAATAATTTGATTGGTCAATTGATTTTCTGATTTACAATGGTTATTTGTGAACGAACTCATTCCTACACAATCCCGATTTTTTATACCCTTCAAGAAAACAATTGCTTATTACAAGCAATTTCTACATTTTCCACAATGTTTTCTACCAAAATAAAGCAACTTCTTCCAATTTGGACCTGTCTAACATTTTGTCTTCTGGAATGGGTTAAGATAGTCCAAGAAAAGCTCTGTCTTGCTTAGTAGTTATTTTTAACTTGGAATTTGATGTTGTTTGGAAAAACATAATTTAATTAAATTACAATTGTACTAAATTATTTCTACAATAGTTTGTTGAATACATGTTTGTTTGGAAATAAAATATTTTTTTGATAGTCACTGGATTTTATTTATATTTTATATACCCTGTATTTATTATGTTTTCACCAATTTATATCAGTTTGATACTGTAGCTTTCAGCTTGTGTAGTGTCACCCACAAACCTTTATTTCAGATCGTGAGATCAGTAAGAAAAATTTGTAAGGAGATGTAGATGTGTCATCTGAAAATAAATTTCAGAGAGAACCAAGGTCAAGGTCACAGCTCAAATTTAGCATGTCCATCGCATAGCTCCTTTAGCTATGGATGGATTTCAATATAATATGGCACAATTGTTCTCTATTATGAGTAGATGTACCACTTGAAAGAAATATTTGGATAGCTCCAAGGAGGTCACTGATTAAGGTCAATCAATAAAATTAATCATGTCCGTAGCATAGCTCCTAAAATCAGAAATGGATTACAAAATAATTTTGAACAATTGTTCTCTACCATCAGGAGATGTACCATTTGAATATAATTTTTAGACAGCTCCAAGGTCGAAGTCATAGCTCAAGGTTGAACATTAAAATTGGAGAAGGACAAGCATATGCTACTTTGTGACAGGGCTATTTTCTGGGAGTATTATCCATCTTCAAAGGCTCTGGTATAAAATTTTGAAAGACGAGAGTCATAGTGACAGTTTTCATGGAAATGCCAACCAAGATTGTCAACCATAGCAGAAGTAGTATCTTTAGTGGAGTGGTTATTCAGAACCAACTGTAATGCCCTACTTTGGAACATTTCTATTTGGATGATGCTTTTATTAAGGGGTTCTTACAGTGGAGGCATAATCTTGCTTGACTCTTGCGAAGGTTTTATAGGCAAACTTTTTTACAGTTTATTTTTTGTTTTAACATTTCTTATGAAGCCTAGAGTACAATTTGCTTTACTTACACTTGATTTAATATGGGTGTTAAACATCAGGTCCTTTGAAATATTTACCCTGAGATGAGAGGCATAGGCTCATGTCCTCACTATGAAGCGTATAACTGGATAGGATGGGTTTCCTGGCTTTGCTCTCTTATATATACTATCAAATACCCTACAGTGTATAGATGTACATGTAATAATGAGTGATCAATGGTCAATTGTGTCTACACAGGTATAGCTTTTATATGCATAGTTAATAGAGCAAAAACCTTTCTTAATAATCCTGCCTTTAAAATAATGTTTGAATAAACTATGGAAGAAATGTGAAAGTGCAATGAAATTCAGCCTTCAATTTGTATTGTTCAAGTTATTTTATCTTTCAAACAAAAGAACTTGGATAGGTTTTAATAGAGAAAATTAGATTCCAAATCTTCAATCATGGGATGTCGTGGGTTCCATCCCTGGTGGTGGTATGTATCCTTTCTGACATATCTCTCACAAATGGGTGTATAATTGTAAACCTAAGTAGGATGGCAGCTGGAGGCTAGGAAAGGATGTAGTGGTAGTACTGGTGAGAGAAATACCAGGAATCTATTGTTAGGTGCTACAGCCGCCACTATATGACTGAAATACTGTTAAAAGTGGTCTTTAACCCCATTCAATCAATAGAGCAAAACTTGAAGCTAGGATTGAACATGGTGTCCTGAACAGATTGTTTGCATTGATATGAATTGGGGGGGGGGGGACAAAATAATTTGGCTACTCAAAAGTGCTTACCACAGCTTATTATCCCCCGCCGTTTCTGCGAAGGGGATATAGTAATGGTCTCCAGCCGTCATTCCATACTTCCGTCACTAAACTTGTCCAGAGCATATCTCTGAAAGTATAATTCCTATCAACTTGAAACTTCATAGGACAAGAGATCTTTTTGAGGAGAAGTGCAGTGCACAAGAACCACAACTCTTGCTTGCATAATTTTGGAGTTATTGCCCTTTGTTGTTTTAAAGACTAAGATTTTGTCCGGAGCATATCTCTAAAAGTATTAAAGCTATTGACTTGAAACTTCATAGGTGGATAGATGTTATTGAGGAGAAGTGCAGTGCACAAGAACCATAACTCTTGCTTGCATAATCTTGGAGTTATTGCCCTTTGTTGTTTTAAAGACTAAGATTTTGTCCGGAGCATATCTCTGAAAGTATAAAAGCTATTGACTTGAAACTTCATAGGTGGATAGATGTCATTGAGGAGAAGTGCAGTGCACAAGAACCACAACTCTTGCTTGCATAATTTTGGAGTTATTGCGCTTTGTTGTTTTAAAGACTTGGATTTTGTCCGGAGCATATCTCTAAAAGTATTAAAGCTATTGACTTGAAACTTCATAGGTGGATAGATGTTATTGAGGAGAGGTGCAGTGCACAAGAACCATAACTCTTGCTTGCATAATTTCGGAGTTATTGCCCTTTGTTGTTTTAAAGACTAAGATTTTGTCCGGAGCATATATCTGAAAGTATTAAAGCTATTTACTTGAAACTTCATAGGTGGATAGATGTTATTGAGGAGAAGTGCAGTGCAAAAGAACCATTACTCTTGCTTGCATAATTTTGGAGTTATTGCCCTTTGTTGTTTTAAAGACTTAGATTTTGTCCGGGGCATATCTCTAAAAGTATAATTCCTATCAACTTGAAACTTCATAGGTAGATAGATGTTATTGAGGAGAAGTGCAGTGCACAAGAACCACAACTCTTGCTTGCATAATTTTGGAGTTATTGCCCTTTGTTGTTTTAAAGACTAAGATTTTGTCTGGGGCATATCTCTGAAAGTATAATAGCAACTAACTTGTAACTTCATATGTGGATAGAACTCGTTGTGGAGAAGTGCAGTGCACAAGAACCACAACTCTTGCTTGCATAATTTTGGAGTTATTGCCCTTTGTTGTTTTAAAGACTAAGATTTTGTCCGGAGCATATCTCTGAAAGTATTAAAGCTATTGACTTGAAACTTCATAGGTGGATAGATGTTATTGAGGAGAAGTGCAGTGCACAAGAACCATAACTCTTGCTTGCATAATTTTGGAGTTATTTCCCTTTGTTGTTTTAAAGACTAAGATTTTGTCCGTAGCATATCTCTGAAAGTATTAAAGCTATTGACTTGAAACTTCATAGGTGGATAGATGTTATTGAGGAGAAGTGCAGTGCACAAGAACCATATCTCTTGCTTGCATAATTTTGGAGTTATTGCCCTTTGTTGTTTTAAAGACTTGGATTTGTCCTTAGCATATCTCTGAAAGTATAATATCTATTATCGAACTCATTGACAAGAAATGCATTGCCTAAATCTAACTGCCTTCAGTTTACTATCAAGCTTTTTAGGCGGGGGGATGGCCATGTCCAAAATGGCTCTTGTTGAATTTGTAGTTCACTGTGTATTTAGTAGTGGATAGGCCTCCATAAGAGACCATGACCTTTGACCTTGTTTACACAAAAGGAAATCATACTTGGCACATGCACTGATCTGGTTATAAGCTTGCATTGAATACCAATGCTCATTACCTCATGACCTTGAATTCTTTTAATTACTTTAATTTTGTTCGCATTATCTTTTTCTTACAACTTAGACGATCAAATGTTTTACACTCACAAATATACATACTTGTATTTCATACCAAGTATTGTAACCCTGTGGTCTTGAGTTCCTTTTCAAAACCTAAAACTTGGCTCATATTTTCTGATTTTCTGATACAATTGCACTTTGAGACGCTTAGGGAAAAAGTCTTGGAAAATAAAAGAAAAATGAAGAAATTCATGTGATATGTTCTTGATACCTCCACGGTCAAGGTCATAGTTAAAGGTCAAAATTGACCTTGTCTGGAGCATAGCTTCTACATTTATGGATGGATTTGAAAATAACTTGGCACAGTTGTTCTTCTTGATGAGTGCAAGTGTCATATGATATACAGTCAAGATCACTGTTGAAGGTGAAAAGACCTTGTCTAGAGCATAGCTTCTACATTTATGGATGGATTTGAAAATAACTTGGCACAGATGTTCTACTCAATGAGTGCTAGTGTCATGAAAAATGTTTGTCTTGATATGTCCAAGTTCAAGGATTAAAATAAATCCTTCTGTGCACCACATTCTCTGTGCAAATCAGTGAGCTGTACATTTTGTCCCTGGACAACCTATTTCTTGTCTTAAAATCTCATTTAGAAACTACTGATTGAACACATAATTGATCCCTGGAGGGCTCCTTATCAGTTTCTTTCAAATTATTTTGATAAAGTCCCTTTAAATAATTTTCATCAGATGAAAAATATGATTTTTATGAATAGTTCCAATTTCCATGTTTTATTTTCTGGTTAAAACAGTAGAATATATTCTCAGGTGATCTCTGTAACATTCATTCAAAATATTTTAATTTGCTAAAAATAATAGCATGTGTGTGTGTGGCAGATGTAGTATGTAGTTAAACTTTTAAAATCTCAGAGACTACAGGCAGGATTTTAATATTTCACCATGAATATTACGTGGGGTACCTTTATCCCGAATTTCTTTTAAAAAAATATTATCTTTTACTTAACCCATTCCCAAACAAAAAGATTCGAGACAAGTCCAAATTAAAATAACATGTAGAGGACAATTCTTGGTTGATGGAATTTTAAAAATCTCTGTAATTTTTGGTAAAAGCATTGTGGATAATGAAGAAATTGTTGTAACAATAAATTTCTTCATTTCATAAATGCTTTTGAAAGCTTTTTTCCTTGAGGGTGTCAACATTTTGAGGTTAAAATGGGTTTCAAGGCTGCTTTTGACACATTTTGAGTTATATGCGGCAGCTGGAGCACCTAAAAATTGATTCCTGGTTTTTCTCGCACCAGTACCACCATTACATTCTTTCCTAGCCTCCAGCTGCTATTCCACTTGGGTCCACCATTATCATTCATTGGTGAGAGACAGATGCTTGTAAGGATATGTGCCGACCCTGGGATCGAACCCACGACACCCCATGATTAAAGATTTAGAGTCTGATTTGCTTCCAACTGCCCTATGACAGCAGCTTGGGGGGCGTAAAAAAAAGCAGCATTCTATGGTAATGAATTGATCAGAAAACTCTGAATTTGCAACATTAAATCTTAGACCTCAAAGGGAGATAATACTGCTGGATGCTGTATATATAGTTTCAAGGGAAGTGACTTTTCTTAGACAGAATAACTGAAGCCATTGCATATAAGTTGATACCCTTGTTTAAAAATCCTATTAATATTCCCCTTCAATCAGTAAGTTCTGACTGGTGGTTCAAAAGCCACTTGTTTCATTTTCATCATTTACCCTTTCCTGTTTCGCAATATTTCAGACCTGTCCAAATTCAAAGGTTTTGCAGACAACAATTTAGTGTTGATTTTATTTGAAAAATAACATTTGGAAGGGTAGAAAATATTGTGGAAAAAGGTCAAAAGCAATTTCTTCTTTTTCAACAATGTTTTTCAAGTATAAAACCACAGGGACGTAAAAACCAGGGATTGAACAGGAAAGGGTTAAATCTGTTAAAAGCATTGATTGAATGTGGTTTCATACTACTTTTAACAGTTAACCCATTACCACACAACAAAATTTAGACAGGTCAAAATTAGAAAATGTTGCAGACGTCATTTTTCAGTTGATGAAATTTAAATCTTTTTCGTCTTTTGAGGTAGATGTGGATAATGAAGAAATTGCTTGTTTTCATGGAGCGTGTGAGGAAATTGGTTAATAAATAGGGAGACTACACCTGACCATAGCTTTTTGCATTTCTCACATCATAAACCATATTTTTCAACAAAAGCTACCTGCTATTCATCACACTTGGGTACGTATATTCAAATTACTCATATTACAATGACTTAACCCATTACCACACAACAAAACTTCAGACTGGTACAAATTGAAAGAAGTTGCAGATAGCAAGCTTGAGTTGTTAAGATTTTTAAAAATATATGTCTTTTCTAGGGTTACCTGCAAAGTTGGCCATTTTGCTATTAGCTCACCTGAGCATAACTTACTCATGGTGAGCTTGTGTGATCATTGATTGTCTGTTGTCCCATTGTCAGTCATCAACAATTCAGTGTTATTACTCTACTGATTACAATTTTAGCTCAATACTCCTAACACTTGCTGAAAATATTTGTATTTATCATGAGTAAGATCACTAATGCATATGATTTCAATCCATCTAATATCACAGATAAAGGGGCATTGTTGACAATTTTTGTGCTGCCACTCTATAAGTGACAATTTTGACTCAATCTTTCTCAAACTTGCTAATGATTCTCCAGATAATGAATTTGGTTGTATTGTTGTGCCTTAAGGACAGTTTCATTGTTACCACTCTATTGGTCACAACTATGGCCTTAACTTTGTGTGGTCATCAGAATGGTTCCTCTATTGAAATTCAGCATTTTCAGTTGATAATTGATATTACAATTTGAACCCTGTAATGAAGTGCTATATTTGCCGTCTTGTTTAATGTGACCTTGGGTTAGGAAACTAAGGTTTACTTGACATGAGCAACGCTCATGATGGAATAAATACATAAATGTAAAGCTACAAATTGTGGGGGATAATTTGTACTTTAACCCATTCCCACACAATCCTGCTTTTGAAAGCCTCTGAAAACATTTTTGGAAGATGAGGAATTTGCCTGTCACATGCAATTTCTTCACTATCCACAATGCATTCATCACACCCGGTAATCTCGGGCTCCATCTCTTTTTGGAGAACAGTGCAAAAAGGAGACAATGATACTTCCGATATGGAGCCAAGGACCGGAACTGAACAGAAAAGGTAAATAAGACAGTGCACCTCGCGTACAATTTGATCTCCTATTAACCTATTATACATTTTCCCAAAACGTCCAGAGTTTCATACCACATAGAAATGATTATATTATCCGTTGGCGGTGATAGATTTCAAAAATAATTCCGTTTGTGAATAGAAACTTGAATCAAAGTTTGGACATCGGACCCGATCAAACACGAAAATGAGGAATCTTGTCTCCCGCACCGAAACCTGGTCTCCTTCTCATCTAAGAAAATCCGCAAAAGGGGTAGGAAAACGCAGTTCTTTGTGGTAACATTATTGTATATCAACACGTTATCATTCATTACACAGTCACTGCCACTTAAATCTTTCAGAACCGTTGATTACATGGATTTGAACGATTTCAACACTCATTTTCGTGTTTGATCGGGTCCGATGCCCAAACTTTGATTCAAGTTTCTATTCACAAACGGGATTATTTTTTAAATCTATCACCGCCAACGGATAATATAATCATTTCTATGTGGTTTGAAACTCTGGACGTTTTGGGAAAGTGTGAAATAGGTTAATAGGAGATCAAATTGTACGCGAGGTGCACTGTCTTATTTACCTTTTCTGTTCAGTTCCGGTCCTTGGCTCCATATCGGAAGTATCATTGTCTCCTTTTTGCACTGTTCTCCAAAAAGAGATGGAGCCCGAGATTACCGGGCGTGATTCTTCCTCATTTTTTTTTTAAATCATCAACTACAAATTACTGTATGCAACTTCTTTGATTTTGGACCAGTTTATACCTTTGTTGTTATGGGTTAAACATCTCAACAAAACTACCTTTGAAGTTACTCATTAGTATTAGCTTTACAAGATACATGTAATTCAATGGAGTATCCACAACATGGGGTTTCACTGAGGAATAAGGATACTAGGCTGGTTTTATCCTATCTTATCTAGACCTCTGTAGTTGTTGAAGATATGCGCTGTATAATATAGGTGAGTTTGTAATCTATCCTTTAACAGTAACCTTGACCTGGGGTAATTGTAACGAATTTAATGCATCATTTTAGCAATTAACCCATTACCAGACAGCAAAATTAAAGACTTCAAGTTTGAAAGGATTTGCAGAATAAAATTTAATGTTTATTAAACTTCAGATTTTTTTCTTACATTGTGGAAAATGAAGAAATTCTTTGTTACAAGCAATTTCTTCAATTTACACAATGTTTTCCTGATTGACTTCCTTGAGTGGAGTCAAAAAAGCATCATTGTGTGGGAAGCGGGAATGGGTTAAAGAAACAAGAGGACCATGATGGTCCTAAATCGCTCACCTGAGGCATCTGCAAATTACAGTACTTTTTCGTATAAAAAAGGCACAACTTGAGCAAAATGAATAGAATAAATATAAGATTTTGGGCTTTGTACAAAACAATCCAGTAATACTTTACAATTAAAATGAATGCCTTTTGCCTTATAGTTTAATCCATTACCAAACTATCCCAGAATTTGTCACCCTCAGGGAAAATAGGTTTAAAAAAGCATTTTTAGAAAGGGAGTGACAAGCAATTTCTCTATTTCTATTTAAGTAGAATTCTTCATGCAATGTGATTTACGCAATTTTTGACCCCAGGAGCACAGACGTTTTTTATCCTAAGAGCATATTTTCCTGAAACATAGTACAAAATTATTTAGTCATGCTACATACCAAATATGAATGCCCTTCACCTTATATTTCAGAAGGAGAAGCCTTTTGAAGTTGCTCTAATTTGATGTTTTCCAAAATTTTGGACCTATAGGGCAGTGCCACATTTTATCCCAGGGCTAAGATTTTAGCTAACATGGTAGCGAACCATCTGTTTAAGCTATATACCAAATATGAATGCCTTAGACTTTGTAGATTGGGAGGAGAAGACTGTTGAACATGGTCTAATTGAGCATTTTTAAGAACTTTGGACACCCAGGGAAGGGGTGATTTTTAACCTACAGGCATAATTTAATCAAAATTGATAGATAACAGCCAGGCTATGCTACACTCAAAATATAAATTCCCTCCGCCTTAAAATGAAGGATTTTGTTTTCTAACATACTCAAATTTTGCATTTTTCTCAATTTTTGGACCACTAGTGCTGGGGCGTTATTTACCCTAGAAGAACAACTTTAAATGATATAGTACAAAACCATCTAGTTATGCTCCGTACCCAATATGAATATCCTAAACCTTATAGTTTAAGAGGAGAAGTCTTTAAACTTCTTCAGGGGCAGGGCCATTTTTGACCTCAAAGATTAAATATTTAAAAACTTGATAAAGAACCATATGATTAAGCTCTATACAAAATATAAAACAATAACAAAGATTTACTAAAATTTCCCAGTTTCATATGCTGCGGTTACAACAGTTTTTCACTGAATGAAATTCTTTTAACAACTTTTGAAGAGCTTCACTCAAGGAACATCCCAGCAAAGTTTCAGCTTGATTGGCCCACTGGTTTGGGAGGAGAAGATTTTTAAAGATATTTAAAGAATAACTAAAGATTCCCATTTCATATGCCGCGGTTACAACAGTTTTTCACGGAATGAAATTATTTTTTCAACTTTTGAAGAGCTTCACCCAAGGAACATCCATGCAAAGTTTCAGCTTGATTGGCCCACTGGTTTCAGAGGAGAAGATTTTTAAAGATATGTAAAGAATAACTAAAGATTCCCATTTTCATATGCCGCGGTTACAACAGTTTTTCATGGAATGAAATTCTTTCAACAACTTTTGAAGAGCTTCACCCAAGGAACATCCCTGCAAATTTTCAACTTGATTGACCCACTGGTTTTGGAGGAGAAGATTTTTAAAGATATTTAAAGAATAACTAAAGATTCCCATTTTCAAATGCCATGGCAACCAGAGTTTTTTACGGAATTAAATTCTTTTAACAACTTTTGTAGAACTTCACCCAAGGAACATCCATGCAAAGTTTCAGCTTGATTGGCTTACTGGTTTAGGAGGAGAAGATTTTTAAAGAAATTGTTGACAGACAGATAGATGGATGGACAACATACAACTCCCGAACACAATAGCTCACCTTGCACTTTGTGCTCAGGTGAGCTAAAAAGCATTATTCCGTACTAAATCGAAGATATTACAAATTCCTCCTAAGATGAGTTAGATACAATTTTGTCATTTGAAAACTTCAATTTTGGGTTCAAATGTAACTAATAATGATTATGGAGAACAAGATTGGCAAGTTGTGAAGGATTCTATCCCAATAAATGCTCCTGAGATGTTCAGTTTTAACCTTGGGTCTCTTCTACTGTGAACTAGAAAACATGGGAAAACATTTCTCATGATACTAGTACTTCTCACAGAAAAAAGGTGTGAAAAGCTATTTAATCAGACAACAAATATTAGAATAGTCTTAATTCGAAAGAAGATGCAGACAACAAGTTTTAGGTGATGAAATTTTAAATATCTTTGTCTTTTGGGGTAGAAAACATAGTGAGAAATGGAGAAATTGCGTGTGACAAGCAATTCTTTTTCTTCATTTTCCACAATGTTTTTCAAAGATTTTTTCTTGTGGGGGGTAAAAAAGTATAATTGTGAGGGGTTAAAATATAAAATTGTTGAAGGACTGCTCTTGACATCAATTGGACATATACACACACAAACACACTTATATGGACGAAGGTTACTCTTTAGTTCTTTAAACATTTGTTATCAGTAGCATAAAATGTTGGGATATATGAAATTGCATGTAAAATCATTTGTTTTACCACTATGTCATGTACCCTTTCGGATAAAAGAGGTCAAAAGCTCTATTTGTGCTCGGATGGATTTTCATGAAAAATTATTGACACATCAGTCTATGGATGATAATTTAATTTTCACCAAAAATGTACTGCAATGACTGTAATTTTCAATATTTTGGCAAAAAATGCCTTATCAAGAAAAGGAAAATAATTATGGCAATTTAATGTACATTAAATTAAATTTAAAATTTAATTAAAAAATTAAAATGTTGACCTTTTCATTTTCTTCATAGACATTTTTTGCCGAAATATTGAAAATTAGAGTGATTATGTATGTTTAAACAGTTCCCTGAGGAACATTATTGTGAGTGTCAAATAATATATTTAGCTGCAATGAATAACAATGAGATAAATCAATATTTCAATGGCATAAATCAATATTTCAATGGCATGAATCAAAGTTCAATGGTATGAATCAATATTTCCATGCATAAAACAATATTTCTATAAACATTTGAGCCTGAGAGTATAATTCCAAACCATGTTAGTCTAGACCCAGTAAAATAAGAATATTCCCTGATCACTAAACCATTCCAACAAAATCACACTTTTTGACGTCCCTCAATAAAATCACTGAAAAACAATCAGGAAAATAGAGAAATTGCTTGTAATAAGCAATTTCTTCATTATCCACAATATTTTATACCAAAAAAGACATAGATTTATTCAAATTTCATCGACTAAAAAATGTTGGTTGCAACTTCTCTCAATTTAGACCAGTCTACAAATTTGTCATCTGGAAATGGGTCAGTATCTTTTTACATAAGCTATAGTTAGACTAATTAAACTGTGCAGTGCAAAGGCTGATCTTAGTCTTTACTTTATACACAGTTAATTGTTAGAATTATCACACACTGGCTGATTAATCCATATCTGTAATCTAAACATAGAAAAAAATACAGTGACAAGGATGAATGGACAATAATGGAAATCTGTAAATCTAACAAGAGGACCATGATGGTCCTAATTTGCTCACCTGAATCATCTACTGTTTAAAAAATGCAAATGGAGCCAAACAATTATTACCAGCTTCATGAAGATTGATCAGAAACTCTGGCCTCTGGAGTGTAAACAAAGAAATTGTCATAAAGGTCCCTTTTCCCATGTTTTCCTATAGAACCTTCCCATAATCTATAGGGTTCATCCTAATTACCTCATAACCTAACAATTATCCTGACCAAGTTTAATGAAGATTGAGCCAAAATTGTGGCCTCTAAGAGTGTAAAAAAATAAATTGTCATTAAGGCCCCTTTTCCTGTGTTTTCCAATAGAACCCCCCCATAACCATTAGGGTTGTTCATTCTTATACCATAACAATTATTCTGGCCAAGTTTCATTGCAATTGAGCCAAAATTGTGTACAGAGTAAACAAGTGTCATTAAGGCCCCTTTTCCCCTGTTTTCCAATAAAACCTTCTCATTATTAATACGGTACATCCTTATGACCTATCAATCATTCTGGCAAAGTTTCTTAAGGATGACATTATACAATTCAAGGCCAGTAGCATGTGTTTAAAAAAGGTAGTACGGTTTTCACCCTTAATGTTGAAACTACAACTTGAACAAGCTGTAGCTACTATGTTCATGTTGCCAAGCCGACAAATATGCTTCACATAAATGGTGGCCAACATTTGAATTCAAAGTTAAATTCCACACTAAATGAATGATTCCATTGGTTGACTTATTAGTTAATTGAAAGCTGCGATTGATCATTTGGGAAGGGGACGAGATTCAACACAGATCACTGAAAGTTTATTTTCAAAATGCAGCAAATTGTTTCATGTTGAATTCGCAATTGTATGCGGCTTTATGTCTCACTTAACAGCTGAGGTCATGATTATGGGGCCATGGACTTGGTCAAAAGTCTCATCCGAAAGATTAAAGCAGAGGGGTATCAAATCAGGGACCCCTTACACTAGAGTTAAATGAGTTTACAGTTAACCAAATCCATTAATTTAATGTTTCAGGAATGAAGGTCAAATAGCTTTAGAACACACTCAGAGATGGTTCTCAGAAAAATTTCTTCTGTAGCATTGGCACTGGATCTATGACTCTTAAACAAGTTTGGTCCCCAAATCGGCCAAGGAATTTCAGAGATGATTTCAAAAGAATAACTTCAAGATTTCTCTTAGTCTGATAAGCACTGCCATGCCAGACCATAATTTCTTGGTGAATTAAAATTTAGCAAACAAGTTGCAAATAGTTCACCTATGTACCATTCTTATCACGTATGGTCCCAATTGGCCAGTGACTTGGGCGAGAAAGGTTTCTGAAAGATTATTTCATGACTTAAGTCAGAACCCCATCCCTGATCACTTCTGCATCTCTCTGTGAATTGAAATTTAACAAAAATATTTCTTAAAGGATAAATCAAAGGAGCATTCTTACCAAGCTTGGTCAAAATTGGCAACTAGTTTGGGAGAAAATTGTTAACGAAATATCTAAGTCTGATAATCCCTACTGCTCACATTTTTTTGCTAATTAAAATTTCATGCACAAAATTTGTAAAGGTCACCCCAGGAACATTCCTGGTAAAAGAAAATGGCCCAGTGGTGTAGAGATTCATGATAAAACCAAGTCTGACAACACCCTCACCCGCCCCATTTTTATGCTAATCAAAATCTTACAAGTTTTGTAAATAGTCATCTCAGGAATATTCTTGCCTAAATTGATCCAAATCAGCAGAAGTTTTAAAGAATTATTTCATAATTCCCCTAAGTCTGATAAGCTTTGAGTAGCTGAGCCTGCCTATTTTTCGCTAATCAAAAGTTTATAAACAAGTTTTGTTAACCCATTCCCACACAATGAAATTTTAGACTGGTCCAAATTGGTAGAAGTTGCAGATAACAATTTCAAGTTTATGGAATTTTAATGCTTATCATGTTTTTGGATAGAAAACATTGTGGATAATGAAGAAATTGCTTGACAAAAGCAATTTCTTCATTATCGACAATGTTTTCGAAAGCTTTATTCTTGAGGGGCGTAAAAAAGGGGGATTGTGTGGGAATGGATTAAGTGTCACCCTAGGAATATTCCTGCACAGTTTGATCATTGGCTCAGCAGTATAGGAGGATAAGATTTCTCAAGAATTTGTTGACAATGGACATCTTGTGCTCAGTTCAGCTTTAAACACTTGCAGAGACAGCAATTCAAAGTGAAACATATTAACAACTTGGTAATATTTAGTGTTAAAGATAAAATGTGAAAACAAAGAACTTGATTGTCCAAAGTTTTTTAGTTCAAATTAATACATATGGTCTTCAAAACAAGATGGTGGTTATAGATTAATTAGAAGAATAATTCCTAAAAAGATGTTTTTCATATATAAATGCACAAAATAGTAATGTTATTTATTAAAAGTTTGATCTTGATAGCTGACCTTGTCAGATGACCTTGAACTTGTCATAAATTGATGTGCATATATGTACCTTTGCACAATAAATGAGTACTATATCTCGAACAGTGTTAAAGTAAAAGAAAAATGTTGGTTCGCATGTTAAATTTTCTGGCTAAAGTCTTGAAAGGAATTAAAAAAAATTCTAGACCTAGATTTTATTGCCCTCATCACGCTCATATGGTTAAAAGCTTTCTGCATACCAAATATGAGCATTGTAGCTTAATTTCAAGTTAAAAGGAAATGTTTAGTTTGCAGGTTATCTATTTGACCAACTGAAAATGAATGCAAGCACAGGACACTGGTTTATCCATGCTGGAATATAAATGCTCCTTGTTTGAGGGTCTACTTCAACTGAGATTGCTAAGACAATTTTTTTCTGTTAGAAACCTCAAACAAAGTCAACACTGTTCCCAATCTGGAAATACAATCACACATTCAGGATTTGTCATCTTCTAAGTTATCTTTTTTATCTACATCAGCTTTCTCTCCATATTCTTCCATTTGTTTCTTCAGCTCTCTTTCTATCATTTTAGTTCTGTCACAAAATCCTAGATTTCCTTTTCCAAAAGAATTAGGTCCAGCTGCAGTTGGGGTATCCCTGAAACATACTAAACAACCTCAATTACTTTGAGCTTTATTACCTTCCTATACAGTCTCTCTTCCTCAACAAATTATTCATTTGGAAAACAATTTTCCTTTTGCTACAATATATCCCACCTTATAATGTTAGAATTCACAGACTCTGTAAATTGATGCTAATAATCTCTTTCAAATATGAAAAGTCTTTATAATACTGTAATTTAAACATTTTGACTTGTCAAACAGAACTTTCTCTCAAACACTTTTTTCCATGTCCCATAATTTTTTCCAAAGCTTTTTCGCTGCGGGAGGGGGTTGGGGTGTAAAAAAGTAGAAATAGGATATCAAGTTAAAAGCGATTATCCAGGAACTTTCATTACAAACTTTAACATTGAAACTAACATTGACATTGACCCTTAATTCTGAATGTAAAGTGATCCAGCCTTTAACTCCTTCCTGTTTTGCAAAATTTTAGACCTGACCAAATTCAAAGGTTTTGCTGACAAAATTTAATTGGGATTTAATTTGAAAATAACCATTCTGTAGGCTTGAAAATATAATGAAAAAAGAAGAAATTGCTTGTTATGAACAATTTCTTCCTTTTCTACAATATTTCCCAATCATAAATTTACAGGACCATAAAAACTAGGAATTAAAAAGGAGAGGGTTAATCTACATATTTCTAGTGATAAGATCTTTACAGTAGTACCATGTTCATTGTCATATTGAGGTTTGATGTCAATGTTCTTTCTACTATTTCCAATTTGGAATAGTCTAAAGTGCTCTTGTACAGTTACAGATTAACCCATTCCCACACAATCCTGCTGTTTTTAACCCCTAAAAAAAAGAATTGAGGAAAACAAGGTTGAAAATGAAGAATTTGCTTGTTACAAGCAATTTTTTCATTTTCAACCTTGTTTTCTTCCCAAAAAACTCTAAACCTTGAATTGTCGAATCCAACTTCTTTAAATTTTGATTGTCTGAAATGTTCAGGAGATGGAATGGGTTAAGATTGATTGAATGGGTTTAACACCACTTTTAACAGTATTTCAGTCATATTGCAGTGACTAGAGCACAAAACCATGGATTCATGGTATATCTCATAACAGTACTACCACTACATCTTTTATTGCTCATTCACATAGGTTTACAATTATCCACCTATTGGTTGGAGACAAATGCCCTATCACTACGCTATGGCCGTTGTAGAACGGGTTAAGAACTCCACTGTTTTTCTACATTACCTCCCTACATTCCTCATTCTCATTTTGGCTTCAGGTGGCATTTCTTCCTCATCACTCTGTAACAAATAAGTAAAACAAGTTACACTAATTACCACTTGAACAAATTTTAAACTGCTCCTAATTGACCAATTGCAGTTATCGATCAAGGAATCAATCTACCAATCAAATCATTCAATCAGCCCTTAAAGGAGCTTTGAACTCAAACAAAGGCCGCCATTCTTCCACTTCTTTGCATGTTTGGCGACTTAAATGTTGTAACTACAGATTATTCAAGCTATTGTTATGACATTTTGGTCGCCAACCAATCATTCTACATTTTTGTTTCATGCTACTTGCCATAGATTTTGCAAAATAAGGCCGTTTTAAATCAAAGTGGAACTTCCTGTCAGAGTCAATGGGCAGGGCCAAAGTAGTAAATACAGTGGTCAATTAGGGTCACACATAACAATTCATAGTACTGTTAAATTGAAACAAGAAGAATGTTTTGCCAAAAAGTGTTGCCAATGAAAACTGCCACCTAACTGTGGCATTAGAAGTCTCATAATATAATAGGAAGAATTCTCTTTAGCTCAGTTTTTATCTTAGGTTCTAGTTTGCATGTGTTTTGGGCACGCCAAAATCCGTTGTTTTTTCAGCTTTACATTTGTTGAGGAAGGTAGGAACTTTTCCAATATTGGCCACTGAATCATTAAAGAGATTAGAGTAGATGCAGAGTAAGGTCCTTCATGCCATAAACAAATCCCATATGACAAATTTTAGAATGGTCAAATTTCATATAAGTTACTTACGACAATTTCAAGTTGGTATAATATAGGGGGTCTTCTTGAGAAGAAAAATGGTGAACTTGCTTGTAACAAGTTATTTCTTCATTTTCCACAATGTTTTCTCAAGCTATATCACTTGAAGTGGGTCAAAATGTGGGACTGAGTGCGAATGGGTTAACCCATTCCAACACAGTGATGCTTTCTCACGCCCCTTAAGAAAAACTATTGTAGAAAATGAAGAAATTGAAGAAAGATGAAATAACCTAAAATTTCGTGAACCTTAAATTGTTGTCTCTAACTCCTTTCAATTTGGACTAGTTTAAAATTTTGCTTTCTGGGAATGGGTTAAAAGGCTTATTGAAACTGAACGTCTTCTGTACATGAGGAATGTTATAGGAGACCACTCTACTCTGACAGCATACCATTCATAGATTTACAAATACAACACATTACACTTGTGTTAGGGTGAATATTCTATTAGGTAAGAGCACTCTACTCTCGGCCTCTAGTTTTGTGGTCCGCATGGGTTCAAGACATGAATGCATTGGTAATTTTTCAGCTCTGCATTTTTCAATGCATGTTTTTATTCAGAAGATCAGCATTTTTTTATTCCTATTTTTGTCTAAGACTTTTCATTTTACAAATCAAAGTTTAGAGTTGAGAGTTTTAGGGTTAAGACAAGATCTCCTGCCTTGAATACTGTTCTAAAGGTCCCTTTAGCATTACAAATTATTTTCAAGTGGCACATTTTTCTTGGGATGGAGGTCATTTTAGCCAATCTATTCATATAGATCTACATAAAAATGTGTAAGATATCTACCTAAAAACTCAAGTCATGCTTGTTTACAATTCTGACCTCTGACCTTCAACTTTAATCTTTGCCAAATTTTATTTCAAAGTCACATAGTCAATTCATGAATAATAACTGCACCATTTTGAATTGAAATCAAAAAGCAGGAGGCCTATGAGGGCTTGTGATACTCTACTGGCTCTCTGAAAAATTTATGCAGTTTGTCAAAGACACAATTAAAACAATTATCAGTGGTTAAGGACATCTTGTAGAAGCTTATGTCAGACATGATGCAATATATAATCATGAAATACATGTATCTAATGAAGATAGAAATCAAACTAACTTCCTTAAAGTAGTTCAAAGAGCAAAGTCCATCTCAAGGTGAAGTTTTGTGCAATATGTAAAAATAAAGCTATTTCAAGCTATTTCATTTCAGTAAGTCAAAAGATACAATTTCCATACTAGATTCAAAGTGAAAGCCATTTACTTGAAAGTAAGTATTGAGAGTTATAATCATAAAATATAAATGAATAAAAAAAACTGCAGCAAACACTTGAAGGTAGATCAAAGGTTAAGGTCACTTTGTGAAAGCATACAACCAGAGGTCAGGTCACAGAGGTCAGGTCACAATACTAGATGTAAAATCAAAGGACTGAAGGTTCTAAAAATACACATAAAATTTTAAGATTGGTCCAAATTGAAAGAAGTCAATACAAAAAATTATTTTTTTTAATGGAATATCTGTCATGTAGGGTAGAAAACACTGTGAGAAAAGAATAAATTGCTTGTAACAAGTAATTTCTCCTTTTCTCACAATGTTTTCCCTAAGTATTATTCTTCAAATTGTAAAAAAATATGTTATTTTGGAGGAATAGGTAAAGTGTTGAGAAAAAGGCTTTGGAAAACATTGTGGACAATGAATAAATTTCTTGTAACAAGAAATTTCTTCAATGTCCATTATGTTTTCTACCCCCAAGGTAAAGAATTTCTAAATTCCAGCAACTTGAAATTGTCATCTGCAACTTCTTTCTATTTCAACCAGTCTATGATTTTGTTGTGCTGTATTGGGTTAAAGGGTCAATTCTAACTTGTTACAAGCAATTTCTTTATTGTCCACAATTTTTTTATAACATATGGCAAAGATTTTCTAAATTCTACCAAGTTGAGATTGGTACCTGCAACTGCTTTCAATTTGAACCAGTCTAAAATTGTGTTGTGTGGTAATGGGATTAAATATATAATCCACATTTCCCGTTGATAATAATAAGCTATTATCAGAGCAGTAACCAATAAGACCTAACCCTTCTTTCTACCATTCATCTTCTTGATCTTTTTTTCCCTGAAATTAGGTGTTAATCGGTCCATCCATGTATACATACACAAAAACCTTGAAGTCTCAGAAACTCACAATAAACTTTAAACCATTTAACACAAAACACCCTGCTGAAACGATTGTAAAAAATCTGCCCTCTTAATTGAGTTTTGTATGAGATATGAGATACAATAATGATATGTATCCAGTTAATCAAGAAACTTACAAGATTATCCTTGTCATTCAATTTCTTCATTTCAAATAGGCCCCAACCCCCTGGAGCATCACCCCTGGAGACCCAAGGGTAATGATTTTAATAATTTTGAAAAGGTCAATATACTGGTATTTCATGCGAAATACCAAGGCTCTATGCCTTTTGGGTCAAGAGGAGAAGATTTTTAAAGAATATTTTAAAATTTCAAACTTGTTGCCAAGGCAACCAGAGTTTTCAACATGAACAATTTAAACTCTTTAGCTATCTTATTACAGGGCCACCTAAGGAACATTTCTGCCATATTTGGGTCAAATTGGTAAAATGATTTGGGAGTAAATGTCATAAAAACTTGTTCTTTATTTTTTCATAAACCCCTGCCCCTGCAAAATATCACAGCTCTAGGTCTTCTGGATCAGGAGGAGATTATTTTAAAATTTCACTTCTATTGCCATGGCAACCAGAGTTTTCAACAGATTTCAATTTTTTAGCTAATTTGAATGGGACCACTTAAGGAACATTTCTGCCAAATTTGGTTCAAATTGGCCCAGTGGTTTGTTTGAGATGTTGTTTAAAGAAATTGTTGACAGACAATACAAGGACACTAGACAAAAGGGGATCACAATAGCTAACTTGAGTACGACATGCTCAGGTGAGGTAAAAAGTTGCAGACTACAGTTTTATTTTTACAGAAAAAACTCGATTGTTTGAGATTGGGTGAATTGAATGTCAATCAAGCACCCTTTCCTGTTCTACTTGAAAGAGTTAAATAAATTTCAAATGGAATCATCCCTATGATGGTACAATCATTCTAAGCATGTTTGAAGAGAACCCCATGAAAAATGTGGACTTACAAGCAAAACAAAAAAAAGTGAATGGATGCACTGATGGCTGGAACACTGAATAGCTATAGCTCTTCTGGCATTCAGTAGAAAATGTATAACAATTGGACCAGTTGACAGACCTTGGTCAAATCTGTGTCTAATTATCATCCAAACAATGTTTCACCTACCAAATGATTAATTTCAAATGATCATTTTTTACCCTTTCATTTAGACTGGTTCAAATTTGAAGAGATTGCAGAGGACTATGAAAATTAGACACAATTTAAAATGAAACAATCCTGGTGGTAGAAAATATTAGGGTAATGGGGAAAATTGCTTGTGACAAGGAATTTATTCTTTTTCCAAAATGTTTTTTCAAATACAAAATACCGTGTTTGTACAGGAAAAGGTTAAGGGGAGCATGAAAAGAACTGGTATTTACCTCACTATCTTCATTGAACACAGAGGCAACTTTTACACTCTTGGGTAGAACAGATGTGGTCTCTTTCTTATCCTGTAAAAAAAGTCATTACCATTACCATACAAGCCTGCATTTTGACTCACCTAAAGATAGATATTAACCCTTGTCATGATGAACCCGGGATATTCCAGTTTTGGCAGGAGTTGAAGACTAAGACCAGACTGCACTTATGTGCAGGCTGATCTTGGTCTATACCTTCTGCTTGTACTTTTCCTGCCAGAGTTGCTTAAGAAGTTGATTTCTAAAAAAATATTGATTTTTGAAGAACAACTTCTATCAGTGCTTTCAGCCCTTTGATTTGACAGCAATTCAGTAAGGTAATTTATACAGCATGACAAGAGTTAAAGAAACACTTATGGGAAATGGAGATATCTCATTGTTACAATCAACTTCTTCTTTCCTAAAAAGGATTTCTATCCCTTTATTCAGATTTCAAGCAGTTAAAAGTTTTGTCTGCAATTATTTCAATTTTGACCACTCCATAATTTTGTAATCTCATATGGTAAAGTGTTGAATTTGGTGATCATGATATAAAGATCATTCTACTACATAATCAAGATATGATCCACAAATGAGGGAGGCCAGCACAACCAACTGAGCTCTGATACCAAGTTATGTTAGATGTTTAACAGCATTATTTTGCAAAATGTATGGTCAGTAACATGTCATATAACAAAAACGTTTAGAGTTATGCCCCTTATTGGTATAGATTGCTCTTAAGATAGTACACATATATTCAAAGTTTCAATGTAAGATTGGGCAGACAGGCTAGCTGACCTCATTTCATTCTTTGGGCCTTGCAGAAAATGTTCTGAATGCAGGATGGCCTTACAGTACATCAAAAGTTTGGTACAAAACTATAGCAAGTGCAATTAATTATATAGTCAACAACAATAATTTTTCTCTTTTCACTATAATTACATTTTTTTCAAATTTCAACATTGACTGACCCCACTGAAGAGAACCTGGTAATTTTTTTCAAATATTTGTTTTTAACCCATTCCCACACAGTGGCACTTTTTGACGTCCCTCAAGAAAAACAACTGAGAAAACATTGTGTAAATTGAAGAAATTGCTTGTAACAAGCAATTTCTTCATTTTCCTCAATGTTTTCTATACAGAAACTTGAATAATCTAAGATTTCATAAACTTTAAATTGTCGTCTGAAACTCATACACATTTTGACAAGTCTAAAATTTTGCAGTCTAGTAAAGGGTTAAGAAATCCCAGGTTGTCTTTTTTATGATGGGTTACAAAAAAAAAAAAAAGAATACAAATTCATACTTGTGATGACATAGACATTTTAATTGGTACATTCTTCTTTGGACCTCCAATGTTCATGCTGATACCCATTCCAAGAGGTTTCTTTACTGTTAGTTTAATTCCATCCCCTTGTTTCAGCCCTTGGCTCTCATCTCTTTGTTTCTTTCCATTGCTTGAGTCTTTTTCCTCAAAAGCTGCATCCGACTTGCGTTTCTGTTGAAGGTTAACATGTTTATTGCCTTTTTCAACAGTCCCTGCTGAGAAAAAACTGAGAAAATTGTAAAAACGAATTAGCACCAAAACAAAAACATACTTTTTTTCTGAAACATTTCTCAAGCACTGCTAAGTGACAACCTTTGAGAGTCAAGATACAGTGTCAGTGTATTCAAACCAAATCACTCCTGGCTTTGGTCTTTTGAAACTTTGTTAACAGTTGTGACCTAGAGGCTTTAAGCACCTGAATCACTCCACCGGCTTGAATTAACAGACCATACAGATGATTTTGTTTTGTTTAAAAAATCAAATTGAGGGTAATCAAAAGATTATTTCTGTTAAATCTAGTTAAAATCCATTCTCCACTTTCCAAGAAAGGTTTTTGAAGTTTTCATTGTGTACCATACATGGAATTTAGCCACACCCATAATTGCAATGAAACTTACACTGATTGAAATCTTTGAATGAATATGAAAAAAATTCACTAAAGGATCACTCCAGTAAAATTCTATTGTAATCCATCAACCAGTTTTGGAGAAGAATGATTATTTTTCAAGTTTTTTACTATATACCATACATGGAAATTAGCACTGCCCATTAAAGCAGCATTTTTTATCTGATCAAAATTCTTTGAATGAATCTTCATCCTAGGTTTAATGAAGTGAAATTTGATTAAAATCCATGAACTGGTGTCTGAGAATGTTTTCAAAGTTTCCACAATAATGAAATTAGCTATGCCCACAAAGAGCTGGTCACAGTCATGTGACAAATGCCCCCAAAGGACAGGGTCAAGCATGTGGCACTTTGATTTGTTTTGTAAACACAACCACATGCATTTGTGATCTATAAATGAAATTTTAATACGTATAATAATTTCTATAAATACAGAATGAAATCGAGAAATGCATTATGAACGGATTTTTATGAGGTCAAAGGTAGGTCAAAGGTCAAGGTGACTGGGTCAAGGTCATGTAAAGTGGTCCACCAAATTAAGCATCTGTCCAAATATGGAAGTAATCAATTAAAGAATAAGAGAGTAAATACAATTTAACCATTCTGGACGCAATTTAACCATTCTGGGTGCCCCTTTGACCCCCAGATTGTGACCTTGACCTTTGAGATAGAAACCAGGGTCTTTTTCGCGACATGTCGTTTGAAGCTGGTGAACATTTGTATGAAAGAAATTTGTACCAATGTGCATGATTATAGAAGTTACAGAGCGGACACTGCAAAAAGTGCAGATTTTTTACCTTTGACCCCAGATTGTGATTTTGACCTTTGAGATAGGAGCCTGGGTCTTTTTCGTGACATGTTGTCTGAAAGTGGTTAACATTTGTATGAAAGAAATTTGTATCTGGGTGAATGATTATAGAAGTTACAGAGCAGACACGGCAAAAAGTGCTGATTTTTACCTTTGACCCCAGATTGTGAGCTTGATCCTTGAGATAGGAACCTGGGTCTTTTTTGCGACACGTCGTCTTATAGCAGTGAACATTTGTGCAAAGTTATTTTGAAATCCTCTATTACAGGTAACAGTTACAGAGTGGACACGAAAGCGGGACGGATGGATGGACAGAATGACTGATTGATGGACGGATGGACAGTTCGATTACTATATGCCTCCCTTTGGGGGCATAAAAATAATATAGTAAGTGCCTTTTGGTGATTACTTTTCACCTCAGTTTCATGTTTCGATATTTTAGCGTACCAGGTAAAAGATTAAAATGAAAATGAATTTAATAAATATTAGACATTTTAATAATTGTATAATATTTTGAAGTATACATCTTATTACTTTTATTGTTTCTCATAAAATACCCAGATTCATAAACCTTAATCTAGTGATTGTACCTAAATTGAGGAACTTACCACCTTGAGATAGCCTGTAATCTAATTATTCTTTGGATATAAGAAAACAGGAATAGCTTAAAGTTCCACTTATTCTATTGTTTCTCCTGTTCGGTTCCAGTATCAAATGTGTTAAAATTAATTCAACATATTTGACTTGCATATTGAAATTTTTGTTGGTCTACTTTAGGGTCAAAAGAATTCCAAAAATGACAGTCGTACTGCAAGGCAAGTAAGGATCTCAGCACATTTTTGTGTTAACATATCTTGGTATTCAGTTATTGATAGAAAAATTCTTATAACTGAAGGCGTTTTAGAGTGTAGTCGAAACAAAAGTGCAAAATTTACGACATCAGAAAAACTTTAAATTCCAGGCCCTTATAACCAGCAAATTGATCGAGACAAGTGAAAAAATGTATTGGTAAACATACAATATCACACTTTTTTTCCTGTCTAATTCAAAGAACATGATTTGATGCAACAAAATATAATATAGATGTATGAAATTTTTTAGTACATGCATGCAATAAGAGCTGTCAGAGGACAGCAACGCTCGACTTATTTTGAGTGCTAGATAGTAAGAGCAATTCAATATCCACATTAGGCATAATTAATACCTAAGTAGTATTAGAGATAAAAAATCTTTCAATTAAAAATTTCAGTCAAACAAGAATTTTTTAAACCATAAAGGGTTAAATTCCATTACAATGAATGTCTGAGTAGTGAATCTTTGAGGATAGTATGTTGGTCACAAAGAACTGTGCAAAATTTTCAAAAGCAGCAATAGATTCTAAGTTCGAAAAGATTTAAAAATCTCACTGAAATGAATGTTAGAGAAATGAATCTGTGTCAAGATGCTCATATTATTGTGTCACAAACATGTGCAACGTTTCAAAACAATGGGTTATTGAAACAAAGAGTTATTGAACATATATATGACAGTTGCACGCAAGGTTTAACCGAGAATTTTTAAGTCCGAAAAGGGTCAAAACTCCACTATAATAATTGAGAACTTTTCTACCTGTACAAGTCTTACAAAAGTAAACAAACAGTAGTTATCCAAATCGTTACAGCTAATAATTGATCTTAATGGAAATCTGTTTAGTCGTACTAATTTAATAACAAAGGTTATGATATCTGAGCAGTAAAAATGTGTTCTCTTAATTGATTATCATTAAATGCAACAAGTAACTATGGACTAATGTCTTCAATGTTATGAATTTCTGAATCTAGCCTTACTATGATAACATAGCCGCAGACTTAATATCTCCGTCAGATTATTAAAACCCATTACCACTTAATCCTGCAATTTTACCCAATAATAATATACAGCTTTGTAAAACGTGTGAAAAGAAATAGCATATAACAAGCAATTGACCCTTGCCATTTATTTCTAAATCTAATTGCTGTATAATCTCATGTGGAAGTGGGTAGAAGATTGGGCTATGTTATGGGTAGCTGCGATATGTAGCCCCCTTTTTGATAATCTGCTGTGATGATCAGAACGGTCACACTAAAACAAGCCCTACAGAGATTTATAGCCCTACAGACGCCCTACGGCATTTGTACACGCCCTACGACTATAGGACCTATAATAGTGAATAATTTTGAGTTAATATGATTAAAAATAACATATTTTTTCTTACTTGAAAAAGAATTCTATGAATTTTGCTTATTTCTGATGATATTGATGTTTATAATATCACATAATTTGACCGGAAGTACTTGACGAAACGCCCTATCATTTAATTGATCGCCCAACAAATTCATGAGCAAATACCTGTCTACGTATTAGTATTTTTGCATGAGAGACAAATTATTCATGTTCTGATTTTTATCTTTATTTGGGCATAATTTCACGTTAGAAAAGACTGTTTAGATACAAAGTGATCTCAATGCAATGCAAGGGAAGCAACTCTTTATTTGCAATAAAAATAGACTGGAAAGTCCTTTTATGAAATATAGTATGGGGCGTTTAGCTTAATGAGACTCTATTTGTTACAAGCATTTTTTTGCAATGTTTTCCAAAATTCTTCAGTGTCGCAAAAAAAGAGATTGTGTGGCTGGGTTCAATGTTTATTCTCAAAAGACAGAAGTTATTTATAGTCTTCTTAAACAATTCAATATGATTTAACTCAGACTTTAATGCTAATGATATTCATGTGATCGGTAAGCGATATAGTTAATTCTTTTCTTATAGTACGGCAGCCTTTGTTTAAGGGGAATAAAAGTTCGTTGTTATGATGGTAATTGAATTTTATTGCATGTCGGAACTGGCAGCATGATAAATTTGTTTTTGGCAAGTGTTGATGAAAGAAATGCTGATAGGATGTGCACCTTAGTGAAAATAATAATAAAATTTTCAGTTTGATGATGCAATATCCAAAAACTACAACAACTGAGGAGTTGATTTTATAAACGCATTTATATAGTATTATTCCATTTCGTAAAACAGATAAAACAGATAAATAAAAAAAATAAAAAATAAAATAAAAAGGGCTCAGAGTAGAACCATGTCCACGTCGTTGAGTCTGAGAACATTTCATACCTAATTGAAATTCTGAAAAACGGAAATATAAACAGATGGGTTGATTGCTAAGAGTTCTACAGAAAAAATATTTCCATTACATTTTCACAGTATTAATTCAATTGCAAATATTGTCAAAATGTATAGCCACTTGACTATCAAAACATTTAAGCCTAGTTCAGTATTTTGTTCTTCATGTTATATGCAACAAGTACAAAAAAACAAAACAAATCAACAAAAAACTTGGTTTTTAATTCTTTACTTACTTCAACAAAATCCGTATTGAACAATACAATGACCTAACCCTTTCCTGTACAAACCAGGGCTTTTACATCACGTAAATACTTATGAAAAAGAAGAAATAGCTTGTGACATACATTTTCACCTTTTTCCACAAAATTTTCTACCATATAGGATCATTTCATTGCAAATTTGCAACCAATTTTCATCAACAACCTTTTTCGATTTGGATTTTAAAACATTTAAAATGGGTTAACTTTTTAAAATAATGCGAGAAAAGGTGAAAATAATTTCTTTTCTAACAATGTCTACATTATCAGGCACTTGAAATTAGAACAAACTTTCTCCGGGAGGCAACATCTTTCCAATTTTGTCATTGGTATCCATCCTATAGGCTTCTAGCCTATGCTAAATTGAGTTGCCTCCCTTATCTTAACAATTTTCGGCTCGAAAAATCATTTAAAACCTGAAGATAAGTTCTGAAATATTTTTATATAAAAAACCTTTTCCTTTCATAACTGAGGGGATAAGTACTTTAAAAGAAATTTGACTGAAGAATTGAGGGGCACCTCTGAGGTTTCCTCAAGTTACTTCCGGTCAGGTTTCGGCATTTGAAAACGTCAAAATCATCATAAATAACATAATTTCACAGAAAATATTTTGAAATATGCAGAAAAATGTTAATTTCGACCATATTAACTAAAATATATTCACCATTATCGCTTAAATACTCGTAGGACGTGTACAAATTCCGTAGGGCGTCTGTAGGGCTATAAATCTCTGTAGAGCTTGTTTTAGTATGACCCGATCAGAAAGAGGGCTACAATATCGAAGCCACGGTATGAGAGTTTCGGTAATTACTCTGCGTTTTAGTATATCTCTGAACCTTTCTTGACATTCTATAACTAAACCTTTGCTACTTTTTCTAATGGGGTATATATACAATCTAAAATAACAGGAATTCTATGTGAAAGTACCTATGCTCGAGTCGGCTTCGGCCATTTTGTAATTACGTCATTTAGGGACTAGCAATTTAGAAAATTATCAAATATAAACCAAGCCCGATAAAATCAATTAAATTTCAAAAATCAAAACATTTTTATATGAAATTCAATCTTCACTGATATGATATGCAGCTTTAATCATTAACATTATGGTTGTTCATAGTAACAGGAAAATACTTTTTATTAGTTGCTCCCGGGCTCCGTTCGCTTGCCGTGACCTTGCATTGAAACTTCCAACAGTATGCTGTCAACATTGGCAGTCCGAAAGGGTATCATTTTCATTTGATGATTCTGTTTATTTTTTTTTGCTAATAGGTTTCATGGTTTTTTTAAAATAAAGCATAAAAAGTAGACGTGCACAAAAGCTTTTGCTACAGTGGGTGGGGTAAGCTTGGACATGCACAGTGACTGAAAGGCCAGGTCCATACAGACAAGGCGTGTGTGTATTTCCGTTTATTTATCATCGCTACTGTAGCAGATGCCCATATGAGCGACGTCCCCACAAGACCGTTAGTTGTTACAGGAGATAGTGCAGGGAAACAGGACAAAACTACTGAGAGCTCCGCCTGGTTCTTTAATGTGCATCGATCAATAGCATCGTCACACAGGGCCTCGGTTTAACATCTCATCCGAAAGAAAATTAGTTAGTTAGTTGATATGGTCAGCCCAGGGCTCGAACCAGTGATCTTGGGGTTTGAAATCAAGTGCTCTACCAACTGAGCTAATCGGGCTGACACACAGACAAGGCGTTTTGCTACTGGCCCTTTTGTATACTGGCCCTTTCTGCAAAATGCAAGTAAAATTTAGTAAATGTGAGTTCAGAATTCCGCAACTTGCTTTTTTCTGCCAGCATATTTTTCTGGCAAATTACTAGAGCTGTAACACTACACTGGAATATTTGGTGAATCGAATAGTTTTTACTGGCGAGTACGTATCGTATTCGTCTGTCTGAGAACCGAATATTGGCGAATACAAAATGTGAAATATTTTTTCCGGGATGCCAAGTGCAAAAAACATCCAAGAGTTCATATTTATCCAACATACACAAGCTATAACGGCAGTTTCATCAAATTTATGAAGAAAGACGTAAATCTTTAAAGCCGTTGAGGCTTCGTGGTCGATTGTCAGAGAGTGTCTCTGGTGCAACTGAATACAAAATCAACGAATTTCTATTTCACTGGTAAGAGGTGACAGCTATTTATAGCTATAAATGCCTACAAGTGGCATTTTGGGTAGTGAAAGATAGATTAATTTCTAATAAAAAGGACAATCGACGCATGACTTTGACAGTCAGTCAGACCTCTGTTAATACTAACAATCATAAATTATCTTTTTTAAGTCAAAGTTTTGGATATACTTGACCTTTTAAATCAAGATTTTTAATTCAAATTCTAGTATTTGTGACCTATTCTTTCTATCTTATTGACCATTAAGTGCAGATTCTCAAGAAATTGAATGACATAATCTGTTCGAGCAAATACCAGTGACTTCAATTATGTAACATATAAATTACCTCCCTTTTAAAAATAAAAGGTAAGCTATGGCTGCATGTCCAATATACCTTGAATGTTGGCTAAAATTTAAATTTTCGTCTTTTCATTATAATTGATAAATTTCTGGTACTATAATTTTCATGTTAATTGATAAGTTTGTAACAGAATGAAATTTACAACATAATTTAAAATATACAAACTAAAAGTACAAATACGAGAAAGCCATGCTACAGAGATGGTCATTTTGATGTATTAATTATGTGTGTTGCGGATGCGTAGTCACTCAATCCAATCACCTGGACGCATTGTTTACCAATTTATTCAAATTGTTTTCTAATTTTGTGTTATTAGAAAGTGCTTATTCGTCAGAATCAAGTATGACCTTTGATCTATACCACAAAGCACTGCGCTGAAGATCAAAGTTTGTTTTACAATAAACCGAAAGTTAATTCAACACCAAGCTAACGGTGGACAAATTTGTCTTGAAATGACCGAACGAGTCTGATCGGGACGCTAGCAATAACAACAAATGTGCCAGAAATGACCACCAATCGTCTACCAAAATGTCAATGTCCAGTCCATCAAGTAAACAGACTGCGGCACTCAAAACAGTGAAAAAGTGGGAAATGGAACTCGGTCTAAGTCTGGATTACGAAGTCTGTAACTATTTTAACACCTTGAAAAATTCAACAACTTGTTGAAATTGTCATGTGCAACTTCTTTCAATTTTGACCAGTCAAAAGTAATTTTATCTGGTAATGGGTAAACAGTTGTTATTAGATGGAGTATGAATTTACTTCAGTCAATACTGGCCTAGTTTAAATCTTATCAATTACTTTTTTATCATAACGTTTATACCTGTAATTTGAAATTATACTAGTCAGCTTTCATTGTTTGTAACTTCCTAATCACTTAGATTTTAGGATGAGAAAACAGTACTAAATTAGAATACATACTGATGAGATGCCAAATGATATTACTATCCCGGAGTAGTCTGTGTATCAGATAATCAGTATGAAATATGTTGTTTATCAAATTATTGGTAATTGTCCATGTTTTGGTTAGTATGTCTACCTGTATGCTTATTCAGTCCATCACAGTGATTTCATCTGATAAGATTAATGTTACATAGACCAATTAAGGATACATGTAGGCAACAAAATTGTCTATCTAGTACCAGTGAGAGTCAGATTGAGGTTGTTTTCTAGTCAGTTACCTGTTTCTTGGTTGATGATGTCATGGATAGTTTCAGGACTCAATCACCTCATTATTAAATAGATATTAAATACACATTCTTGTTTTGTTCATGATTATTTTAATTCAACAGTTTTTACTAGCATCAAAAAGCTTACATTATTCATGTAGTATTGTAATATGACTATAGCTTATTAACTTAACTGTTAGACAGTTTGTACACTGAAATTTAGCAAGTAGAAATTATGGTTTAGCAAGTTGAAATTTGAAGCACTTGCTAAATTTAGCAAGTCAGAAAAAAAGTTAAATTTTAACCCTGCTTTCTGTCACATGGCCTTTAAGAACCTAATTACGAAATTAATGGAAACCATTCTGTTTTTGGCTCTTTTTTTGTTAACCATTACCAGACATCAAAATTTAAGACTGGTCCAAATTGAAAGAAGTTGCAGACGACAATTTAATGTTTATGAAATTTTGGATTTTTTCAACTTTCTGGGTAAAAAAATTGTGACAAATGAAAAAATTGTTTTCAATTTTTTCATTTTTCACAATATTTTTTTAAGCATGTTTTCTTGAGTAGGCGTCCAAAAGCATCAGTGTGGGAATGGGTGAAGGCAATTTCTCCTTTTGGTACAATGTTTTTATTATCATCAATTCTTTCAGAGTTAAAAAATGAAGGATTGTTTGGTAATGTTTTGATTCTAGTTTTAGCTTGCTGTTATTTTTTTTTTGGAAATAACCCCGAGGTATTGCTTTGGTAAGGTTGTGGTAGGTGTCATCATCTGCTACCATAGATTGCCACTGTTAATGAAAAATCTAATGATCATTGATTTTGACCGGAAGTGAACTTTGAACTCCTACATAAATGTATGACATTTTTGTCTGTTTTAGAAATTTAAACATAGCTACAGCTTATTCAAGCTGTTGTCATGATGTTTAGGTTGCCAATGATGGCAATGAATGATTTGACTTTATTTCATGTTGTTGAAGATTTGTTACACAAAATGATATTGTTTGTTACCTCAGTCAAACTGCCCTGTCAGAGGTAAGTGAGCATGGCCTGTGATATGTCTATGAATGAGTTATACTGACTCCATGTAATATTTTATCTTTACAGGAGCACCAAGCCTCTCAAAACTTTTAAAGTAAGTACAATTTATACATTCTTTTCCAGCCAAGAAAACAATGCTTGAATTGTCTATCAAAAATTGTTTTTGTAAGATTGCTTTGCTCTGGATTAGAATGCATTACCCATTGCTCACAAAATGACACTTTTTGATGCCACTCAGGAAAAAACAATTGGGAAAACATTGTGTAAAATGAAGAATTGCTTCTTCATTTTACATAATATTTCTTCCCGTAAAGTTGAAAAAACTAAGATTTCATAAGCTTGAAATTGATGTCTGAAATCCCTTTCAATTTTGATCAGTCAAAACTTTGTTGTCTAGTACTGAGATAACTAGTAAAATTTTGTGGCACCCACTTGCAGTGAGTGAGACTTGGTCTTTAGTAAGACAAGTCTGTGTATATGCGTTAGTGTGTCTGTTGGTCTGAGTTTGTCAAGATCGTATCTCCAACATTTATGGATGGATTTCAAAATTACTTGATGTGATTGTTCTCCCTCATTAGTAGATGTGCAATCTGAAACAAATTTTTAGACAGCCCAAGGTCAAGACTCAAGATCATACTTTTAAATTGAGCTTGTCAAGAGCATATCTTACATCTGTGGATGAATTTTAAAATGGTTTGGCTCAAATGCTCTCCATCATGAGTAGATTTGCCATTGTTACAAATGTCCAGATATCTCAAGATCAAGGTTACATCTGAGGGGCAAATGTTCAAACTGAGCTTATCCAGAGCATATCTCCTGCATTTGTGCATGGATTTCATAATTGTATGGGACACATGCTCTCCATCATTAGTAGATGTGCCTTGTGAAAGAATTTTTGAGATAAATCTCAGTTCAAGGGTCACAGCTTAAGTTCAAATATTTGGCTGGCTTGAATTGTCACCTGGAGGACTTCCTAGTAAGCTACTAGTTGTCACAGTCAGCATTGAGATATATTAGAATTGGTAACTTTGAATAATCGGTCTATCATTATTTTCTTGCCAAATAAAATCATGATATGTTACAGACTTATTAGAAAACACTTTACAGAATCCATATCACTTGTAGTAAGGGGATAAATACTAGATGTATTGCGCCTGCTTGATTGCTGAAAAGCATAAATATTTCAACTCACAAAGTGCTCTGGCTGAGCTATTATGATCGGTCTATGTCCACGTCCGTCCGTCCATCTGTCCGTTCACATTTACAAAAAAATCTTCTCCTCCTAAATTAACGATTGAATTTCAACCAAACTTAACAGAAATCCTTAGGTCATGCTTTTTCAAAATACTTCAAAGAATTGAAATCCATGAAGAACTTTGGTTGCCACGGCAACTAAGTGAAAAACTTAGAAAAGATCTTCTCCCAAGTCATAAAGCTAAGAGCTTTGATATTTGGTATAAATCATCATCTATTGAATCTCTACCAAAATACTTCAAAGAATTACCATTTGCCTTTTTCTGTGTGATCCCTGATTTTGTTTAGAAATGAAGAAGAAAATTTCTTCTCCTAAACCAGTAGGCCTAGAGTGTTGATATTTGGCATGTATCAGTGTAGAGCTGTAACGATACACTCGAATATTCGGTGAATCGAATATTTTTTTACCGGCGAGTACGTATCGTATTCGTCTGTCTGAGAACCGAATATTGGCGAATACAAAATGTGAAATATTTTTCCGGGATGCAAAGTGCAAAAAAATATCCAAGAGGTCATAGATATCCAACATGCACAAGCTATAACGACGGTTTCATCAAATTTATGAAGAAAGACGTAAATCCTTAAAGCCTAGGCGGCTCCCGTAGTCGATTGACAGAGGGCGCCTCTGATGCAACTGAATACATATTCTAGATATACTGAATCAAAGAATTTCTACTTCACTGGTGACAGCTATTTATTTGTTGTCTACAAGTGGCATTTTGGGTAGTGAATGATAGATTAACTGCACAATCGACGCATGACTGACTGTCAACGGTCAGACCTTTGTTAATACTAACAATCAAAATTCATCTTTTTTAAGTCAGTCTTAGTTCTACTAAACCTTTTAAATCAAGATTTTAAATTCAAATTCTAGTATTTATGGCCTAATTTTTCTATCTTATTGACCATTAAGTGCAGATTCTGAAGAAATTAAATGACATAATCTTTCCGAGCAAAGACCATTGTCTTCAATTATGCAACGTATTATGAATTACCTCCCTTTAAAAAAATAAAAGGTAAGCTATGGCTGCATGTCCAATATACCTTGAATGTTAGCTAAAATTTAAATATTTCGTCTTTTCATTATAAGTAATCAATTCTGGTGACAAAAATTTTCATATTAATTGGTAAGGTTGTAACAGATAGAAGTTTACAACATAATTCAAAATATACAAATTTAAAAGTACAAATACGTGAAATTCACAATATAGAGTCATGTAATTTGAAATGATCCAGCTTCAAACAATGACGGATCTTGACTTCACCCTTTGTTAGGCTTGAATTTGCCATACAACTTTGATTGCTGTTGCAGAAATAATAAAATAGTTAACTTAAAACAGCTGTCTGTATCACAGATAGACATAAGTTTGTTTCATTCTTTACTCAAAGAAATATATAGATAAATATGCCTGTTCCTGGTATAAGTTGTATTCATGAATAAATATTCATATTCATGACCCTGTATCGTGATCTGTATTCGTATTCGTCACTTTCTGTATTGTTACAGCCCTATATCAGTGCTTAATGACCCTCTACCAAAATACATGTACCGGTACTTCAAAGAATTTACATACTATGGAATTTAGTGCTATTTGATGGGATCAAATATATACCTTGAATTAAAGGAGAAAATCTTTAAAAATCTTCTCTGAAACAATTAGGAGTAAAGCATTGATATTTTGTATATATCATAAAGCCTTGAGCCTTTATACTCAGGGGAGTGATACAGGACCATCATGGTCCTCTTGATGGTATTTCTTACCGGTCATCACTTATGGCAAAATCTATGTTTCAAAATTCATAAATTTTAATGCTAGTTTAAGTTATTTTGTGCTTTTATAATGATCTAGTGTAAGCGTAAGAATGTCATTGATATACATTGTATAAGTTCAATTAATTAACCCATTGTGAAAAATGAAGAAATTTCTTCATTTTCCACATTGTTTTGCTAAATGTTTATTGAGGGGTTTCAAAATTTGGGAATGTGTGGTAATGGTTAAATTGTATATTTCTAGACTAGCAGCTGTTGTTCCAAAGCGAGGCTGCGCATCAGCTGTTGTAGCTAGAGATGAAGGCTACCAGTACCTCCCCAATGAAGAGCTAATTCCACATCACAAACCATACCCCATCACCATTGAACAACAAATGAAACACTGGGATGAGGCCAATGAAATCTTCTTTGGTAAAGATCGTGACATGAAAAACTTCCCGCATCCGGAATACGTTTTAGATCCACCACCAGTGAATTTTGGAATGGTACCAACAGCATGGTGTAAAAATGTGTATGAGAAATTAGGTGTGTCAGGTAAGATCTTGGAAAATGTCGTCAATTAATTTCAAATGAAAAAATGTTAGATTGGTACTAAATCAAAGAATAATATAAGATTAAATTGTAAAATCCTTTAAGAAATGCTCTGGGATAAAATGAAAAAATGAAATTCTTACCAGCAATTTCTTCATTTTCCACATTGTTTCTACTCAAGAAAACAAAAGTACTTAAAATTCTATTGACTTGAAATTGTCATCTGCAACTTCTTGCAATTCAACCAGTCTTTAATTCTGCCATCTGGTATTTGGTTATAAAGGAAATAATAAGTCGATTTATAGAGGAAATATTCCAGAAATATAGCGAAAGTTTAACAAGAACAAGTTATTAAGACAGATTAGTAGTTTGCCTGGTGTAGGCAAAATGCTCTGTACAAAAAATTTGCATATATATATTATAAAAAATAGATATATATATATATTTTCCCTTTCGTTCCCTACAGGGGTCTACACACTGGCTTTGGGTTCCATTTTTGCATGTATGAGCAAGGAGTGGCTGTTTTTTGATGCTCACGGTTATGAGTTATTTGTACGAGCTTTGGTTTTCACATGGTTTCTGTCTAAAATTGGTCCCTTGCTGAGAAAGAACTTTGATGACTTTATTCAGGTATTTATTTATTTTACTTTGTTTAATCCATTCCAACTCAATTACGCTTTTGGACACCCCTGAAGAAAGATGTTTTTGAAAACATAGTGGATAATGAAGAAATTGCTTGTTACAAGCAATTTCTTCATTATCCACAATGTTTTCTACCCTAAAACACTGAGATTTTTAAAATTCTCCGAACTAAATATTTTCATCCTCAACTTCTTTGATTTTGGACCAGTCTAAAATTTTGTTGTGTGGTAATGGATTAAAAAAATTGTCTCAAACTTTATTTCTGTCGAATGCAAAAACCTAGGAGAAACTCTTTTTACTTTAACAATTTCATGTACAAATCCTGTTTTTTATGTCACTATGATTTTCATACCCGCGAAAAAATTGTGGAAAAAGGAGAAATTGTAACAAGCAATTTCTTCTTTTTATACGCCCGTCAAAGACGGGACGTATTATGGGATCACCCGTGGTGTCCGGGCGTCCAGGCGTCCGGGCGGTGTCCACTTCTTTGTCCGGAGCATTACTCTGTCACCGTAAGTCCAATTGACTATAAACTTGGCAGTTATATTCTTCTCATCAATACGGAGTGCAGTGCACAAGAACCATAACTCTACCTGGCCTATTTTTTGAGTTATTGCCCTTTGTTGTTTTTCATATTTGAATATTGTCTGGAGTATATCTCTAAAAGTATTATAGCTAGGATCATGAAACTTCATGGGTGTATAGATCTCACCAAGGGGGAGTGCAGTGCACAAGAACCATGACTCTACCTGGCCTATTTTTTTAGTTATTGCCCTTTGTTGTTTTTCATACTTGAATCTTGTCCGGAGTATATCTCTAAAAGTATAATAGCTAGAATCATGAAACTTCATGGGTATATAGATCTCACCAAGGGGGAGTGCAGTGCACAAGAACCATAACTCTACCTGGCCTATTTTTTTTAGTTATTGCCCTTTGTTGTTTTTCATACTTGAATCTTGTCCGGAGTATATCTCTAAAAGTATAATAGCTAGAATCATGAAATTTCATGGATGGATAGAGCTCACCAAGTTGGAGTGCAGTGTACAAGAACCATAACTCTACCTAGCGTATATTTTGAGTTATTGCCTTTGTTGTTTTTCATACTTGAATCTTGTCCGGAGTATATCTCTAATAGTATAATAGCTAGAATCATGAAACTTCATGGATGGATAGTGCTCACCAAGTGGGAGTGCAGTGTACAAGAACCATAACTCTACCTAGCGTTTATTTTGAGTTATTGCCCTTTGTTGTTTTTCATACTTGAATCTTGTCCGGAGTATATCTCTAAAAGTATAATAGCTAGAATCATGAAACTTCATGGGTATATAGATCTCACCAAGGGGGAGTGCAGTGCACAAGAACCATAACTCTACCTGGCCTATTTTTTTTAGTTATTGCCCTTTGTTGTTTTTCATACTTGAATCTTGTCCGGAGTATATCTCTAAAAGTATAATAGCTAGAATCATGAAATTTCATGGATGGATGGAGCTCACCAAGTGGGAGTGCAGTGTACAAGAACCATAACTCTACCTAGCGTATATTTTGAGTTATTGCCCTTTGTTGTTTTTCATACTTGAATCTTGTCCGGAGTATATCTCTAAAAGTATAATAGCTAGAATCATGAAACTTCATGGATGGATAGAGCTCACCAAGTGGGAGTGCAGTGTTAAAGAACCATAACTCTACCTAGCGTTTATTTTGAGTTATTGCCCTTTGTTGATTTTAGCTCCCCTGAGCACGAAGTGCTCTGGAGGAGCTATTGTGATCGTCAATCGTCCGTCTGTCAGTCCGTCTGTCCGTCCGTCCGTTCACAATTACAAAAAAATCTTCTCCTCCTAAACTAACCATGGAATTTCAACAAAACAGAAATGATCCTAAGGTCATGGTCTTTCAAAATACTTCAAAGAATTGAAATCCATGAAGAACTCTGGTTGCCATGGCAACAGAATGAAAAAACTCAAAAAATCTTCTCCTCCCAAACGGTAAGGCCTAGAGCTTTGATATTTGGTATACATCATCATCTATTGACCCTCTACCAAAATACTTCAAAGAATTACCGTATTCTGAAAATTAGCCCTTTTCTGGGCGAACCCTAGTTTTACATAGAAATAAAGAAGGAAATCTTTAAAAATCTTCTTCTCCGAAATCATAATGCCTAGAGCTTTGATATTTGGTATACATCATCATCTATTGACCCTCTACCAAAATACTTCAAAGAATTACCATATTCTGAAAATTAGCCCTTTTCTTAATGATCCCTGATTTTACAAAGATATAAAGAAGGAAATCTTTAAAAATCTTCTCCTCCCAAACGGTAAGGCCTAGAGCTTTGATATTTGGTATACATCATCATCTATTGACCCTCTACCAAAATACTTCAAAGAATTACCATATTCCGAAAATTAGCCCTTTTCTTAATGATCCCTGATTTTACAAAGAAATAAAGAAGGAAATCTTTAAAAATCTTCTACTCCCAAACCATAAGGCCTAGGGCTTTGATATTTGGTACAAATCATCATCTATTGACCCTCTTGCAAAATACTTCAAAGAAATACCATATTCTGAAAATTAGCCCTCTTCTTGGCAATCCCTGATTTTACATAGAAATAAAGAAGGAAATCTTTAGAAATCTTCTTGTCCCAAACCATAAGGCCTAGAGCTTTGATATTTGGTATACATCATCATCTATTGACCCACTACCAAAATACTTCAAAGAATTACCGTATTCTGAAAATTAGCCCTTTTCTTAATGATCCCTGATTTTACATAGATATAACGAAGGAAATCTTTAAAAATCTTCTTCTCCGAAATCATAAGGCCTAGAGCTTTGATATTTGGTATACATCATCATATATTGACCCTCTACCAAAATACTTCAAAGAATTACCATATTCTGAAAATTAGCCCTTTTCTTAATGATCCCTGATTTTACAAAGAAATAAAGAAGGAAATCTTTGAAAATCTTCTTCTCCCAAACCATAAGGCCTATGGCTTTGATATTTGGTACAAATCATCATCTATTGACCCTTTTCCAAAATACTTCAAAGAAATACCGTATTCTGAAAATTAGCCCTCTTCTGGGCGATCCCTGATTTTACATAGAATTAAAGAAGGAAAACTTTAAAAATCTTCTTCTCCCAAACCATAAGGCCTAGAGCTTTGGTATTTTGTACATATCATAATATATTGACCGTCTACCAAAATACTTCAAAGAATTATCATACTCTGAAAATTAGCCCTTTTCTGTGCGATTCCTGATTTTACAAATGAATAAAGAAGGAAATCTTTGAAAATCTTCTTCTCCCAAACCATAAAGCCTAGGGCTTTGATATTTGGTACATATCATCAGCCATTGACCCTCTACCAAATTACTTAAAAAATTAGCCCTTTTCTGTGTAATCCCTAATTTTAGTTAGGAATAAATAATGATACCTTTGAAAGCCTTCTTCTCCTAAACCATTAGGCTTACAGCTTTTATACTTGGTATGTATTGATGTCTATACATCAAAACATTAGCATATTCAGGAAATTAGTGCTATATGGTGGGATTATCAATATACCTAGGATTAAAAGAGAAATCCTTAAACATCTTCTCCAAAATAATTAGACAGAGGGCTTTGCTATTTTGTTTATATCATAAAGCCTTGAACCATCATACTCAGGGGAGCGATTTAGGACCATCGTGGCCCTCTTGTTCATACTTTGTTTGACAAAAAATATTCATTCAAAATAACCTCAGTTCTATTCAAACCCCCAGTTAATATTAAGCAGTGTGACGGGCGTATCTTGTGACAATTAGGCACCTTGTTCAACAATGTTCCCTACCACATAGGATCGTTTATTTTCAAATTGGTGCAGCCGTCATAGTGCAGTCGCTAGCCTGTCAGACTCAATCAATCATGGGATGTCATGGGGTCGATCCCCGATGGCGGCACAGATTCTTTCTGACCTGACAGGCCGGTGGAATAAATCAGGCCTTCAAGTGCCTCTAGTTTTTGTGAGAACTGTCACATTCATAACAAAACTTTCAAAATTCAAAAGAGTGTTGTTTACTGTTGATTCCTTTTGTAGAGAGAAAGAGTGGATATTTATGAGGAGCCACTGGAAAAAGCTAAGGTTCTCTGTGCCAGCAACATTGAGGTGGCCCAGAACTCTATCTGGAGAATGGAGGCTGTTGGAGATATTTATGCTGCCAAGAAGGTAAATCGAACCCTTTCAAATATGAAATATGTTTCCAGTTAACCCATTGCCCCACAATCCCGCCTTTTACACCTCTGAACAACAAACTTTAGAAAAATTGTAGAAAATGAAGAAATTGCTTTTTTCAAGTAATTGCTTCATTATCCATAATGTTTTCTACCCCAAAAGACAAGGATCTTTTAAAAATCCATCAAGTATGAATTGCTGTATGCAACTTCTTCTAGTTTGAGCCTGTCTGAAATTTTGTTTTAAGGTACTGGGCTAACCCTTTCCTGTTCAATCCCTATGTTTTTATATTTTAGAAAAAAATGTGGAAAAAGAAAAAATTGCTTGTAACAAGAAATTTCTTCTTTTTCCACATTTTTTTCTTCCCTACAGACTGTTTATTTTTCAAATAAAATTTGACTTTGAATTGTCTGCAAAGCCTTTGAATTTGGACAGGTTTAAATTTTTGAAAAACAGGAAAGGGTTAATTGGTCAAACTATTTTTTGAACTGATGATTGAAGGTTCTTATGGTGGATTAAGCTTTAGCTTTTATGTTGATTTAAGCCAATGACATAAGATCTGTTTGAATATAGTGACATTCTTACCAATTTCACAGAAAAAGGGGCTTACTGACAATAATCTTAATGTTACTCTAGAGGTCACAATTTTGGGTCAATCTTTCTCAAACTTGCTAAACCAATTCTTAACCAATTCCCTCATAAGAAAATTATAGACTCTTCCTAATTGAAAGAAGTTGCGGATGACAATATTAAGTTGATGAATTTTTGAAAATCTTTGTCTTTTGCGGCCAAAAACATTGTGGGTAATAAAGAAATAGAAAGTTTTCCAAAGCTTAAAAAGTAGGGATTGTGTTGTTATGGTTTAATGATGAATGAAAGTATCCTTACTACTCTAATTGTTTTGGGTTGAAAAAAGATCAGTGTTTAGCAACCTATTATTTAATGTGGCAAATTTCGGTCTGTCAATAATTTTTGAAACTTGAAGATTATATTTTTCCTAAGATCTTTCACTATTTGTTTGAAGCACATTTTGCATGATATTTTGATGTTTGCAGGAAATGGTAGATTTACAACTTGAGAGTATTTACAGACAGAGATTGTTCCAGGTCCATAAAGAAGTTAAAGAAAAATTGGTAAGTAACTAGGGATATAAGTTACAATTTTTAGCTCTACTGGCCGAAGGCCACTAGAGCTATTGCGATGACTTTTTCCCATCCGGCGTCCGTCTGTCCATCGTCCACCCGTTAAACTTTTCCTGGTTAACACTCTAGAGTCCACAGTTTCCATCGGATTCCCTTCAAACTTTCACCGAATGATTGTACCATCATAAGGATCGTTCATTTCGAAATTGGGTATGATCCGTCAAGAAACATTTGAAAAGGGGCCTTATGAAAATTTTATTAAGAATTCCATTAAAAATCCTCGTTAACACTCTAAAGTCCACAGTTTTCATCAGATTCTCTTCAAACTTTCTCAGAATGATTGTACCATCATAAGGATAATTCCTTCTGCAATTGGGTATGATCCGTCTAGAAACAAGGGAAAAGGGCCTTATGAAAATTTAATTGAAAAATCCTCGTTAACAATCTAGAGTCCACAGTTTTCATCAGATTCAATTCAAACTTTCACAGAATTATTGTACCATCATTAGGATCGTTCCTTTCGAAAACGGGTATGATCCAACTAGAAGCACGGGAAAAGGGCCTTATGAAAATTTAATTAAAAAATCCTTGTTAACACTCTAGAGTCCACAGTTTTCATTAGATTCTCTTCAAGTTTTCACAGAATGATTGTACCACCATAAGGATTGTTCCTTCGCAATTGTGTATGATCCGTCAAGAAACATGGGAAAAGGGGCCTTATGAAAATTTTATTAAGAATTCCATTAAAAATCCTCGCTAACACTCTAAATTCCACAGTTTTCATCGGATTCTCTTCAAACTTTCTCAGAATGATTGTACCATCATAAGGATCATTCCTTCCACAATTGGGTATGATCCGTCAAGAAACACAGGAAAAGGGGGCTTATTAAAATTTATTTTAAAAATCCTCGGTAACACTCTAGAGTCCACAGTTTTCATCGGATTCTCTTCAAACTTTCTCAGAATGATTGTACCATCATAAGGATCATTCCTTCCGCAATTGGGTATGATCCGTCAAGAAACACGGGAAAAGGGGGCTTATTAAAATTTATTTAAAAAATCCTCGTTAACACTCTAGAGTCCACAGTTTTCATCAGTTTTCTTCAAATTTTCACAGAATGATTGTACAGTCATAAGGATTGTTCCTTTTGGAATTGGGTCAGATCCATCACGAAACACAGGAAAAGGGCCTTATGAAAATTTAATGGAAAAATCTTTTAAGAAATCGTCGTTTACACTCTTGAGTCAACAGTTTTCATCAGATTCTCTTCAAACATTCACAGCATGATTTTACTATCATAAGGATTGCTCCTTTCGGAATTGGGTATGATCTGTCAAGAAACACAGGAAAAGGGGCCCTATGAAAATTTAAATAAAAAATCCTCATTTATAATCTAGAGTCAACAATTTTCAACGGATTCTCTTCAAACTTTCACAGAATGATTGTACCGTCATAAGGATTGTTCCTTTCAGATTCGGATATGATACGTCAAGAAACATGGGAAAAGGGGCCTTATTAAAATTTGATTTAAAGATCTTTGTTTACACTCTAGGATCAACAGTTTTCATCTGATTGACTTCAAACTTTCACAGAATGATTGCACCATCATAAGAATTGTTGCTTTCACAATTTGGTATGATCAGTCAAGAATCACTGTAAAAAGGGGCCCGATAAAAATTGGATTAAAAAAATCCTCATAAACACAATAGAGTCCATAATTTTCAACTAATTCTCTTCAAACATTCACAGAATGATTATTACATTAAATGGATTGTTCCTTTCGGAAGTAGGTTTGATCCATCAAGTTTCATGGGAAAAGGGGCCCTATGAAAATTTTATAGAAAAATCTTAGCTAACACATCATGGCCCTAGATTTCACCTGATCGACTTCAAACTTTCACAGAATGATGGTACCATCATTAGGATTGTTCCTTTCGGTATCGGATATGATCCGTCAAGAAACACAGGAAAGGGGGCCTTATGAAAATTTCATTTATAAATCCTTGTAACCAAGTCCAGAGCTTTCATCGGATTCTCTTCAAACATTCACAGAATAATTGTACAATGATAATGATTGTTGATGTTCGCATTAGACCTGATCCGTCAAGTATCACAGGAAAAGGGGCATTATGAAATTTAATTTTAAAATCCTTGTACCACAATAAAGTCAACAGTTTTCATCAGATTCTGTTTAAACTTTCACAAAATGATTGTTCCATCATGAGGATTCTTTCTTTTCAAATTAGGCTTGATCTGTTTATTATCATGGGAAAAGGGGCCTTTTGAGAATTGTAACTATAATCCTTGTAACCAAGTCCAGAGATTTAATTGGATTTTCTTCAAACCTTCACAGAATCACTGTACAATAATCACGATTGTTGACGCTGACATGGAACCTAATCCTTCAAGTATCACAGGAAAGGAGCCTTATGAAAATTTTATTTTAAAATCTTTACACCAAGATAAAGTCTGCAGTTTTCATCGGATTCTGTTCAAACTTTCACAGAACGTTTGTACCATCATTAGGATTGTTTCTTTCCAAATTGGGCTTGATCTGTCTAGTATCATAGGAAAAGGGGCTGTATGAAAAATTATTACCAAATCCTCATAAACACAAGAATGTCCTCAGTCTTTATCAGAATCTCTTCAAACTTTAACAGAATGATTGTACCATCATTTGGATTGTTCCTTTGTAAATTAGGTCTGATTGGTTAAGTGACACAAGAAAAGGCACCTTATGAAAATTTTATTACAAAACATCATTATTACAATAAAGTCCTCAGTCTTTATCATTTTCTTCAAACTATCATTAGGAATGTTCCTTTGTACATTGGGTCTGATTTGTTAAGTTTCACGGAAAAAGGGGCCTTATGAAAATTTTATAACAAAAATTCTTGACACAATTCAGTCCACTGTTTTCATTGATTCTCTTTAACTTTTAAAGAATGATTGTACCTTCATTAGAATTGTTCCTTTTGAAATTTGGATTGTTCTGTAAAGTATCATGAGAAAAGGGGCCCTATGAAGATTTCACTATAAACTCATTAACACAATAAATTCAACAGATTACACAGATTGATTGTACCATCATTCCAATTGTTGATTTTGACAGTGGATCTGATTATGGCAAGTGTCACATAAAAAGGGGCCTTATGAAAAACTTTCTTAAATATTCTGGTTAACACAATGATGTCCCTTGATTTCCCCGGATTCACTTAAAAATTTCACAGAATGATTGTACAATCACTTAAATGGTTCTTTTCAGAACTGGGTACAATCTATCAAGTATCATGTAAAAGGGGGCCATCTGATTATTTTTTTTTTAAATATTCTAGTAAACGTAATGAAGTCCCAATATTTCATTGGATTCACTTTTAACTTTCACAGAATGATAAAACCAACAGTAAAATAGCACGCCTTATGAGAACTTGATTTTAATATCTTTGTTAACACAATAAAGTCAACAGTTTTATCGGATTCTCTTCGAAGATGCATGGAATAATTGTGGCATTCGAAACACAGGAAAAGGGGCCTTACAGATTATCATTCAAAACATTCTTGTGTATGTGATGAAGATCACAATCATTATCAAATTGTCTTTTCAATTTCCCAGGACAATTGTAGGGTTGTAAGGAAAGATCCTTTTGGAATGAAATTGATCCATCAGAAAACACAGGAAAAGGGGCCTTATGGATTTTCATTCAAAACAATCCTGTTTATGTGATAAAGTCCACAATTATTGTCAGATTCTGATGAAAATTTCACAGGATGATTGTAGGGTCATAAGGTAACTTTCTTTAGGAAATGGAGTGGATCCGTCATGAAACACGGGAAAAGGGGCCTTGAGGATTGTTGCTCAAAATAATAAAGGGGATAAAGTCCTGGGTTTTTTTAGCTCACCTGAGCACAACGTGCTCAAGGTGAGCTTTTGGTATCACCTTTTGTCCGTCTTGCGTCGTGCGTCGGAAGTCATCAACAATTCTTTAAACATCTTCTCCTCAGTAACCACTGGGCGGAATTCAACCAAACTTGGTAGGAATGTTCCTTGGGTGACCCTTCTCAAAAGTTGTTCGCAGATTTTTGATTGACCCCCAAATATGGGCGTGGCAGGGCGTGGCAGTTTTTAACTTAGAAATCTTTAAACATCTTCTCCTCAGTAACCATTGGGCCAATTTCAACCAAATTTGGTATGAATGTTCCTTAGGTCACCCTTTTCAAAAGTTGTTCGTGGAATTTTGATTTATGCCCAAATAGGGGCGTGGCAGGGCGTGGCAGTTTTTGACTTAGGAATCTTTAAACATCTTCTCCTCAGTAACGATTGGGCCAATTTCAACCAAATTTGGCATGAATGTTCCTTAGGTGACCCTTTTCAAAAGTTGTTCGCAGAATTTTGATTTATGCCCAAATATGGGCGTGGCAGGGCGTGGCAGTTTTTGACTTAGGAATCTTTAAACATCTTCTCCTCAGTAACGATTGGGCCAATTTCAACCAAATTTGGTATGAATGTTCCTTGGGTCACCCTTTTCAAAAGTTGTTCGTGGAATTTTGATTTATGCCCAAATATGGGCGTGGCAGGGCGTGGCAGTTTTTGACTTAGGAATCTTTAAACATCTTCTCCTCAGTAACCATTGGGCCAATTTCAACAAAACTTGGCATGAATGTTCCTTGGGTGACCCTTTTCAAAAGTTGTTCGTGGAATTTTGATTGACCCCCAAATATGGGCGTGGCAGGGCGTGGCAGTTTTTAACTTAGAAATCTTTAAACATCTTCTCCTCAGTAAACATTGGGCCAATTTCATCCAAACTTGGCATGAATGTTCCTTAGGTGACCCTTTTTAAAAGTTGTTCGCAGAATTTTGATTTATGCCCAAATATGGGCGTGGCCGGGCGTGGCAGTTTTTGACTTTGAAATCTTTAAACATCTTCACCTCAGGAACAATTGGGCCAATTTCAACCAAACTTGGTATGAATGTTCCTTTGGTGACCCTTTTCAAAAGTTGTTCGCTGAATTTCGTTTCACGCCCAAATATGGGCGTGGCAGTTTTTGACTTTGAAATCTTTAAACATCTTCTCCTCAGTAACTATTGGGCCAATTACAACCAAATTTGGTATGAATATTCCTTGGGTGACCCTTTTCAAAAGTTCTTCGCAGAATTTTGATTTATGCCCAAACATGGGCGTGGCAGTTTTTTTTAACTTTGAAATCTTTAAACATCTTATCCTCGGTAACAGTTAGGTCAATTTCAACCAAACTTTGCATGAATGTTCCTTTGGTGACCCTTTTCAAAAGTTGTTCCTGGAATTATGATTTATGCCCAAATATGGGCGTGGCAGGGTCAGGCACTTTTTTGACTTTGAAATCTTTAAACATCTTCTCCTCAGTAACTATTGGGCCAATTTCAACCAAATTTGGTATGAATGTTCCTTGAGTGACCCTTTTCAAAAGTTGTTCTAGAATTTTGATTGATGACCAAATAAGGGCTTGGAAGGGTAGGGCAGTTTTTGACTTTGAAATCTTTAAACATTTTCTCCTCAGTAACCATTGGGCCAATTTCAATTTTGAATCATCTTACATTAGTCAGGTGAGCGATTTTAGGGCCATTCTGGCCCTCTTGTTTCTTTATGCATTCTTCTTTGAGTAATTAACTTCCTAAAATATCAGATTTCTTTAACGGAAAACTTGATAACAAGTAGAGCGTCTCAGGCCCTCATGGGCCTCTTGTTATTAACCCATTACCAGATGGCCAAATTTTAGACAGGTCTTAAATGAAAGGAGTTGCAGGTTGAAACAATTGAGAAAAAAGAAGAAATTGCTTGGTTCAAGCAGTTTCTTCATTTTTATGCCCCAAATTTGAAAGATCAGGGGCATATGATATTGTTTTATCGTTGTCTGTCTGTCTGTCTGTCAGTCATTCAGTCTTTCCATCTGATGGTCTATCTGTCTATCTGCAAAACTTAACCAAAAAACTTAACATTGCAAATTACTCCAAGCCTATTCAAGATACAATGTTCTTATTTGGCAATGATACCTATTTGCTGGTACAAAGTTCATGGTCATGTGACAATGTCAAGGTCATCTGTTAAGGTCAAACTTATGAAAAATTTGCTTTTTGTGGGGCATTCATGTTTCACAAACACATCTTGTTCAAAATGTTTTCCTGATTTTTAGCTCACCTGAGCACAACTTGTTGAAGGAAAGCTATTGTGATTGTTAAATGTCTGGTGTCCGCCTGTCCATTTGTCCGTCCATAAACAATTATTAGAAAATCTCCTTAACAAAAAGGCCTAGAGCTTTGATATTTGGTACATATTATCATCTATTTACCCTCTACTAAAATACTTCAAAGAATTACTGTACTCTGAAAATTAGCCCTTTTCTGTGTGATCCCAGATTTTACAAAGGAAATCTTTAAAAATCTTCTCCTCCCATACTATTAGGCCTAGAGCTTTGATATTTGGTATGTATCATCACCCTATGACCCTCTACCAATATACCTCAAAGAATAACCATGCCATGAAAACTAGCCCTTTTCTGTGCGATCCCTGATTTTTCAAAGGAATGAAAAAGAAAATCTTTGAAAATCTTCTTCTCACAAACCATAAGGCCTAGAGTTATGATATTTTGTATGTATCTTCACCCCATGACCCTCTACAAAATTACTCAAGAATTACTGTACTCTGAAAATCTTGTTCTCCCAAACCATAAGGCTTAAAGCCTTGATAAGTGGTATGTATCTGTGTTCAATGACTTTCTACCAAAATACTGTTTGTTTGAATGGGTTTTACGCCACTTTCAACAATCTTTCAGTTATATCGCGGCGGCTGGAGCACCTAACAATGGAATCCTGGTATTTCTCACACCAGTACTACCATTACATCCTTTCCTAGCCTTCAGCTGCTATCCCACATAGGTCTACGATTATCAACCCATTGGTGAGAGACAAATAGTCGGAAGGATGAGTGCCGCCGTCGGGGATCGAACCAGGGACATCTTGATTGACAGTCCGACGCACACCAAAGTACTTCAAAGAATTACAATATTCTTAAAATTAGCCTTTTTCTTTGTAATCCCTTATTTTACAAGGGAATAAAGAAGGAAATCTTTGAAAACCTCCTCCCAAACCAAAGGCCAAGAGCTTTGATATGCAGTATGTATTGATGTTATTTTGCTCAAGTTAAGTCTTTTCTATACAAAAGAGTTCTGCTACCTGCAGATGCCACAGGTGAGTGATTTAGGACCATCATGGTCCTCTTTTTTTCTCTTGAGCGGTGTCTAGAAGCATCATTGAATGGTAATTGGTTTATACAGTTTATGACTTTGGTCTTATGGTCAATAGTCAAACACAATATTCTCATCATTCCTTATAGTTTAATGCAACCAAGCAAAGACATTGCTAATATTTTACTAGTTTTGAGTAAAATGCTTGAATCTTGATAGAAAAAACTAAAATTCAATTATTTGGGTATGACATGGATCTATTTCTATGTTGCAGGACTATCAAGTTGACATGCTGTCCTTACAGAGAACTTTCCAACAGTCGAACATGGTTAGCTGGATTGTCAGCCAGGTCCAGAAAAGTATCACACCACAGATGGAGAAAGAAAACATCAAGAGCTGTATAGCCAACCTCACAGTGCTAGCCAAACAGGCTTAAATTGGACATTTAGATCATAAATCATAGACAATTATAATATAAGCAAACTAGCGTTTAAAATGCCTAGTAGTTGTTAACCCTATTTAGGCAGTTAAATTTTGGGCACTGAGCCATTGAGAAGCTTATCTATTTGTGATACATCTTGATTTTTTTTAAACAAAGAAGAGACAGAAAAAAAAGGGCAATTGTAACAAGATGGGACTACCCAGCAGAATCCAATATTTTGTGAAATACTGTTTCAGTTGTATATGGAGATGGTTTGAATAAGTAATGAATTACAATATCTTTTTGAAACAACTTGTTTTGCTTCTTTATACCCACCGTAAACAGAATCAGCCTGTTGGTTAATCAGGTGGTTGGTCAGGACAACTTCTACTACAGATTCAGTCCAAATTGCTTCACACTTGGTGGAATTGTTCGTTAGGAGCTGTTGATGTGCAAGACACAACTTTCATGAAATCTCCATCAAAGTTATTGAGTTGTTAACTTTAAAACACTTGTTCTAACAACTCCTTCAAAAATTTTAATCTGAAGTGCTTTAACCTGGCAGAAGTGTTCATTAGGACATATAGATGTGAAACTTCCTACTAGAATTACTGAGTTTGACCCAGAAATGCTTGTCAGGAAACTTCCTGCAGTTTCAGTCATATTCCCTTTATACTTTGAAAAGTGCTCATTTGTTTATATCTCCACTGGCTGAAAGCAATGAGGCTATTGTCATGGCGTTTTGTCTGTCCGTTAACTTTTTCCTTAAAAATCTCCTCAGAAAGAACTGAACAGATTTCAACCAAATTTCACAGAAATGATCCTTTGGTGACCCTTTTTCAGATTCCTTCAAAGAATTTTGATTGGATGAGAAACATTACTTTAATACCAAATTTCACAGGTATTATCCTGTAGAGCCCCTTTATCAGAATTCTTCAATTAATTTGACTAGATAAAAACAGGGCTTTTTCGTGGTGGTGGGGGTGTAATTTCACATATTGTATATACTGAAAACTTTGAATAACTTCTCAGAAACGTAATGATGAATTTCAACAGAATTTCTCAGAAATGATTCTTAGGTGACTCTTTTTCAGATTCCATCATTCAATTTGGATTGGTTGAAAAATATGGCTTTCTTGGTTGTGGCTCATGTCCTATATGGTATACAGTCAAATTTTAAAAAATTGTGTTAATGCCCTTTCATCTGACTTAGTAAATGATTTTTACACAACTTGACTTGAAAGCTTGAAATGCTTCTATAGAAGATTTTTTGCCAGACATGGTGATATGATTTGGTTTATATTGAATTCCATGAACACCATTTGCTTAATTAGTACATTCAAGCCTGTGGAGCCTTAAACAGGCGCTAAAGCGCCTCTATTTTGTAGATGTACAAGACACAAATGTAACGAAAATTACATCTGGAAATACTGAGTTATTTCCCCTAATTATACCCCCTCAAAACTATCTCTATAAGATTGCGCCATGTAGAGATATTAACACCATGACAAGTGGTACTCAACCCTAGTTAGCTTTAAGGGCAAAAGGCAAGCTGGCTATTGTCATGGGAATGTGTCTGACATCAGTAGGTAAACTTTTTCTTAAAAAATCTTCTCTGAAACTATTGGTTCGAATTCAAACAAATTTCACAGAAATGATCCTTGGGTGACCCTTTATCAAATTCATTCAAAGAATTTTGATTGTTTGGAAAACCTAGCTTTAAGGGAGCTTTAAGGGAGTTATTTTCAGTATATGGAATATAGCGAAATAACTAAAGGTAGTCTCCTTAGACAGCATCAAATGGATATCTTTACATTTTAAATGGTTAATCATGGATCTTTTTTGGATTACCTTTAATAAGATTTTTTTAAAGAAATTTTGATAAGTTGAAAATTTAGATATAATGGGCCTTATTGGGAAGGTACTAAATTCAGCTGATTTAGTCAACTATGTTGCATATAACTTCTAGACTGAAGAGTTTTTGTTTAAAGAGTTTCCTTATTTGTTTTGAAAGAAAGATTTATCATTATCATTTTAGCCCTTAATGAGATGATAAAATTCTAGATTGAATTGAATTGAAAGAAAATGCATTCAACAATTATAACCCATTACCACACAATGCTACTTTTCTCAAGCCCTTTTTCATCCCTTTAAAACTTGGGTTGAGTCTGTTATCACATGCCTAGATACATGTACTTAGTGCATAAACCCTTTACTGTATTGCAAAATTTTAGACCTGTCCAATTCAAAGGTTTTGCAGGTGGAAATTTAAAGTTGGTTTAATTTGAACAAGAGTGCCATAGTCACAATATACGCCGCCACTTTACTGCTGTTCCAAGAAAATAATTGTAGACACTACTTATTTTGACAGAACCAAATTCAAAACATTTATAGACTACCTTTTTAAAGTGTCAAGTTCAGACTGTTTGTTATGATTAATTGATTGATTGAATGGGCCCGGATATAAGTGTCAAGGGGCATAGCTCTTGCAAAAATCAATGAACCATAAAATCCTTGATCCATGTACACCTACAATTAATGGTGATGACATTGACTAAGTTTCATTTAAATGAAGACAAAACCTTAGGAGGAATTGTGTTCACAAGGCTGCAATTTCAATAAGCCCAAGATAGTAAGTTTAAAGGGGGCACAAGTCAGGAAAAATTAATAAACCATAAAATCCTTACTTCATGCACATCTACCAATTAAGGTGATAACATCCACCAAGTTTCATTTAGATCCAGCCAGAAACTTAGGAGTTGCATTCACAAGGCTGCAATTTCAATAAGCCCCAGAGACTTAGTTTTAAGGGGGCATTACTGAGGCAAAAATCAAAGAAACATAAAATCCTTACTTCATGCACATCTACCAATTAACCCATTCCAACACAGCAAAATTTTAGACTGGTCCAAATTGAAAGAAGCTGCAGACGACAATTTCATGTTGATGGAATTTTTAATTTTTTTGTCTTTTTGGATAGAAAACATTGTGGATAATGAAGAAATTGCTTGATACAAGCAATTTCTTCATTTTCCACAATGTTTTCCAAAAACTTTTTTCTCGAGGGGCGTTAAAAGGAGGGATTGAGTTGGAATGGGTTAAGGTGATAACATCCACCAAGTTTCATTTAGATCCAGCCAGAAACTTAGGAGTTGCATTCACAAGGCTGCAATTTCAATAAGCCCTATAGACTTAGTTTTAAGGGGGCATAACTGAGGCAAAAATCAAAGAAACATAAAATCCTTACTTCATGCACATCTACCAATTAAGGTGATAACATCCACCAAGTTTCAAAAAGATCCAGCGTGAAATTAAGGAGGAGTTGTGTTCACAAGGCTGCAATTTCAATAAGCCCTAGAGACTAACTTTTAAGGTGCCATAACTGAGGCAAAACCCAATGAAACATAAAATTCTTATTTCATGCACATCTACCAATTAAGGTGATAACATCCACCAAGTTTCATTTAGATCCAGCCTGCACCATAGGAGGAGTTGCATTCACAAGGCTGCAATTTCAATAAGCCCCAGAGACTTAGTTTTAAGGGGGCACAAGTCAGGAAAAATTAATGAACGATAAAATCCTTACTTCATGCACATCTACCAATTAAGGTGATAACATCCACCAAGTTTCATTTATATCCAGCCAGAAACTTAGGCGGAGGTGCATTCACAAGGCTGCAATTTCAATAAGCCCCAGAGACTAAGTTTTAAGGGGGCATTACTGAGGTAAAAACCAATGAACCTTAAAATCCTTACTTCATGCACATCTACCAATTAAGGTGATAACATCCACCAAGTTTCAAAAAGATCCAGCCAGAAACTTAGGCGGAGTTGCGCTCACGAGAAAAGTGGACGGACAGATGGACGGACGGAGAAGATGATGCCAATACAATTATAGATTCAAAGGGACGCAAAAACCACAGATAGAACAGGAAAGGGTTAATGAGCTTTGGACCATGCCACAGCTATACAGCTGTTTGGTGAAGACCATGAAACTCTTTAGTTATTGCTTTTGTCCATAAAAAACATAATTAATCTAATCTTTGATAATGGTATAAAATTATTTAACAAACAAGACCTTCAGCTCAAAATTTTCATATTTTCTATCTATTGATGAATATTGTACAAAGTAACAATTATGACATAAATTAACATCCTCAATTTAACATCATCATCTTGTCAAGACCTATATATTATCCATAATGCCAAAAGTAGCAAGTTGAGAGTTTCACAAAATATGTACAAGAGCTTTGTAAAGTGTTACATTTTACCTATTACCAGATGACAAAATTTTAGTAAGGAGTTGCAGACGATAATTTTAAAATTTCAGATTTTTCATCTTTCAGGTTAGAAAAAATATTGTGGATAATGAAGAAATTGCTTTGTTACAAGCAATTTCTTCCTTTTCCACAATGTTTTCCAGGGCTTCTTTCTTGAGGGGCGTTTAAAAGTGTTGTTGTGTTTGAATGGGTTAAGCTCAAACAGATTTGTCAGTGAAAATTTCAGCACTATTTTATTTTTTTAAGATGAAAATCATCAGACACTTTACTGTGTACTTGAAAACGAAAATAAAAAAAATGACAATTTCTCAATGACAGTGATTAAAATAAAAAAAGCCTTTCCTGCTCCAAATCAAAATTTCGACATTTAGAAATACCTTCAGAAAAATAGGGAAAAAGTCTGGGGTAACTTGCCCCTTTTTGTATCGTTTAAGTCAACTGGCTTTTAAGCATGATCTAATTCTTGGATCAGATCTACCCAAACAACAGTTATGACGCATTTTCAACTCAAGAATGAACAAAAATGCTAATTGATTTATATCAATGCAAGCAAGAATCAATGGTCACGACAACAATAGGCAGACGCACTAACATACAGACATTTTCCACACATATTACAAACTCTGTGCAATTGCCAGTTTTCAAATACTTGGCATGTATCAAATATAATCATGACATAAAACTTTTTTGATGCAATAGAAATTCCTTCTGAAGAACATCTCATTATCAACAATGTTTTCTTCATCAATTTATATCCACTTTGAAATGCCATAAACCTCCAGGGAAGTGAAAAAAAGTGTTAGTCAGTAGTCAAAATAATTTTCCTTCAAGTTTTCCAGTTACAATTATTCCAATTTCTCAGTAAATTTCACTTAAACCATTCCAAAACAACAAAATTTTAGACTGGTGACTGGTCTAAATTGGAAGAACTTGCACACAAGTATAAATACTTTATTCTTTCAGTGTGTAAAAAGCGGGATTAAGCGGTAATAAGTTAAGAATTTCAGTGACAACGACAGCCCAGAGAAATGATTTAAGATAAACTCAATATTTTGACACAGCTCAGCAGGACAAATATACTGATGGCATGATAATGTTGCATTATAATTAACCCTTTCCTATACAAACCAAGGATTTTAAGTCACTGCGATTTTATACTTGAGATAACATTGTGGAAAAAGAAGAAATTGCTTGTAAAAAGCAATTTCTTCTTTTTCTACAATATTTTCTACCACATAGGTTGGTTTCATACAGTCTGCTGACTCTTTCAATTTGGTTTGATTGATTGAATGGGGCTTAAAGCAACTTTTAACAGTATTTCAGTGGCGGCTGGAGCACCTAACAACGGGTTCCTGGTATTTCTCACACCAGTACTACCACTACATCCTTTCCTAGCCTCCAGCTGCTCTCTCACATAGGTTTACAACTTTCAATTTGGACTAGTATGAAATTCAAAGCAAGGGGACCATGATGATCCTAAATCGCTCCCCTGAGTATGATGGTTCATGGTTTTATGATATATACAAAATAGCAAAGCCCTCTGTCTAATTATTTTGGAGAGATGTTTAAGGATTATCTAATTTTAATCCTAGGTACATTGATGATCCCACCATAAAGGGATAATTTCCTGATACAGTAATTCCTTGAAGTATTTTGGTAGAAGGTAAATAGATGATGATACATACCAGATATAAAAGCTCTATGCCTAATGGTTTGGAAGATTAAGATTTTTAAAGATTTCCTTGTTTATTCCTTTGTAAATCAGGGATCATGCAGAAAGGGCTAATTTTCAGAGATTATTAATTCTTTGAAGTATTTTGGTAAAGGGTCAATAGGTGATGATACATACCAAATATAAATAGGTGATGATATATACCAAATATAAAAGCTCTAGGCCTTATGGTATGGGAGGAGAAGATTTTCAAAGATTTCCTTCTTATTCCTTTGTAAAATCAGGATTTGAACAGAAAAGGGCTTATTTTCAGAATATGGTAATTCTTTGAAGTATTTTGGTAGAGGGTCAATAGGTGATGATACATATCACCTTCAAAGTTATAGGCCTAATGGTATGGGAGGAGAGGACTTTCAAAGAAAGGTGATGTTATATACCAAATTTCAAAGCTCTAGGCCTTATTGTTTAGGAGAAGATTTTTTAAAAATTGTTCACAGATGGATGCCAGACATTTACCGATCACAAGAGCTCACCTGAGCACAACATGATGGTCCTAAATTGCTCACCTGAATCATCTGCTGTTAAAAATATGCAACTGGAGCCGAATAATTATAACAAATAATTATAACAAGAGGTGCGTTTTTTTCATCGAATTCTTAAGATTCTTATTAAAATTTAAAGAAAAAGCGTTCTTTAGATTTAAATTTTTAAGCCGCTAAATAAGATTCTTAAGAATTCTAAATGAGGAATTTAAGCATACTCAGCATCAGCTTAAACAAGTAGACATTATAAGGTCGAATATTTTCACTCAAAATAACAAAAATCATTCTTTTAAATTTCCGAAAAATCTTATTCAGCGATACTTTTCATCTCGAAGAAAAGAACGCACCTCAGTTTCATGAAGATTAAATCAAAATCGTGGCCTATAAAGTGTAAACAAAGAAATTGTCATTAAGGCCCCTTTTCCTATGTAACCCAGTAGAACCTTCCCACAATCAATAGGGTGCATCCTTTGAACTTAAGAATTATTCTGGCCAAGTTTCATGAATTTTAGCCAAAATAGTGGCGTCTAGAGAGTCAACAAAGAACTTGTCATTCAGGCCCCTTTTCCTGTGTTTTCCGATAGAACCTTCCCATAATCAATAGTGTTCATCCTTATGACCTAACAATTATTCTGGCCATGTTTCATGAAGATTGGGTCAAAATTGTGGCTTCTAGAGTGTAAACACTTCAAATGTTGCCCCTGCACGACGCACAGCAGACGACAGACATTCAACTATCACAAAAGCTCACCATGAGGACTTCATGCTCGGGGAGCTAAAAACAAGTATTGTTTAACAAGTGAAAAGACACTTTTTGGAGACTTTTTCTTATAAAGTTCATAATTTATCTCTTCATTCTTTGCAATAAAAGAAATAGATTATTCTTTCATGTACATTGATAAATCTTTCATTTTCTGCACAACTTGCCCGTGTTTGTGATACCATTTGTGAAAATATTATTTATTTTGTTCATCAAATGAAAGATAAATCAATCTTCACAGAAACAAACAATTGTCCTGTTTTTATTTTGTAGCTACAAACAGGCTGATTACCAAAACATAAAGCCCTTGTTCAAAAGGAGATTTAAATTTGGTTCATTTTTTTAGAAGAACAATTTTTATCACAAAATAAAAATATAAAACAACACTGTTCATGTTTACGTTAAAGCTTTAAGTCCTGCTTTTTCACGACATTTTCGTATAAGTGCACGGAGCATAAACTGTTTTCTGGATAATTCTCTCACTTGCTGAAAGGATAAAAACAGAAAAAAAATAAAGTGTGATGCAAAGATGAAAATGAGTCTAACTGTACAAATTTATATTGAAATCTATGGATAATTGACAAATCGCCCTACCCATTTACACCAACAGGAAGTTCCGCTTAGATTTTTTTACAGTGTTACTCTACAAAATTTAAAGCCAGAATAATGTAACAAAAAATTAAAATGAATGGTTGGAGAAATAAATGTCATAACTACAGCTTGAATGGGCTGGGTTTACAACGTTTAAGTCACCAAACCAACAAAAAAGCTTAACAAAAATGGCAACTAATGTCCGAGTTCAAATTTCATTTCTCATTTCAATGAATGATTTCGTTGGTCAACTGATTATTTGATTGACAGCCTGGATTGGTCAGTTAAAGGCAAAATTGCCTCAAAATTTTGGCCTTCAGCAATGACCTTTAACCTACAGGAAATTTGTATTTAATAGAAAATATGTTCGTGATCCAAAGTTATAAATCTATTGACAAATGTATAAGTTAAGGTCTGGACTAATTCAGACTGATGCACTAAAGCATATACAGTCGAACCTGCCTTAAGCAAGCGGTCAAGGGATTTGCCAAAATCGCTTGCTTAAGACGGGTGCTTGCTTCATACAGGTTGGCCTGTCAAGGTGATGGCCGGATATTTGTATAACAAAAAGGTTGGGGGGGGGGCTAGAAAGTATTCATTTTCAAAGCAAACAATAAAAAGAAAACAGCTCATACAAACATAATTTTTTTATTTTGGTAAGAATACTATTAGGCCTATATGCTCATGAAATCAATTAGATTATCAATAGAAAATGGAAATGTTCAAATCGGATTAAATTACACGAATGGTCGTGATTTTTTTTGAAAGATCGAACAATTGAAATAATATCGGCCGGTCTATTGAGGATCAGTCTGCTCGATGATTTTGATGATTGCGTAAGATATATATTTCAATAAAATTCCAATCTAGGATCTAGTCAGAATTAGTCAAAGCGAGATTGTTTACTCATTTCTCACCTCTAAAACTGCAAACAAACTCTGTACGAAAACGAAAATAGATTACTTTTTGAGAACAGTAATTTCGATTGTCATACTCGATTAAACTTTATTGATAAAGTTTGAATATCATATGCATAAAATTCAATCACTGAATAAGAGCAATATAGCAAAACTAGGAATTTTGGTGACTTCGAAGTTAATCTACAAAACACCTGTTAATTGGCGGCGCGTGTGAATGTTTATCCGATTTTGACACTTGAATAGATAATCCGAAAACAATTATGCGCCGTGATAATTACCTATCCGTGAAAATTGCCATAGGCCCGAAAATTGACCGTAAACTCAGGTTATTTTAAAGAATGGGACACGATTTTGGTGGCTGTTGACCGCGTTTTAGAGGTGCTTGTTGAATACAGGTAAAATTTAGTGTAAATTAGATCGGGGGGACATTGAACTGGCCGTTTAAGACAGGTGCACGCTGAATGCAGGTGACCGGATGATCAGGTTTGACTGTACACTGTTATTTGAGAACTTTGTTTCAGACACTGTGAGTGGGCTCAACAAAACATCTACATGTCAGTAGTAGGTGGTAAACTCACCTTAAGAAAAACATCTAAATCAATCACATCTTTTCGTAGGGCCTCACCCAGATAATAAATAGCATCTTCAATAGCTTGTTCTTCTGCAAAGGCTTTAAATAATCTGGAATTTAAGTGAATCAATTTTAAGCCGCATTTTATTTCCTCTTTTTTATATGAAAACAATTTCAATGTAGAATAAAATGCAATATCAAAAGTTTGTGAAACAATATTTACATTCTACTCATATCTTTAAATTCTATCAAAAAAGGGACCTCTCAGGGATTTCATCTTGAACCGTTGGTCATTTTGAGTTTAATATGAACCTGTTTTGAGTAAATAAACTTGTTCAAGCAGTAGTTACACTGTTTAGGTAACCTAGGCAGGATTTAGTTTTCATTCTGTCTGTTGTGGCCGACAAATATTATCTGGTACCTTAGACAAACTAACGTGTCGGATTCATTTAATCCATTCCCATACAATCCCACTTTTTGAAGCCTCTAACGAATAATTATTGCGGAAAATGAAGAAAGTGTATGTTAACACATTTCCCACATATTTTCTTATCAGAAGGACTTAGTCTTTTAAAACTTCATCAAATAGAAATCATAGTCTGCAACCTTTGTCTTTTGGACAAGTCTAAAATTTTGTTTATTGTTAATGGGTTAAAAATGTGCCTGGCAAAAGATATAAACACTGAGTGACTTACTGTCTATATAGAGGTGCTGTTGTAACGACTGCATCATCAATCGTAAGTTGTTCTTGATTTTCTAGTCGAGATAATGTCTCCTTTACTTCTGTGTCCTTCTGCTTCAACATCTCTATGTTTGAATCTATCTCAGACTGAAATATAATCAGCAACATAATTTTAACCCGCTGCCAAAATTTAAGACTGGTCCAAATGGAAAGAAGTTCAGACGACAACTTCAAGTTGGTGGAATTCAGAAAATCTTTGCATATAAGGGTAGTAAAAGAAGAAAATGCTTGATACAATGATTTTCTGAAGCTTTTCTCTTAAGGGGTGTCAAAAATGGGATGAAGTGGGTATAGATTAAGCCACTACCACACAATGACACTTTTTGACCTCTTCAAGAAAAAACAATTACAAAAACATTGTGTAAAATGAAGAAATTGCTTGCAAAAAGCAATTTCTACATATTTAATCAGACAGTTCGGAAAATCTTGAAATTCATAACTTAAAATTATTGTCTGCAACTCCTTTCAATTTGGACTAGTCTAAACATTTGCAGTCTGGTAATGGGTTATGCAGAGGTAAACATGACAATCTGAGTCACTGGACAATATTGTGACATAAAAATGATCACTGAATTCCAAAATTCTTCAAAGGATGAGTTCTTTTCTCCATCACCTTTTTTTCTACACAGCTGTCAAGGGACAAAAAAACTATGTACAGTCAATTTTTGTAACAAATACCACTGTGTTGTAACAACAAAATGTTGGTGTATTGAAAATCAACCATTTAATTCACCCAGCCCAACTTAAACAATATTTTAGACTGGTCCAAATTGAAAGAAACTGCAGACAACTATGAAATTCTGAATTTTTCAACTTTCTGGGTAAAAGACAATGTGGAAAATAAAGAAATTGCTTGTTACAAGCAATTTCTTCATTTTCCACAATGTTTTCCAAAGCTTTTTTCCTGTCTGAAAGCATCACAGAGTGGGAAAGGGTTAAAATTGAATATCATGACAATTATTTACAAAGTATGTTCTAAAATGCAACGATGGTATCTATTTGCTTCCATATCATGCTTATTGTTGATCTAGCAATCTCTGTGTTTCACTTTTTTTAAAATTAACTTGACAACTGATCCTTTATAAGATTTAACCGATTACCAAACAACAAAATTTAAGACTTGCCCAAAGTGAAAGAAGTTGCAGACGATGTTTCAAATAACTCTTATAGGGTAGACACCACTGAGAGAAAAGGGAAAATTGATTGTTACAAGCAAATTTTTCCTTTTCTCAAAATGTTTTTCAAATCTATTAGCTATAGACTTCACTAGTTCATTGATTAAGTTTTCTATTTTTTCAAGTAAAAGTGAAAGCATCAATTACCTTTTCTTTATCTAGATCTGATATCATCTGTTCTAGTTTGTTTTTACCCTGTAACAAATCATTCTGCGTCTTCACTAAAACATCCATCTCTGCCTGTTGTAAAAAGCAAATTTGGTTTATGTACTAAATTCAGAAGCAAATGAAAACTAGCAGTTGAGTTGAAGCAAGTAAATAATTTGAAAACCAAGTAAATCTGAGAAATTGATCCATGTACCTAAAACCTAAACCTTGCTAGTCTCTTCCTTAGGTTCAATAAAGTTAAGAGTCCAAGGTCAAATAGATATTAACCCATTCCCAAACAACAACATTTTAGATCGGTCCAATTGAAAGAGCTTGCGGATGACTTTTTTTTTCAAATAGAGGTAGAGGGCCAAATGAGGTAGAAAGCATTGTAAGAAAATAAAAATTTCTTGCAACAAGCAATTTCTTCCTTTTAACATTTTTTCCATGGCTATATTTCTTCGGTAAAAATATGGGATTGTGAGGAAATTGGTTAAGTAAATGCATAAAAAGTTTTCCATAAAGATTCATCTGTGGCCTTGACCTTAGACCTATCTGACGTTAGACCTACAGGACTCTTATGCACTTGATCAACAACTGTGTAAAGTTTCATGGTGCTACATTAAATGGCATCAGTATTGTAACAATTAACAAGAAATAAAGGGCAAGTAAATCTTGAAATATTCACATAAGAGTCATAGAAAGTCAATATCCAAAAATTATTGTGTATAGAAATGTATTGTATAGGTTACAGGGTCCTACATCAAGTATCATCAGATTTACAGCAATTGATCAGAAATATAGCAAAACATACAAACTTAAGGGGGAAATGGTTCTGTAAATGATTGCAGAAGTGCCATGATAATTCAACATGCAATATTTCTTATGTAGAGAAAAATTTAATTGTGAACATCAAGATCCCTTTATCAATTAGCTTTAATTCAAAGGTATTCAAATCGTTATTAACCCAATACAACACAAAATTTTAGATTTTTCAATGATAAAGATATTGCAGATGACAATTCAAAGTGTGTTTATACAATGTATTAGAAAATAAATACCAAATAGAGTAGAAAAAACATTGTGAGAAGAGCGGATATTGCTTGTTTCAGCGAACCCATTTGTCCTAGAAATGTAAAATGCAGTATTGTGTGGGAAATGAAAATTTCAAAGTTCAATGTGAGATAATTCTCAGACAAATCGCAGAAAAGGCATGAAAATTCACAGCTTCATATTAACAGAAGCATCGTAAGTAATTTTGAGTTCAGAGCATATTATACTGTATGAGTATTGCTCTCAAAAATAATAATTCAGTGCAAATTATTAGTTTGAGGGGGGATGATTTGGCAATCAATATTGCATGAAAATTGCTTATGTACAGTTTTATATGTGCACAAACATTATGTACAAGCTTTCCTGCAACACTGCAGGAGAAAAATTCATGTCAAAGGTTGCATTTATCGATAGATTGACCCCTAGATAGGTTGATGGACAGACAGCCATGGTGTTTCAAGTATACCCTCATCTATTATGTTGTGGGTGTTCAAAAACATTGGTCATATAAGTCCATAGAAAACATTGTAAAATCATAAGAAAAAGATGCTCCCAGATTATCAGAGCAAAATTATTACAGTCAAACTTCATTTACTCAAACACAGGAATTCTCAAACACAACTGAAATTTCGAATGAGAAACTTAGTCCCTACAAAAAGTGTTTATGATTAATAGTGTTTGACCTTGGAAAACTCGTTCACCGCAAAACTCGAACTTTCAAACTCTTTTCAAAGTCCCGAACTACAAATCACTATACCTTTCATCTGGAACAGTCAAACAAAGGGTTGGCTGACAATCATAAGCTGATATGTTAAATGAATTTTCTCACATTGGACTTGTTAATCTGTTTGTGACACCTTATTGTCAAACAATGCAAAGTATGTAATAGTTAACATTATCCGTGAAAATAATTTTCTATCATTCAGGAATAATTATATCTGGTAATTGATTGTTAGGACATTCATCAACAAAAAATTCTTAGAAGGTTATTTCATGGGAGATTTTTGGAATTTCATGATTGAATCTTAAGTTATTTAATGCCGAGGACAGCAAATATTTTGACAGCAGCCGATACCCTTGAAAAGAAACTTTATCTCACTTGTTACGCTTGAAATGCATTCTGCCTTTTTCAAATAAGATAAAATAATCTGTTGACAAAATAGGTGTCATATTTTTCCATTCTTTATGCTAAAGAATGGAAATTTGCAACGGAGGTCACGTACGTAACCACAATTTATAGAATGAACATTGAAAACAAAGCGAACAAATTAATATGCTTGTTTAGTGCAATTAATTTTTGTCAAATTCTATGATTTCTCAAAAAACGTTTATCAATTCCTCTGTTGAGATTTGAAATCCTTCACACATATGTTGTAGTCTATAAAATTCAAAACTAGTCAAGCAAGTATATAAGTGAGCGTATTTTCCGACACTTCCTACCTAGGACAAATGATAGTGACTTCTCTGATCTTCTGATCAGTCGACCTTCCCAAATCTGTAACAAATTAGCCAGTCCCCGACGAGTTTGAACCACTGAAGTTTGACTGTATGTGTTCAAATTTGTCTGCATTGAAATTGTAGATAGTTTGCAAGAGGGAAATGGAGCGGTAGAATTAACTTATTTCCACTGAATCCAGCTTTTTTATGCCCCCCCCCCTCCCCCAAAGGAAAGACGTTTTCAATTTCGATTTCATTTTCAAACCAGTTTTCTACCACAAAGACATTCAATAGATATTCAAAATCCTCTCAACTTGATATTGTTGTCTTCCCTTTCTTTTAATTTAGACCAGTATAACATTTTCTGGTGTAGTAATGGATTAATAGACCTCTTACTAACCTGAGCTTGGGCAAAGGTTTCCTTTAAACGGCGTTTCATTTTATCTTCTACTGCAGACAAAAGGGACGCTTTCAAATGTTCTTCCGTCACTGTGTTTGTACCACTCATTGCAGTGGATGCTGCTATTGGGACAGAAACATAACATTTCTTATTAGTAAACAATTTTAAACCACTATTAGCAAAATATCAGAATGGTTCAAATTGAAAGAAGCTGCAGACGACAAAAGTGTGATGAACTCATTCGAACACCTTCTCCCATTTTGACAGCCCCTATGAAGAAAACCTCTGAAACACTGAGGAATATGAATGTTTTCTTCGCAAAGAAACAAAGATTATTCAAATTTCATCAGGTAAAATTTATCGTCTGCATTTTCTTTAAATTTGGACCAGAATAATACTGTTGTTTGGGAAGGGGCAAAATTAAAACAAGTGGCTTTCAGGGAAGCAAATATTGTGAGAAACAGGTAAGTTGCTTGTTTCAAGTTAATATTTTTCCAATGAGTTAAAAAAAGTGAATTTATTTGAGATCATCTCATTGACTATAGGCCTATTTAATTTCAATAGAAAATCTATAAAGCATTTAGGAAAAAATGCTGGATTTTTAAAACACTTTCTCAGGGTGATTACATTAAATTAAATGGTCAAGGGTTGTTTTCAAACCACCAACATTTTTACTCAGATAAACTCATATTTTTATTTTTTAGCCAAAAAAAACCCCATTATTAGACAACAAAATATAAGACTGGTTCAAACTGAGAAAAGCAGCAGATGACAATTTTAGTTGATGGACTATAAATCACCTCATGTGGATGCAAACGCTCAGCTTTCAGGTACTTGGTAGTAGGTACAACCTCCAAGTTGAAAAAGGGGAATAATTTGTTGAAATGCATTTATAGTTATCCCCCTTGATGGTATAGATTATTCTTTTGATGGTGAACATATATTCCGAGTGAATATGCTCAGTAATAACAGAGATATTTATATTCTGAGTGAATATGCTCAGTAATAACAGAGATATTACAAAATATCGAATTTCTTTTATACCTAAAAAGGGGGATTATTCATCTAAAGATACATTTAGAGGTATCCCCATTAACAGTAAAGATTTCTCATTTGACAGTGTACATAATTCCGACTTTCAAGTGAATGTCTTCAGGAATACCACAGACATTACAAAACGTTGAAGTTCTTTTAAGTCTAAAAAGGGACATTTTCATTCAAAATGATCCAGTTACCCAGCTTGTTGATATAGATTTCACTTTTGATAAAAAAATATATTCCAAGTTTCAAGTGAATGTCTGCAGTAATACCAGAGATACTACAAAATGTTCATGACACAGTGGCTGATGACAACCTGGCCATAGCGATACCTCATGTGTTCTCCGAAAACAGCCAAGCTAAAAAGGAAAATATAAAATGTTAATAGTGTAATATAAATATGGAAAAAATACCGAAAACAGCCAAGCTAAAATGGAAATATAAAATGTTAATAGTGTAATATAAATATGGAAAAAAAGGATATAACCAATCAGGATATTTAACCCTTTCCAGTTTTGCAAAATTTTAGACCTGTCTAAATTCAAAGGTTTTGTAGCCGAAAATTTAAAGTGGATTTCATTTGAAAAATAACCATTCAGTATGGTAGAAAATATTGTGGAAAAAGAAGAAATTGCTTGTTACAAGCAATTTCTTCTTTTCCCACAATGTTTGCTCAAGTATAAAATCACAAGGACGTAAAAACCAGTGATTGTACAGGAAAGGGTTAAAGGGATGTATATAAGATCAATTGAGAATTATCCTTACTTGTACTAGTTGTAGGGTAGCTTGAAGCACTTGTCTGAGAATACGGAGGTGGATATCCCGGTGATGTACTTGGGTATGATGACGCAGACGCTGACGGATAACCAGATGGATAACCAGGGTAACCAGAACTAGGTTGTGATGGGTAGCCTACAAAAATGACAAATATATATGTGTGTTGATTTTATTGAATTGATGTTGGTATTGCATATTGGGCAGTCTTGTCTTATGTGATTGATTGATGGTATGGGAATAGCAGATGGTGACTTAACCATGGCTTCCTGTCATTTCTTATACCAGTGCCCACAACATATAATCCAAGCCAACCAACTGCTCATCCCATAGTGATGTACAACTTATCATTTGCCCTTTCAATAAATGACACATATTGAGATGATTTATCAAATGTTACAGAGAATGTTTGCTGAGAATTGAACTCACAACTCATTGATTTGGAGCACATTATTGACTGAGCTGACCATGTTTATCCAAGTTTTAGTTACAACAGTTTGGTCACAAACAGATTAACAGATTACATCATCGGTTGGTGAGAAAAATATCTTAGCTCCAGCTCATATCAAGCTGTAGTTACGATATTTTGCTCGCCCACGAATGATATGCTGATCTTAGAGTAACTAAGATCTTCCCAAACTACTTGAGATAAGTACCTGTGTACTGTCCAGGATATTGACTGGTCTGTGGGTAGCCACCCATTGATGTCTGTGGGTAGGGCTGGTTTTGAGGGTATGTAGTCTGCCCACCTGGCATAGGCATAGGAAAACCTCCTGAAATAACAAGAGGCCCAGTGGGCCTTAACTTGAAATAATTAAAAAAAGGTCCACCAAAGGAACATTCATGTGAAATTTGATTAGAATCTACCTAGTAGTTTTAAAGAATTTTGCAATCAAAATTTCTGTTAGAAATTAATTTTGTTTCCATAGCAACCAGAGTTCATGGAACAAAATTATTTTTAGCAGTTTGGAAGAGGATTGTGCAAGGAACACCCCTGATAATTTTGGTTAAAAATTGGCCCAGTATTTTTCAAGATATAGTTGTTTAAAGAAAAGTTTACGCATGCACAGATGCACGACGGACACAGGACCATGACAATAGCCCCGCTGGCCTTTGGTTAGTGTAGCTGAAAATGTGGACTTTATTGTGTAAACAAGAGAAATATGCAATATGGTTCCATTTCCATTACTGCTTGATGGACTTTGTTCATTTTGGTTAGCCTTCTTGCCTTTGTGTCAAAGAAACTCTGAGAAAATTTTAAAAGAATTTCGGCCAAAAATGCGGACTTTATCGAGTAAACAAGAATTAACTTTAAGTGTACTATGAGAATTAATCACTCAGAGTCTCAATATTTTTTTCAAGAGCTCTGAATCATTAAATCTATCACAGCATTTTAAAAAACGTATAATGTCGCCATATTGTACGAAAAAGGCACAAAGCCGAAATATTGAGACACTGAGTGATTATTTTTCATAGTGTTGTTCATTCCCTGAGGAATTTGTAAAATAATTGTAACTTTAAATCGTTAGTTTTTTAATACTGTTAAATGGATTTTCTTCAATTTCAATAGGGTTTGAGCTCTTGATGGGCGAATCAAGCTGTGCAAGTTATAGAAAGATAAAATTAAAATTGTGGAGTTTTGAGTAAACAACAAAAAAGTGTAACAGCAGGACAAACGGATGACGGAATCCACACCATGACAAAAAGCTCTTCTGGTTTTGGGCCAGTAGGGCTATTGAAAACATGAGGCATCATAGTTTTGTGACAAAGATTTATTTAGTCTCTGAAAATTTTAACAAGAGCTGTCCAAAAGACAACAAGGTCAACTTTTTAGAAATTGGATGGTAAGTATTTTGCTGGTTTGTATATATTCATTTAAACAAGTGTTACACGTATAAGGAAATGCAGTTTAGAACTCCCATTGTGACCTAAAATTATGAATTTCTTAACATGATGAACTTTGAACCCTGGGCGTAGCCCGATACATGACCCCAGGTACATAAATTTCACAAACTTTAGTATACCTGTCCTACCAGTCATGCACATAAAATATTTAAGCTCTTGCATTTAGGATTTATTCGAAAAAGATTTTTTAAGAAGTACAAAAATTCACCCCTTTCTGCCCCCGACTGGGGCCCCTTTTACCCCAAGCCCCCCCCCCCCCAACCTCAACTGGAATTGGCATCCCCCAATGATGCTTCCGACCAAGTTTGGTTGAAATCCCCTCAGTAGTTCTTGAGAAGAAGATGAAAATGTTTAAAAGTTACCAAAAATGACCCCCTTTTGGTCCCCATTTTAGGACCCCTGACCTCCAGCCTTTTAATTTTCACAAATCTGTACAATCAGTACCCAATGATGCTTTTCACCAAGTTAGTTTGAAATTGGCTTAGTACTTCATCAGAAGATGAAAATGTGAATTTTTTAACATGATGAACTTTGACCTCTGGGTGTGGCCCCATACATGACCCCAGGGACATGAATTTCACAATTTATAATATACCTGTCCTAGTTGTCATGCACACAGAATATTTAAGCTCTGGCATTAACGGTTTATTAGAAGAAGATTTTTAAAGAAGTACCAAAAATTACCCCTTTTTGCACCCTATTTGGGCCCCTTTGACCCCCAGAACCCCTATTTTCACAAACTTGAAGTGGCATCCCCCAATGATGCTTCCGACCAAGTTTGGTTGAAATCACCCCAGTAATTCTTGAGAAGAAGATGAAATATTTAAAAGTTACCAAAAATTACCCCCTTTTGGTCCCAATTTTAGGGCCCCCTGACACCCCAGCCTTTTAATTTTCACAAATCCAAATAACCATTACCAAATGATGCTTTTCACCAAGTTTGTTTGAAATTGGCTTTGTACTTCATCAGAAGAAGATGAAAATCTGAATTTTTTAACATGATGAACTTTGACCTCTGGGTGTGGCCCCATACATGACCCCAGGGGCATGAATTTCACAATTTATAATATACCTGTCCTAGTTGTCATGCACACAAAATATTTAAGCCCTGGCATTAACGGTTTATTACAAGAAGATTTTTAAAGAAGAACCAAAAATTACCCCTTTTTGCCCCTGATTGGGGCCCCTATGACCCCCAGAAACTTGAATTGGCATCCCCCAATGATGCTTTCTACCAAGTTTAGTTGAAATCCGCCCAGTAGTTCTTGAGAAGAAGATGAAAATGTTTAAAAGTTAACGGACGACACACGACGGACGACGCATGACGACGGACAAACGATGATTGCAATAGGTCACCATGACCATTCGGTCAGGTGACCTAAAACCTTCTTATACAAAATTTTAAAATCATTATTTCCTAATGGAAACCTAAATGGCGTCTAAAAGCGTCATTGAGTGGGAATGGGTTATAAAGCATGCTTTGAAAGAGAGTGAATAACATGAAAATATTATAAGAACAATATCCTCTCCTATTGACTAATTTTGACAATATCCTATACAACTATCAAATTGTTGATTAGTGACCTAAATGTCGTAACTACAGCTCGTATAATCTATAGTTATGACACTGAAGTTGCCAACCTACAAAAATGCTTAACATTGGAGTTCAAAGTTCACTCTAACTAAATATCTATGAAAGTTGACAAATAGGAAATGGATGTGTTACCTCCACCGGTTGGGTACGGTGTTTGATATCTCTGTGGTTGTTGTGGTGGTGGTTGCTGGGCTCTAGAATAGACTGGAGGCTCTTCACCAAACACTATTGTCAATATCTGTATCATTCCTAATAGGTCTGAGTTTGGCTGAAATTTATTTTATTATATTTACATCGTACAGCATCAGTAACTCATGATATTTCCTTACAAAAAACTAAACTAACAAGATGTGTTTGTGAAACGCTATGCCCCCGAAACAGGAATTCTTTAGAAACTGGTGATTTTTATTGTTTTTTTTCTTTGTTTTAGGGAAAAGGGTAAAAATCTTGACCTTGACTTTGATGAAATGACCTTCCACAGTTGCGCCTTGTTGAGACCTATATACATACTAAATATTAGCATTGTAACTTAATCAGGGTTGGAGTTATAGGAAAATGTTTAGTTGGCAGGTTAAGTTTTGCAGACAGACAGACGGACAGACAGACAGACGGACACAAGTAAAACAATATGCCCCCATCTATCGATATCAATGCAGGGGCATAAAAATAAATTAGAAATGCGTCACAGACATAAATGCCATCACTTAGGTTCTTGTCAAAAGACCTTCAGTTGTGCCCTTGAACTTGGAATTATCTAAAGGAATTTTAGACATAATACTAGTACCCATCATGGGGAGCAAGAGTGCTAAGTTTTTGAAATCCATCCATTAATGTACTCTAAACAAGAGTTGGACACACCCACCCATGCCTCACACACAAACAGAGGTTACTCTATATGCCTGTCGCCATAACACAGCAGAAACATGACAAGTCAAATTTCTTTCCCATAATGCTTAAGAAAACTATCTGCCTCTTCATTAACCCGTTCCAACACAATTCCTACTTTTAAAGCCTCTCAAGAAATATGCTTTGTGGAAAATGAAGAAATTGCTTCAAACAAGCAATCTTCATTATCCACAATGTTTTCTATCCAAAAAGATGAAAAAATTCAAAATTCTATCAACTAAAAATTGTTGTCTGCAGCTTCTTTCGATTTAAACCAGTCTAAATTTTTGTTGTGTGGGAATGGCTTAAACCTTCCTATAGTAAAATAATAGGTATATGATATGCAAGTATAAATAATCAGTGAGTGATACTAATAATATACGTATATTATTTTCAGTCTTTTTCAAATGATGGATTACTTGCCCCACCCACTGAACTCTGACAGAAAGTTCAGCTTAGATATTTAACAGCATGTTCTTTCAAAATCTTTGGCCAGTAACATGTAACAAGAGGGCTGTTGGCCCTGATGTGCTCAAGGTAAGGATTATGATACAAGTGGGTCTGACCATACTTTATACATTTATAAGCTCTGTACCTGGGAATCCAAAGGTCTTAATTACAAATTTGAAGGCTTTCAGACTTATATGAAATGTGGAGAATACTCTTTCCACCATTCTGGGTCCATAGATAATAATTCTGGAAATAAGAAAGGAGTCAATGAACTGTTGCTTCATGTTAGATAAGGCCAATGAAGGCCAAACTGGTTCAAGAGGAGAAGGCTTTTAAAGATTAAACTTTCGCTGTATGGTAACCAGTCCTTCCATTGGATCTGTATAATTGAAGCTATTGTGAAAGGGTACCACCCAAGGAACATTTCTGCCTAATTTGGCTCAAATTGGCCCAATGATTTGTAAGAGAGGTCAATAAACCTGAACTGTCGCCTGTGAGGGCTGACGAATACCCCCCACTGCCGCCTCTTTTTAAACGAGGTAACCATTGAAATGTTGGCCATTCATGATTTATCAAGTGGACAATTATTTTTACAAATTTTAAGTCAATGAGGGGCAATGACTGTGTAAAAAAAAGGGAGATTTTTTTTCAACATTGAAGATGGAATTTATGGATTTCGTGCAAAGTCAAAAATGATGTTTATGTTCTGGAATAAACATGTGAACCACTTTTATTTTTTTAATCTGTCAACATGTTAAGGAATTTTGATTTATTCTCTGTATATTGTATATAAGAAAATAAATCAAAGGGGCATAACTCCTCATTAATCATTACGAAAATTGCAGGTGCACAAGTTCCCATAGCAAGGAAGATTTTGGTAAAGTTTCAGCAAAATTGGTCTGGAAATGTAGTAGGGTAAAGAGGACACAGAATTATGTCCATGGATGGACGGACAGACCGTCTGACAGATGGATAACCATATTCCAGTATACCCTCCCCATAACTTCTTACATGTTAACCACTTTTATTTTTTTTAATGTCAACCTGTTCAGGAGTTATGATTTCTTCTCGGTGTATTGTATATAAGAAAATAAATCAAAGGGGCATAACTCCTGAACCAGTTGATTAATCATAATAAGTTCCCATTGCAAGGAAGATTTTGGTAAAGTTTCAGCAAAATTGGTCTGGATATGTGGGAGGAGATAAGGACACAAAATTATGTCCAAGGATGGACAAACAGATGGTTGGACAGACAGAAGGACAGACAGACAGACAACCTGATTCCAGTATACCCCCCCTAACTTTGTACATGTGAACCACTTTTATTTTTTTAATCCATCAACCTGTTCATAAGTTATAATTTATCATCTATATATTGTATATAAGAAAATAAATCAAAGGGTTATAACTCCTGAACCAGTTGATTAATCATTATGAAAATTGCAGGTGCACCAGTTCCCATTGCAAGGGAAGATATCGGTAAAGTTTCAGCAAAATTGGTCTGGATATGTGGGAGGAGATGAGGACACAAAATGATCTAAGGTCTGCAGCTTTCTTGGTCAGAAAGAGAGGATTTTTAAATAACATTTTAAACTTTTACTTTTGTTGCCATGGCTTAAATCATTTTAGCTATTTTTATACAGGGCCACTTAAGGAACATTTCTGCCAAATATTGTTCAAATTGGCCAAATGATTGGGAGGAGATGTCATCCTTGAGAATCTGAGATTAATGATTGTAGCAATTATGGTTATACTGATGTTTCATGCAAACTAGAAGCACTTGAGTGCCTGTGTTGCTCCACAGGCCTGATTATACTGGTTAAGCTAATGATGTTTTCAAGAATTCATTAAAAATCGAATCATATTCACCATGTGAAATATCTTTTTTGAATTTTGACTGGTCTAAAATTTTGTTGTGTGGGAATGGGTTTAACAGTAAGTGTTGAGTTAATTCAGCCATTTAAATGTAAATATGAGAGTACTATTGCAATAACTATCTTTTGGTTTTCTAATAACTTATTTTGTATGCAGATACCTGAACCTGCGCTGTAATGTTTTAAATGATTGAGGTTAGTTATAAGCCTCAGATGAAATTTTTTTTAGACTGTTCCAAATTGAAAGGAGTCATAGAATCTAAAAATTATTTTCAACTTTCTGGGTAAAAAAAATTGTAGAAAATGAGGAAATCGCTTCATTTTACGCCTTTGTTTCCAATGTTGTTTTTCTGAAGGGGCGTCAAAAAGTGTCTCTGTGTGGGAATGGGCTAAGCTATAAGCTTAAAAACAACATTTGTTACAATGTCAGGTTTGATTGAAAGGTCAAGTACAAGTATCTGCACTTGCATTTAACCCATTCCCACTCAATCCCATTTTTTAAGTATCTCTCAAAGAAACCTTTGGAAAACATCGTGGACAATGAAGAAATTGCTTATAACAAGTCGAGTCCCACCGTCATCAGGGTGTGTTCTTGGGCAAGACACTTAAGCCAGCTCCAGTCTACTCAGCTGTAGAAGTGGGTAGCAGTGGGGTTAAGCCACTGCCTCTCTTTCAGGGACGTGAAAACATCTGGTTTGTGCGTTCGAGAGCGATTCTATAAGCTTAAATCTTTCGTCACAATCGAAATTAAAATAAATTATTATAAACTAAACTAATGTTTAATATGTTTTCTACCCTACAAGGTAAAGACTTTTTAAATTCCAGCAACTTGAAATTGTGATATGAAACTTCTATCAAATTGACCCAGTCTAAGATATTGTCATGATTTAATTGGATAAAGGGTCAATTCTAACTTGTTACAAGCAATTTCTTCATTGTCCACAATGTTCTTTATCCTAAAAGACAAAGATTTTCTTCATTCCAACAATTTGAGACTGCTTTCAATCTGAACCAGTCTAATATTATGTTGTCTGGTAATGGGTTAAAATATATAATCCACATTTCCCTTGATAATAATAAGCTTTTATCTTCCACATCCAAGAGTAGTAACAAATACCAAAAAACTACTTTCTACCACTTTCTAACCATCTTGCATCTCCTCGATCTATTTTTAGAACTGCAAAGAGGAATACCCTTTCTAAGGTGTGTGCAGACCTTAAATATGCAATCTAGTTTACTGTGGTGTAATCTGAGTTACAACTGTCTCCTTGAAAATTGGGTGCTATTCAGTCATTCCATGTATACCTACAGAAAAACCTTGAAGTCTCGAAAATTCACTTTGAAATTTTAACCCTTTAACACAGTTCACTCTACTAAGATGATTGTAAAAAATCTGCAATTCAGGAATGGAGGTTTAAAAAATTCACTGAATACCATATATGGACATTAGCCACAACCATAAAAGCTATATCTCCAACAAACCAAAATTAATATTGATGGAACCTGAAAAAAAGTCACCAGAAGATCATTCCATGAAAATTGGTTGAAATCCATCAACTGGTTTCTAACAAAAAGATTTTTCAAAGCTTTGAACATATACTGAAACTAGATCCTCCCATTAAAGCCATGTTTTTCATCCAATCAAAATTCTGTGAAGAAATCTGATAAAGGGTCATCCATTGAGCATTCCTGTAAAATAGGGTTGAAATTCATCATTTTGTTTCTAAGCAAATCTAATCTATAAGATTTCACCAAATATGGAAACAGCTTCGTCCATATATATATATTTCATATTTTTCATCCAATCTTAATTCCTTGAAGGAATCTGATAAAGGGTCACCGAATGATCATTCCTGTAAAATTTGGTTGAAATCCATCAATTGGTTTCTGAGAAGATTTTCTAAGGTTTCACCATATATGGAAATTATCCCCGCCCATTTAAGCCATGTTTTTCATTTGATTAAAAATCTTTGAAGGAATCTGATAAAGGGTCATCCAAAGATCATTCCTGTAAAATTTGGTTCAAATCCATCCACTGGTTTCTGAGAAGAAGATTTTTAAAGGTTTCACCTTATATGGAAATAGTTCTGCCCATTAAAGCCATGCTTTTCATCTGATTAAAATTCTTAGAAGGAATCTGATAAAGGGTCATCAAAGGATCATTTCTGTGAAATTTGGTTGAATTCTGTTCAGTACTTTCTGAGGAGAAGATTTTCAAAGTAAAAGTTTACAGACGGACACATAGGCGCACTCACGGATGGAGGCACGATGGACACAACACCATGACAATAGCTCGCTGGCTTTCAGCCAGTGGAGCCAAAAAATCAAGGCTCTATGCCTTCTGGGTCAGGAAAAGAAGTTTTTTACATATTATTTTAAATTTTCACTTTCATGGCAACAAGAGTTTTCAACAGATTTCATTTCATTTAGCTGGTTTTAAAGGGGACATTCTGAGGAACAATTCTGCAAAATTTGGTTGAAATTGGCTCAGTGGTTTAGGAGGAGATGCAGTTCAAAGAAATTGTTGACAGATGAATGATGGCTCATGATGCACTGAAGCCATACAAAAGGTGATCACAATAGCTTACTTTAGCACTTTGTGCTCAGGTGAGCTAACAAAAAAGTAAAATAGTTGGTTTGGAAGCCAAATGTGGAAACAATAGCTTAATAAGCTGCAGTTACGTTTAAGATGTCAAATCAACAAAAATGCATCACATAGATGTTGTCCAATGCCAGAATTTAAAGTTCACTTCCAGTCTACAACTCTACATCAATAATTTGATTCATTGGTTGACAGCTGCAATCTAACAATTGCTCAAAACAGATAAAACTGATATATGGATTATTTTTATTTTGACTTTTTCTTATCAAAATAATGAAAATTAATATGAGGTAAACTTCCAGTCAGAGTTAACCCTTTCCCGTTCAAATACGGGATTTTACGTTCCTGTGTTTTTATACTTGAGAAAACATTGTGGAAAAAGAAGAAATTGCTTGTAACAAGCAATTTCTCCTTTTTCCACAATATTTTCTACCACATAGGATGGGTTCATTCCAAATAGCATCTAGTTGCCATTGTCGTCTGCAACCTCTTTCAATTTGGACTAGTCTAAAATTTCCAAAAATGGGAAAGGGTTAAGTGGGCATTATTAGCAATCTATAAATTACTTTTTTGCAGGTGCCAATGTTAAGCCGCAAAAACTGGTAAATCAATCAGGGGCACAGTGCTTTCAAAAAATGCTTCTACAGATATTCTCTTTTATGTGGATTGATCTTGTAATAGTGAGAAACCATGCCAACTTTCAATCATATACATTACTAGCTTGATGTAAAAACATCATAAGTGTCTATACTTTGTATATACACTTATGATGTTTTTGCACTAAGCAACTGAATATCTTCAATCATAACAAGTTTAAAGTTTGAAACTCTAAAGCCAAAGACACTAAGGTGATAGCTAAAAAATGTGTTTAATCCATCACAAGATGACAAAATACTAGACTGGTCCAAATTGAATAAAGTTGCAGACAACAGCTGATGAAATTCAAAGAAATTTGGCTTTGGGGGAAGTAAATATGGTGGATAATGAAGAAATTGCTTACAACAAGTGATTTTCTTCATTTTGAACAATGTTTTCAAGGGGTTTTTTTAGGGGTTGTAAAGAGAAGGATTGTGTGGGAATGAATCAAAAGAGAGAAATCTTTTTTTTTTTTTTTTTTTTTTTTGTCAATTCTCTTTTTGAGTCATTTCTGTGGCCAGGCTGTTGTCTTTGCCAATGTCTGCATAGTCATCTGAAGACTTTGACATTTTGTAATATCTCTGGTGTAATTGAACACATTCACTTGAAACTCAGAATATATGTTCACCCTCAAAAAAGCAATCTATACCAACAAGAGGTATAACTTACATATCTCCATTCTCTGAGATAGGGTAGATCTACTTTTCCATTCATGTCCACATTTCTCCCTGACTTTATCTGCATATTGGAGGTTGGTTTCACATACACCATGGGAGGGTTATATGGGTGAGAGTCCATCAGCCAGATACATACAGGAATATTGTAGGTATTTCCTTCAAAATACAGAAAACAAGATGGGGTTATGAAACATTAATGCTAGCACAATAGTTGCTGCAAAATTTTGAAAATTTGACCTTTGTAAATTATCTTTACCTTTTCAGATGAACTTGAGCATAAGCAGTCGCATATCAAATCTATGTACCATCATACCCTTGTTATTGAAATAATATAGAAAAAAAGGATCTGAGTTAAGTTCCAGGTGTGTATATGCTTAAAAAGCACTAGAGTCATATTTATCCCTTTCCTATTTTTAGAAATTTTAAACTGGTCCAAATTGAAACAGGTTGCAGTTGACAATGAGAATTGGATGTAACTTGAAATGAAACCATCCTATAGGGTAGAGAATATTGTGGGAAAAGGAGAAATTGCTTTGTTAAAATCATTTTTTTCTTTTCCACAATAATTTCTCAAGTATAAAATCACAGTGACATAAAATTCAGGGTTTATATAGGAAAGGGTTAAATTAATTTTCAACTACAGTGCATTCCTTTTATCACCTCAAGTAATAAGATTTTTTTTGCTCTTACATACCAAACAATTTGAAGTTTTGAAAGAGTGTCAACTTTGACAAGTTCTTAATTATTCTTCCCTTGAAAATGTGACCTTTGTTTGGTAAAAATCTAACTGCATATCTTCTAAATCAGCTTGGAAATAAGTTGTTAGAAAATATTGTACCAAATTTCTTCATTCTCCACATTGTTTTCCCAAGATTTTCTCTAGGGGGCATAAAAAGCAGGACTTTGTACAACTGCCAATACTTACCTTTATAATTGACCGGAATCGTTCCATCCAATTGGAGCAAATTTTGACTTCGACCATCATTAAAGACTGAAATACATTGAAATATTAAAGATCAAATTTTTCCAAACATTTTCAATAGCTATATATATATTCTAAAGAAACCAGCGGGCCCAAGAGAGCTAACATTGCTAAACAGGCCCATTCAATTTCATTGCAGCCAATCAATGGCCCATTATTACTAACTTTTTTCAAAAACTAGAGGTGCTCTTATGGCCTGAATGTACTAATAAATCCACGTCCACATACTCCCCTTTTTCATGACCCTCCTGCTAAAAGCAATTTGTTCATTGTCCGCAATAGTTCACAGAGAAAGAGATTTTTTTTTCTATTTCAAAAACTTAAAATTGCAACATAATACTTTCAATTTGAACCAGTCTGAAACAGTGTTGTCTGGTAGTTAATAAATTGGTAAAGAGAATAATTAGTTGTTTTATAAACTTAAGAGCAAATATTCATCAGCCTGGAAAAGATACAAGGGAAGCAGATAATTACCAGTCAAGCAGAATTTCTTCCCTTTAATAAAAAAAAAAAAGGCAAATTAAGTCCTTAACTTTCAGATAGCAAATATTTTTCAAGAAGTTTGATTAACCCATTCTTAATTAACCCATTCCCACTTGACAAAATTAAGACAGTTCCAAATTGAAAGAAAATGCAGACAACATTTTTGTGTTGGTGAAATAATAAAATCCATTGTCTTTTGGGGTAGAAAACATTGTGGACATTGGCAAATTCTTCTATGTCCACAATGTTTTCAAAAGCTTTTTTCTTGCAGGTCGTAAAAAGGAAGGATTTTGTTGGAATGGGTTAAGGGCCGTCCAACCAACATTCATATTATTTTTGATACCTTCAGATGAAAATATTACAATATTTCACTATTTAGCATATGTCGAAAATATCCCCACCATTTAACCCATTCCCACTCAATGATGCTTTTAGATGCCCCAAAGAAAAAAAGCTTTGGAAAAGTACATAAGATGCAACACTGAAATTTTGGGGGAAAAAACGCCCAGAGAATACATTTCTGAAGGTAGGTTATTTTCAGTTTTGTGAGGGCTATTGTAAGACTGATTAGTCACACAAGAGCTCTATGCATTGAACTTGAAGGCTAGATAAAAGGTCCCAATTAAAGTTCCCTAAAATAAACATAATTTATTACCAAAATCATCTAACTTGGGTCTCAAATCTGAGAAAGCAGTAAATACATTCAGGACATCCCTCCTTGCAACATCTGGGTTCTTGTACTGGAAAAGATAACAGAAGATATTATTCATGAATATCCTAGTTCTGTTTAGGTAGAACTTCTTGTCTTAATTTATATATCTAGCTATAACAAACCAGAGGTGCTTGAGCGCCTGTATTGCTCCACAAGCGTGAATTCAAAATAAACTGAATACACTGCAGCTCCACTATAACGCTGTTGGTGGGGTCCAAGATAAGATACAGCGGAAGAAGTGAAGTTATTATGCTATAACGCTGCCCCCCTCCCAGAATAACTCAACTATCAGATCCAAATACCCGGTAAAATCGTGATAACACTACCACTTTGACTAAAATGTTACAAGTTTAATTTCATAGATGTTGCTAGTCGGGAACTTAAAAACAACAACTGTAGTTATGAGATTTTAGCAGAAACCAACAGAATTTGGCGAATTGAAAATTACTAAATCCTACCCTTACGTTCCCGGTCTACTGGAACTAAATAATCCGTAACTTTCTACAGGTCTACAAATTATTTTTCTCTTTTGGTCCCCTAATATTTAAAAGCTAGAATTTTCCAATGAGACATGTTTTATTATCATTGATACTTGCTGGCGTTTTTATCTAATTAAAATTATTTTAACATCAACTGAAATATTTCCATCATTTCATCTTTTGATCAACTGTAATACGTTAACTCCTTTTAGAATAACAGCTTTTACAATAAGAAATCAATGACCACAATGATTATTTGACCCTCAACTCAGCCAATTCTGTAATGATCATACTAAACTCACATAGATTTTCACTTCAAGTTTATGAGTATACCGGTACTTGGAGATTTGCGGAAATGCGCAGAAACTTGTTTCAGGGTGATCGATTTGAAATACCGATTTAGACTTATGAAAAAAAAAATATTGAAAGCGTTGTGAGTAAATTCAAAAGTAAAAAAGACGTTAACGTTATTGTAACGTTATTGCTTGCACATGGTAGTTTTGCCCTTTTCCTAAAAATTCCTATATGATGAAGATAGTATCAAATTATCTTCTGCACCCCGTAATCGCGATTTCCTTATTTGTTATTCAGCTTTTGAACCGTAAAAAAAATCTTAAGTAAAAAGGACCAAGCTGAAAGCTAGATGACACTCGTTAAAGGTTTGATGTGTTATTATTGATTTAAACTTGTAAATAACGACATATTAAAGCATAATTATTCAGTAGATAAGTAGAAACCGGAAGTTGATATTTTTACATTATTACTTTCAAAAATCTTCTACTTTAGTTTTGCATCTATTTGATTTTTATTGAGTAAAAGCTGTATTTCCCCACAATAATTGCGTTTGCTTGATGCCTACGATCCCCCTTAAACGCTCTAGAATGTTTTAAAGCACTGGGCGGCGAGATTATTGTAAGAATGCATTTGCGACCTGATCCATATTCGTAAACATTGCCTATCTATGGTCAAATGACTACCACATGTAACGAGCCGCCGTAATAGCACAGTTGGTAGTGCGTCGGACTGTCAATCTAGAGGTCCCAGTTTGATCCCCGACGGCGGCACTTATCCTTTCTGACTATTTGTCTCCCACCAATGGGTCGATAATCGTAGATCTATGTGGGATAGCAGCTGGAGGCTAGGAAAGGATGTAATCGCGGTACTTGTGTGAGAAATACCAGGAATCCATTGTTAGGTGCTCCAGCCGCCGGGATATAACTGAAATATTGTTGAAAGGGGCGTAAAACCCCGTTCAAACAAACAAACAAAACACATGTCTCTTGAGATCACGTGATTACCAAACACTGGACGGAAAATCACAAAAAAAAAAATTACTGCGCTGATTATTACCTTATTTTTCAATAATTTTTACAAAGCAAGCTAAAGCATGTTCAGAAGTCTCTAAACAAATTATTATATCATCCTTTACATGTGCCATATTATTGTCTTTGGCTAACTGATTGTCCGTGGCAAGATGAGATGAGAAGTAACCCGTGTGTATTCATATCTAAGAGATCATGTGATATGTGTTATCAAGAAACCCGAAATGAAATTGTCTTGTATTCATTTTGCGGTTTCCTTAAATCTAAGTTGGAATTGCTCCGCATTCCAACTTAAAAATACGGTAACAATAAATCAACAAAGACTAGCTGCACGTATACAAAAATGATTTAAACTTTGTAGCAGGTAACTTTTAATTGTGACAATGAAGGTCATGATAAATGAAAAAAATCTGAGACGATGGAATGTCTAGTTTCACTTTCGACTATGGCCAAGACCGACAAGTCATTGAACGCCTTGGCCAACCTGAGAAAAAATACCGATTTTTTGTTAAATGAAATCCGTAATGATAGTAAGTTCTAACGACAATTTGTGTCACCAAGAAGTATCACGGGGTGCGCGTCTGGCACGTGTCAACTCAGGAAACCCTCCCATAAATAGCTGAACATCTGGCGGCAGTGCCTTTGATCAACTTTCCTCCCTCATAATAAAATAAACTGTTGTGAACTTGATTTAAGATGATGCACTCGTAGGTCAGAAGAAGCCAGTGTAAAAATTTGGTCCAAATTAGAGCCATCATGATTGTGAACGTCTTAGAAAATTTGTAGCATGTTGTAACCATCATGTCTATATTTAAATGTAGGAAGGCCAAACTGCTCAAGTCTCTCTTCATACAAAAGGTTTAATTGAATTGATGTAACTTTATGTTTAGTTAACAGAATCTAGTTATCATTCCTATAGTGTGCAAGCGCAAATAAATATATATAGCTTAAAGTGATCGAATTCGGATCACTACACTACGGGCTACAGTAACGCTTTTAAGCTCAGCTCCTCATCATCACAGTGCTCAGTCTGTGACACAGGGAGCAGTTTCGTATGCTAGATATTCGCTAAAATGACCCAAAAGTCAAACCAGTCCTTTTAGAAATACTATACATAGACAAGGGATACAACTCAGAATTCCTGAGATCCCACCCCTGTCTGTTTTAAACGTCTCTAAAAATTACACTTCTTTGTTTACACATTTTACAGTTGTACATATTCGTCACACATATAATCATGTGTAACCTTGACCCATCCATTCCACGAAAACTATACAGCCTTCGGAGTACAGACAACTTTCTTACAGAAATACACCTCAAGTTTGCTCGATTGTCGAGAAGTAGCACCTTCACTTTTCATCAGTAAATAGCAAATCCCAGATAAGCCACTCATTTCTATTATGTATAGAGCAATGGTAAATTATGAATTAAATACATTTTTACCTTTAAGTAGTTAATTCTGATGTTTCCAGAGCTCTCCTAGCCTTATGAAGTGTTACATCCTTTCTAGAAGTCAAAAGGCAGCCATCTTGTAAATAAACTGAAATATCCTTAAATGCAAACAAGATGCAACATTGGAGAAAAAGGGGGGGGGTTACAAGTGGGGACGCAAGTTGCAATAAAGGCCAACGACTGAAATAGAGGGTAGTTGAAATGACAATTTCTCATTCATAACTCATTAACATATGAAATGAAAATTGAATAATATGTATCAATGGTTATCTAACCTGATACAAGATATCTAATTTCTGAGAAGAACTGCCTCTCGACTGCTTGACAAGCTCTTTTATAGCCACTCATCAAGAGCGCCACCTAGGGGATTTACGATTGTTGCCGACTGGTCACGGAAGCTAACGAAGTGCTTCCTCTTATTTTAATAAGCATCTGGAGACTCAAGATAATGAAGCTAATGTTCCTCAAAATAAGGAAATGTTTTGCTACTTTGTGCTTTTAGTTTTGTCAATAAAAAAAAAAAAAAAAAAAAAAAAAAGAAGTCACGCGAGACGCGTGTAGTCGGAGGCGTGGGTAGTGTAGCGAATTTTGTTGGGTACGAATATCTTCGATTCCATTCACAGATGCCAAATCGATTATCCCCCTTTCTACATTCGGCGCCATCTATTCAAAAAGGAAAACACTGCTCTTTCACTGTATTTTTGGTTAGTATTCCTCTCACATTTATCTATTCTATTAAAACATGTATAATGCACTGTGATAAATATGCCTCGATAGATCAAAGTAAAAGCTACACGCCCTGTGCTTCCGTTTAGTTGTAAATAATAGAAAGCCTACGTTCCGTGATTATCTTGAGTCTCCAGATGCTTATTAAAATAAGAGGAAGCACTTCGTTAGCTTCCGTGACCAGTCGGCAACAATCGTAAATCCCCTAGGTGGCGCTCTTGATGAGTGGCTATAAAAGAGCTTGTCAAGCAGTCGAGAGGCAGTTCGTGTGAGAACAGCAAGCAGTCAACCACGTTACAACAACAACTTGTTTTAGGGTAAATAGGCTCTCCCTTCGTTTCCTTTTTCTGTTATATCTCTAACAGTCATCAAGGAGCGTAATTGAGGTCGTGCTGCCCGGTTCAGAGTCGTTGTTTGGTCAATAGGGAATCATGAGGCCAGCGTCACTGAGACCGTTTAACTAGCTTCGTTGAAGCCAGTAGTATATGGTACCCCTAAGTGTCAGGCGTCATTGAAGTAGCCTAGTTGATTTGGAAGTCTGCTGCCTAGGGTGGTTGATTAGCACCACGGTTGCCGTCCCGATTTATAAGGCCCTGGAGAAGGCCATTGTATATACCTTGGTTCCCCCTTCCTTTCCGATCCCGTAGGAACGTTACAATAGGGACAAATCAAAGTGACATGAAATTCGTCTTCAATATCTGTAAAGGTACATAATTCGCATGTTCGAACTGTTGATATTTGGGTGGCGACCTGTTTCGACTTGTAAATCGTGTGAGGATAATCTAATCTGTGCTAATATATTACGTTGTTTTCTATTTTCAAGGAGTATAATATAATTTGACGTTTCATAACTCAATTTAAGGTTACAAAACAAAACTAGGGAGGAAGAAGCATCTATGGATGAGTGCCATTTACTCATGTATATATCTTTGACTCTTTTTTCAAATATCGGATTAAATTTTTTCAATATGTACCAAATCAGGGTAAAACCAAACTTGACTGAAGCCTGAAATCTTCAATAGTTTTTTAACTCTATTACTCCAGTTTTTAACTTCGGGGTCTTTTTCAATTTCTAACCGCTGGCTTTGTAATATTGATGTTAAAATACAATTGTTCTTCTTTTTACTGTACAGTTTTAGCCAATGTTTGACTATACGAATATGTCTATTAACTATAAGCGGGAATCTTCCTATTTCCGATAAGAGAGAAAGGGAATTCCCTGACTGTTTTAGATTTAGCATGTGCTTTAAAAATTTCCTATGAATTCTTTCAATATTTTCCGATTGGGTGAAACCCCAGACTTCACAATTATAATTAAGAATGGGTGTAACGTAGCTATCAAACTAAGGATTTTCACAGGAATATCATAACCTTTATAAATTTAAACAAATAACTGTAGAGTACTCTTCTGTGTAAAAGAATTCATGTATTCATATTTTATTTTCCAGAATGGCTATCAACAAATAGCATATCACACTGTTTCATAACCTTCTGCATACTGAAAGTTAATTTTCAACTAATTTCCAGAAAAAAATATTATACTATTTATATGTTACTACATTCTCAATGCTATCAATCCTGCTGGTGAACTTTCCATTGACTTAGAGATTCAGCTAGTGAAGATTCCATTAAAAGATGAGAGAAAGGGTTTTGTTTAGTGAAACATTAATAATATAATTAATTCAAGACGTTTCATAAAATAAGAAATTTGGCTAACAAACTAATATTTGATATTTCATTTTAGCAATATACTTATCAAAGTCAACAACTTAACTTTGTTACAAAATGCAGCTGCATGGTATGTAGGGTGAGACACTTTGCTGAATTTTACCCTTCCTTCTTAGAAGCCAAATAACAGTCGTCATTGGTGAGCTATGGCTTTTATCTGGCGTTCCACAGGGGTCAATCTTTGGTCTTAACTTGTTTCAAGTTAACGGTGTGGAAGCCTGAACTAATCATAACTCATAAAGTCCTAATTTTTTTCATTTTTTTTATTTTTTTTAACCTAACTAACTTTTTAACTAACTTTCAAATACATACAATTCAATATCTTGGGCTCTAGTAAATGATTAAAGAGCCATTGATAAATAATGAATAGTTGGTTTAAACTATGATGGTGTTATAAGTACCTTAAGAATAAAATTTTCTCATCTAGTCTATTCTGAAATCCATTTTGTTATTCTTTTCTTGGCATTTACATCCCACTTGTGGCTTTTCTCGTCCATTACCCCTTTTTACACATTTTTGCATCCGTTTGTGCTTTATGAATGTTTATCATAAAAAACAACATAGACCGGTACCGCCGTCCACTTTAACAAAGCCGACAGGTAGTTCCCAAACCACTGGATATGGAGATTGGCTGACGGGCATTTAATGACGTATACCCAAACATCGAATCTGATTGGCTGGTCGATTGTTTGTAAACAATACGACTGAAGCGGAACGCGGAGTACCTTATATATTTTACATGAAAAGGATGACATTCCAAGGTTTTTCTCGCACACAAATTCGATTGATCATGTGAAGATGTTTTAACATTAAAACTGAATGCTTTAAAACTACAAAAGTAGGATTTTTATCGTACTGGATGGAAATCCCGCGGCGTGTCCAAATTTTTCAACAAAATAAGCTGCGCATGCGTAAGCCTCGTTTTCGAATTTAGTAAGGAAAAAAACCTAACGGGCCAGGCTTTCTGTGTATGTACCGAAAATCGGTGTATACCTGTCGGCTTATTTGGTAAAGTCGACAGTGGTACCAGTCTAAAAACAACATGGCTGCCTTTTGACTTCTAGAAAGGATGTAACACTTCATAAGCTTAGGAGAGCTCTGAAATCATCAGAATTAACTACTTAAAGGTAAAAATGTATTTGATTTATAATTTACCATAGCTCTATACATAATAGAAATGAGTGGGTTATCTGGGATTTGCTATTTATTGATGAAAGGTGAAGGTGCTACTTCTCGACAATCGAGCAAAATTGAGGTGTATTTCTATAAGAAAGTTGTCTGTACTCCGAAAGCTGTATATTTTTCGTGGAATGGATGGGTCAAGGTTACACATGATTATATATTTGACGAATATGCACAACTGTAAAATGTGTAAACAAAGAAGTGTAATTTTTAGAGACGTTTAAAACAGACAGGGGTGGGATCTCAGAAATTCTGAGTTGTATCCCTTGTCTATGTATAGTATTTCTAAAAGGCCTGGTTTGACTTTTGGGTCATTTTAGCGAATATCTAGCATACGAAACTGCTCCCTGTGGTCTGTGACGTATCCTTTTCCTTAATAAATCGGATTCATTCAAAGAAATGAATAATAAATTATCTAATAACAAACCTTGCTTAGTGAACTTTTCAGAAATTGCTCGTAATTTGCCATAACTAGTCACTTTTAGTTTATTTCTAGATTTTACTCATTTTGACAGAAAGTTTACTTCCGGATGAAGTTAACCGAACGGATTAAAATGGAAAGGGAAAAAAATGAGAGTATAATCCACGTAATTACCAGCAAGGAAATCTTAAACAATTGTCGTCTGATACTTCCGGTCGCTAAATTTGGAGGAAAACAGATAGATTAGTATAAATGGTCTCCCAACGACGCTTTAATAGATATAAAGCTTGAGACCCACCCAAATTCACTAAAACTTGTGCCTCTCTCTCACACACTCTCTGTCTCTCTCTCGCCCTGTCCTCTCTGCGCTCTATGTCTCTCTCTATCTCTGTCTGTCAGTCTCTCTTTTTCACTCTTTCCGGTATTTTCCCCATCTCTTCTCTCGCTAGCTCTCTCGGAGCGTTTCTCACGAGGTCTCATTCTCTGTCTATCACATGATCTGTTTGTCTCACTCTCACCGCCCCCTCTCTCGGTGTCTCTCTATCTCGGTGTCTCTCTAGCTCTGTTTCTTCCTGTCTATCTATCTGTCTGTCTGATCCTCTCTCTCCCCCTTTCTCTCTCTCTCTCTCTTTCACTCGCCGAGATAATTCGTAAGTTTCCCATTAGCCAAATGAATACCATTACCAGTTTTAGTCTCTGTCGTAAAATAAAATTCTCTCGAGGCCCGCAGAATATATAAACTTGCTACTAGCCAAACAATGTGGAACCCATATGGGCTCCACATTGTTACTAACCCAGTAGGGAATTAGCGGACGAAATTCGGTAAATAATTTAATCATTCCTAGTAGTACTACCACTACACCTTTTCCTAGCCTCCAGCTGCTATCCCACTTAGATTTACGATTATCCACCCATTGATGAGAGACAAATGACAGAAAGGACGTGCCGCCGCCGGGGATTGAACCCATGATATCCCCCGGCGGCGTCACATAACCTAGGCTATGAAATCATGTAGTGGGAGTACTTGTGTGCGAAATACCAGGAATCCATTGTTAAGTGCTCCAGCCGCCGCGATATGACGGAAATACTGTTAAAAGCGTCGTTAAACCCCATTCAATCAATCAATTAAGCCTATCAGATTATCGTGAAGACTATATTTGACTCAAATTTAAGTGACAAGCGTCCGTTTGTGCGTATTTTTAGGCATTTAGCAAACGTGGCCTTTTTTTAGCTAGCAAAGCGTAAGCTTTGACATCTTAAGTTAACAGACCAAATATTGAGGCTTTCTCAGAGGTCAACGAGTGCAAGCTACCACTGGAGGCTTAACCACTGAATCCGTTGAATGTCTACGACATAAAAAGTAGTTCTTACGTATGTCAGGGATATTGCAAGCTCTGCCTGCAATTTCATATCCTAAGTATTTAAGCTCACTTAAGCACGCCGTTTTCAAATGACTCTGATCAGACTCTTTAAAGAAGTTGTTGAAAATTCTAAAATATTTCTCCATCGGAAGAAAGAAAATGTGGAAATGAAGAAAATGCTTTTAACAAGCAACTCCTTCATTTTCCACATTGTTTTCCAGAATTATTTTCATAAGTGACGTAATAAGGGGGGATGGTGTGGGAATGGGCTAACTCCTTGGTTACTTTAACCTCGGGTTTTTTTTTATCATGATAACCTTTGGCAAAGAAGATTATTTAACATAACATTGCTGTGCTAGCTTACAGTACTTTTCAGTACATTGATTAATAAATAGGATTAAAGGTTGAGCGGAATTCCAGGTTATTTTTAGATATCATTGAATTCAGTTGTCAACACCGCATGACATCATTTGCATATGACCCAAAGTCAACGAAAGGTAACAAATTGACAAGCGAAACAATCAACGTCCTAAATCATGTCACATCAACTGTAAGCTCAAAACTACGGTAAGTGTATTCATTCACGAGTATTGACGCTTACGGCAGTTTTGGACTGATCTTTACAGAATTGAAGAATGGCAATCGAACATAACTCCTGATGACGTAACGATAACGTTGGTTTGAGCAAATTCAAACTAAATGCAGGATTCGAACGGTTATAAATACGCATCGCGTGAATTACCCTATATTCTTTTCAACTGTCTCGACTTGATCTAAAAATGGATTAACAGCCTGCGTAGGCTACTAAGGCAATACCCTGGTTTATTCTGATAAATCACCTACGATTTTCGCAAAACTACTTTTCAGATTATTGTATTGAAACATTAGAAGGAATTTGAATAATCAAAATCTGTGACACGAAAAAACAAAACAAAACAAAAAAAAACACCAAACAAACAAACATCAATACCTACCTTTAAATCTATACGCTTTGGTGCTAGAAAATGGTATCCGAGCAAAAAGTAATTCTTATTTGGGAATATAATTAGAATTTATGAAAGTACGTACAGGTGTTTCTAGACTTATAGTGTTCAGTATACTTACAGGTGAAGGTAAAAATGTAGGTATTACGAGTGACGGTCAGAAAATATCTAGATTTTTCACGCCCCTCTCTTACCACGTGCAGCTATATGTACACACTTTATATATTGGTGCAAACTACATTCCTTCGCCAATAACGTGGTCGGTTTATAGTGTTTACACAGTATTTTGCAATGTGATATAATTTAGGTGTTTCGTCTATCATGGAGTCTTTGTTAGAGGAACAAAACTCTGTAAATAAGTTTCTGGTTGCAGAAGGTGAAACTCCCTATCACATCTTTCAGAGGCTTATAAAATCTGATAATGTGTATTACGTTCAACATTCTACAACTGGTTTTCTCAGTTTCGTGAAGGCAGAACAAGTGTTTGTGACATGCCTAGGACCGGGCGACATGCTGAGGCGGTGACCCCCAACAATGGTAGAAAATTTCAAAGTTTTCGTCAACAAAAGTCGTCGAGTAACTTGGAAGGAGGTAGCCAAGAAGTTTAGCATCGATAGGGCATCGGCATGAGTAAGGTAAGTACCAACTGGGTGCTTAGACAGCTGTCCGCAGATCAAAAGGCAACCAGAGTATCTAATGCAAAAGAACATTTAAGTCGTTTAAATCGTGAAGGAGATAAGTTTTTCAACCGCATTATCACTGGAAATAAGATTTGGGTTCTTTATTCCAAACCTGAGACAAAAGCTCAGTCAAAGCAGTGGAAACGAGCTGGTTCCCAACCTTCTAAAAAGTTTAAGCTGTCTCCTTCGGCTGGCCAAGTCATGCTTGTTGCCTTTTTGGATTCATGAGTAATGATACTTACTCATTTTATGCCAAAAGGTCAAACTAACACTGCCAAGTAGTATTCTGAAGTAATTCTGAAAAATCTCAGCAAACGCGCCCAGGTTAGCACAGAAAATATTCCTCTTCTTCACGATAACGTCCCCTCCAATACCGCCGCAGCTACATTGGAGGTTATCAACTTTTACAAATGGCAATTGTTGTCTCACCCTCCTTATAGCCAAGACTTCGCCCCCTGCGACTTTTATATGTTTCCAGAACTTCAAAATTGCTTGCTTGGAAAAAATATAAGACCAGGGCGGCTTTTATATCTGCAGTTATACAGTACCTAAAACAAAGGTCTACGTCATGGTTCACAGAGGGAATACTAAAGCTCCCACGAAGATGGCAAAAGTGCGTAGACGTAGGTGAATAGTATCTTGAAAAACGAGTAGACTTATAAAGTTTTTTTCAAGGTGTTGAATGGTTTTCGAGAACGAGTCAAAAGTCCGGATATTTTCTTACCGTCCCTCATATTTTCAAAGATTTGTTATCTCGCCCATTATAAGCAATTAAAACCTGGCTTGAATTTGCCTCAGACGCATGTAAACGTATCGTATCTCAAAAATGGTGTTCGCGCAATTATCGCGGATGTCATAGACCTTGAAATATCGTTCAAACATGCCATAAATACTCGTGCGATCGCAGAGCGGGTGTCGCACCATGATCCTGATATTTGACCGAATCATCCTAAAATGTCCACAGGTAAACTGTGCAGCAGCAGTACTGCCTATACAAGAGCCATATCACCGTCTTGGGGACCAGCCGATTACCATGCTCTTGTCGTGCAGGTGCCTCAAGTTTGTTCAGTTTTAGTAAGTGTGTGACTGTGTGTGTGATTTAATTGAAATAAATTATCACAAACCACAAAATTGTTGCCTTCTTCTCGAAATCTGTCAACAATTGATTCCTTTCCGGTCTCTTTTTTTTGGTGATTTGATTCGACGATCTTTTTTTTAGTCCCCTAGCGGCAGAGCCGAAGGGGACTTTAGGTTTGCGCTCCGTCAGCCTGTCCGTCCGTCAGTCTGTCAGTCCAGGCATAACAGTTCTTCAGACTTTTTTCCCTAAAACTGGGACATATTGAGCTGATTTTTTGTATCAATGATTTACAGAAGAAGTTCGAGTTTGGTTCCGGTCCAATGATTTTTGTGGAAGATATGGATGCTGGATGCTGAAAATTACTAAGAAATTTAAGTTTTCCTGACTTTCTGTCTAAACCCTTTGCGATATGAAGGTGGTTTTTGGTAGTGAGTTCGCATTAATGAGTTACAGAACAAGTTTAAGTTTGGTTCTAGTCCATTGATTTTTGAGGAAAATATGGATGCTGGATTCGGATAATTACCAATAGTTTCAGTTTTCCGGACTTTTTTAGGTCATGGTGACCTATTTCGATCGTGTTTTGTCCGTCGTCGTGCGTCGAACGTTATTTTTTTACGTTTTCGACTTCTTTTTTAGAACCCTTGGGTGGATTTCAACCAAACTTGGCAGGAAGAATCCTTATGGGAAGGCGCTTCTGATTTGTACACGTCATGGAGTTATCTCCTCTTGGGGCTCCAAAATGGGTCAAAAAGGGTACATCTTTAAAAATCTTCTTGTCATGAACCGGTTGTCAGATTAGATTTACATTTGGTATTTAGTGTCTTTAGGGCAAGGACTATCAAGTTTGTACAAGAAAAAAATCTGTCAAGAAATGGCCGTGGTGGGGGGGTGGCAAAGGTGGGTGGGGTACATAAGCATACATAGTGACAACTTTGAAAATATTTTTCTACCAAACCAAAAGACCTACAGCTCTGATATTTTGTATGTGGCATCAGCTAGGACCTCTATCAATATTGTATAAATTAAAACCCTTGGGTCAAAAGTAGCCAGTTCCCGGACGTAACGAGTTTTACAAAGGGCTTATATAGTGAATTTTTTGAAAATCTTCTTCTCCCAAACAGGAGGGCATAGAACTTTGATATTTGGTATACAGCATCATCTGGTGGACCTCTATCAATATTGTACAAATCATTACCTCATGATTAAGATTAGCCCATTCCCGGATGTCACAAATTTAATATAGGCTTATATAGTGAAAACTTTAAAAATCTTCTTCTCTCAAACAGATAGGCATAGAGCTTTGATATTTGGTAAGTAGCATCATCTGGTGGATCTCTATCAATATTGTTTGAAGTATGGCCCTAGGGTCATAATTAGCCCATTCCCGGACGTCACAAATTTTACATAGAGCTTATATAAAGAAAATTTAAAAATCTTCTTCTCCCAAACAGTAGGTCCTACAGCTTCAATATCTTGTATGTAGCATCACCTGGTGGACCTCCATCAAGATTGTATAAATTATGGCCCAAGGGTCAGAATTAGCCCGTTCCAAGATGTCCCAAGTTTAACGTAGGCTTGTTTAGTGAAAACTTTTAAAAATCTTCTTCTCCCAAACTAAAAGGCGTAGAGCTTTGGAATTTAGTATGTAGCATAATCTGATGGACTTTATTTGTTTTTGTTCTCTTTGGTCTCAGGTGACCTATGGGCCTCTTGTTCTAAACGCCTGCGGATATTGAGCTGATTTTTTGGTAAGTGAGTCAATATTGATGAGTTACAGAACGAGTTTAAGTTTTGTTCCGGTCCATTTATTTTTGAGGAAGATACGGATGCTAGACTCAGAAAATTACCAAGAAATTTCAGTCTTCCGGACTTTTTTTAAACGCTTGCATGTTTTGGGCTGATTTTTTGGTAATTGGGTCAATAGTGAAGAGCTACTGAACGAGTTTAAATTTGGTTCTGGTCCATTTATTTTTAAGGAAGATATGGATGCTAGACTTGGGTTATTACAGTTTTCCAGACTTTTTTCTGAACACTCGCAGGTATTGAGCTGATTTTTGGTTAGTGAGTCAGCATTGATGAGTTACAGAACGAGTTCAAGTTCTGTTCCAGTCCATTGTTATTTTGGCAAGATATGGATGCTTTTGCAAAAAAAAAAATACATATTAACAATATTGAGTTAATAATGCAGTCCATTGCCTTTCCATGACTTGTAAAGGGTGTTAGGGTGGTACTGGTGAAAGGATTACCAGGAATACATTGTAAGGTGCTCCAGCCACTGTTATATGGCTGTACAAATTGTTAAAAGTGGTTGCATGAAGTGCTCAAGGCAAAATATTTTGATAAGCCTATGTCCGAAAAGCATTCATAATCCTAGACGGATTCTTGAAAGCTTTTGTTTAAAGTTTACTTTGGCTTTAGGGTCTTAATTCTCTTGGAACAGATGTCTTTTTGAAGTAGAAATATGCAAACAACAAAAAGAGATGCCTATTTTTATTTTTGTGTGTGTGTTTAAGAATTGCTCATAAAATCTGATACAACAGTAATATTTTGGAAATGGTAGTAATCCCTTTACCAGCCAAAAAAGATACCGCTCTAGGGACATGCCAAGAAAAGTAAGTACCAAAAGTCCACTTTAAGAAACTGCAGCCAAAAGATCCTATCTAGCTATTTGTCCGTTAACATCTCATTAAAAGTCGGCAGCGAATAGCTAGATGCCTTCTCTAAATAATTAATTCAATTTTAATTACCTGCAGGGTTGTAAATGGGCCGTTAACCGAAGTCTGGTTCTAAGTCAGGTATGTAGCACCTTCGACTAAGATAATTTCTCTACCATAACCCATCTAAATCCAGGTCTAGCGCGATAAACATTATTATAATGATTGTTACAATATTTGCCTTATTATTACTATTATTATTAGTTTATTTTGATTATCGATGTGGTCTGTAACTAAGCTCAAACAAAACATAGGATAGAGACAGACAGACAGGGATTAGAACTGAGACGAGTTTATTATCAGACTGCACTAATTATGAACCTAATTGACCTCTGCTGAATATGACATATCTTAAATATTTGTCTCATAGGGTTTTCGGTGGTCCTTTTCTACAGAACTGTCTCAAGAAGTTTTAAATCTGGCCACCCTGCACATTCTGTGTCAATCGTAAGATTTCTTGTGAAATCGTCAAACCAAGGTTGGTTGACTATTTTCACCAAAATACTCATTTGAAAGCTATTGAAATGGTCTACTATACTTCTATTAAAAAGTTCAGAGTTTCGTAACATTTTGTCGAATTAAATCAGGGAGACATAAAAATAATTGGACAAAAATGATCAAGGAACTTGTGATACGCAATACACTCGCAATCAAAGATGAATTTCATAATCTATCTATTTATGATACATATTCAAATATCCGGAAAAAAACCCGACCCCCTAAAAGAAATATTTCATTAGAACTAGTTCAATGAATGCATTAACTTATTCCTATGCCTAGAATTGATTGAAAGATCAATTTAGTGAAGAATACATAAAAGAAGTTTTCATACTGAGGACAAATATAGTACAAGTTGAATATTTTTATAGGTTAAGGTGAAATGTGAGTTGCTCAAGTTGATAGTTAATGATGAAGAGCTTCATTTGTTACAAATAATAACGACAGTCCTTCTGTTTCGTCGTTTGGCAACCAAAACCTCGTATCCACAGCTTGATCATTGATCGCCCAACGACGATATATGAAAGTGTTGAAAGCAAAAAGATCACGATTTGGCCCGTGTTTACAATAGGCGAGATATATCTTCTATTATAATATGTATCTTAACCATCATACCAAAGAAGTTTTTTTTATTATTCAAATGTAGTTCTGTAGGAATACACAGGTTTAAGATAGAAAATCTAGGTCCATTAGGTTTTGCAAACACTTCTCTTGAGATTCTTCATCCCTCGGGCTAAAAACATGTAAGTGTCGTAAGTCTGGTACCTGCTTATATAACCCACCATCTTGTCGTACAAAGGGCAGCAAAAGTTCTACTTATCTATATTAGAGAAAAAGGTGATCTCGATATCCCTTCACTCGTAAGGATGATAATCCACCGACAATAGTTTTATTGACCGTTCAATGGGGCATCGAATATCAGCTCTAATTTCCTAAATCATTTTGTCGTATATAGTTTATGTGAGTCTGCGCGTTGCCTTTCCACCCATTTCCCATGAACGCCAAATAAAGGCTCAGATAATCATGTCACCCACACTGTCATCCTCATTAGTGAAGGGATATCGAGATCATCTTTTCCTCTAATATTTTAGATATCTTTTAGAAAAAGTAGAACGTTCGACGCTATTGGTACGATAAGATGCCGCACCGTCTGACCAGAGCCCTCACTATTCGCTTTGTAGATAGCTAATGATTTAAGTTCCTTTAGAAAACCAGCAGTTTTATTCAAGTTACTCAACATTACATCATGGGCCACGAAGAAACTATCTTGTACCATGGGGTGAATCGAGGCCAGTTTGTATAAATGAACACAGAAAATCCATTTACAGCTACTTTCATCGGGAAATTTCTGGTTGGAAGTGACTGATATGAAAATAGCCGATCTATTTTAAAAGAAAGACATTTCCCGCTTTTTTAATACGATTCAATATACAAGGTTAGTTTAATGAGAAAAAGCCAGAAAACAGGGATTGTTCATAGATGAACAAAGAAATTTCATTTACAATTACTTTCTTCGTGAAATTTCTGGTTGGAAGTGACTGTTATGAAAATAGCCGAAATATTTTCTTTGAACGAGCACACTTTAAAGAAAAACATTTCCGATTTTTTTCTTTTCCTTTTTTTTTATATTAATATTTCTTAATGGGATTCAATAACAAAGGTAAATTAATGAGAAATTGCCAGAAAACATAGATTGGTCTATCGCATAAATCAGTTTTTGAGAAAATGCATTTAGTTTTCGTCATGTTGGTCAAAGAGGATATGTGCTAGCTACAAACTAGCCTGTCTTCCAGACTGTCAGTAAGTGCTTAGGCTTGAAAGTAACTAAGATACATCAATCATGCAAATACATTTCATTCCTTTAAATTACCCCCTTACGTCTCACAAACTGATCAGCAAAACAGAAAAAGATAACAGCTAGAGAAAAGAAACTTTTCAACTAAAATATAAGTATCAGTGAGACGGGGAGCGGGTCTAGCTACAATCCTTCATCATCATTTCTGTAGACGGGGAGCGGGTCTAGCTACAATCCTTCATCATCATTTCTATGTATTGCCTTTTCCCAAAATAAATGCTAACACTTTCTTATAAATCCTTTGTTGTCACTTCCATTTGATAAATCACTTAAGATGGTAAGACAAAGTATTGTAATTGTCATTTTATTTAAATTTATTACGCTTTGTTATGTATTACATGTTATTGTACTAATTTGTACAGTTGTTTGTCTGCAGATCAATTCTAAAGTGTTAAGAACGCAGTAAAGGTGGAACAAATGTGGAACACTTAAATCCGATTTGCCATGAAAACCAAATGCGCCATCTGTGACGACACGGCTAAAAAGATTGCTATTTTCTGATTATGTACATCTATTACATGTGCAAACAGAGATATTTTTGTAGAACTTATGGAAAGAAAACAACAAAAGAAACATATTACTCTTCTTCACTATCCAAGTTATTCGTTCCCACGAGAGAGAGAGAGAGAGAGAGAGAGAGAGAGAGAGAGAGAGAGAGAGAGAGAGAGAGAGAGAGAGAGAGAGAGAGAGAGAGAGGAGAGAGAGAGAGTATTTTGTGACATTTATTTAAGTGGTATGTTGTATTTCTAAAAAGAATATATAATTCAATGGCAAGTATCTTGATTTTTCTGTTAAGACGGATAAACATACAGACAGACATACTAAAAAGGTTAATATATTAGAGAAAACGAGAATACTTAGTTTTGCGATCAAGGAATGTTACCATAGAAACTCATCTTCGACTGGCACTTTACACTGATAATGACCATTAATTACCAATTTTCCAGGCAGCATTCACAGAGAATGACTGGGGTATGGGGATATAGTGGAACCTAGATAAAATGTGTTTGGGTTTCAAGCTCTTATTTCAGTCATGAACAAGTACGACGCATATTGTGAATTTTGCGATATTGCGAATGTATCATTCATAAATATAGTACTTCAAACTATAACCATCCGGGGTGCAATTCTTTTACTAAATAGTTTTCATCCTACCTTTGAAAGATGAGGGGACATATAATAAATCGGGGTTAAAGAAGACAACCATCAGCCGTCATAGTTCGCTCAGTCTGATCAGATCGTAAACTTTCGCAACTACTTTTCTCCCGTGACGATTCAGACATCTCTATATTTTCTTATAGTGAAGTCCAAATGTAAAATGAGTTCGTGAGGTTTAACAAAAACAACAGCAACTAAAGAAAACACGCCGCCGGCAAATTTATGCTGGTTTGGTGAATTTTGAAGACAAAAATGGATAATCTCGCAAACAGTTTCCATCGCATTAAGAGGTACTGTGCGGAGTGAGCAGGCTTACCAGGATCGAGACTTCTCCCTATCGCCTAATTACAATTGTAGATTGGTTATTCTACCTTGATATACACTCAATTTTGAAATACCACCTATGTGGATGGTTTGTGCTGGATCCGATCTATTTTTCTAACCGTCTGTCTGTCTCTCTCACTGTGTCTCAGAGCAGCTGTAGTTACATTGTTAAGTTGGCTGAAGAGGATATATGCTAGTTACGATTTTAACTTGGTCATGCTAGTTAAAATGCAGATCAAACAGATTCAAGGACATCCATGCGGAAAAAGTTATGCTTTTACATGGTTAGGAAAAAAATGTGTAAATATCTCCACTAGCTTGGTAATCAAAGAATGCTACCATAGAGCCCCGTTACCATGGAAACACCTCTAAGACTGTCCCATTGCACTGGCATACGCTAAACTAATGAGTGTCTGACCATTAAATACCCACCTGGAAGTTAGGGCAATGTACATTGTTAATCAAACTGAGTAAAATTTAAAAAAAATGTGTTTCGTTTTCACGCTCTTATGTATATCATGAACGAGTATAACATAAATTACTTCCAATCACAACAACCCGGTTAGTATAAAGTCCAAGTAACTTTTAGTTTGGCCCGAATATTTAATGCCTATTTGCCGTTCAGCATATTTCATGTTATATTTCAAAGTTTTTGAATTCAAAATTAAACTTGTAGATACTTTTTTATCTAATGCTGGGATAAGACGTTAAAATATGAAGCATTTTTCAAATTGTACCGTTCGAGCCAGAATGTCACCGGGGCTTTAAAAGATTGGGGGACGAAAAAAAAAAGCATGGATAAAAAGACAATTATTTTTCTTAGATAAAACTTACACTGCTTCGAAAATTTCCCGCTGCATCTAGGATCGAACCAGAACAAAGTTTGGTCGTCCTCAAACGATTAATATTATAAGTTTATTTCTTTGCTTTTTTCTATAACTGCCTCTCTCTCTCTCTCTCTCTCTCTCTCTCTCTCTCTCTCTCTCTCTCTCCCTTTTTATCTCTCCCCCCCCCTCTCCCTCCCTCTCTCTATCTCTGATTTGGAAGTGAGTTTCCCTACGATAGTTCAAAGCTACATTAAACCCCGTCACAAACACATACTCTCAGCCTGCTCTCTCTTACACCATATCCACTTCTTCTTTTTTTACCACGTCCATAGGGCAGTGTTAGCGCGTATGACTCCTAGTCAAGGGGTCCCGGGTTCGATCCCTGGGCGCGGCGAATATCCTTTCCGACATTAGTCTCCCACCAATGGTTGATTGATCGTAAACCTAAATGGGATGATCAGCTGGATGCTCAGAAAGGATTTAGTATTAGTACTGGTGTGAGAAATATCAGGAATCTATGGTTAGGTGCTTCAGCCGCCTCGACATGGCTGAAATACTATCAAAATTGGCGTTAACACCCCCCACAACAATAATAATAACTTTCTCTGAGGCATTTCATCTTTCATGGCCGATATTCATCATTAAATGATTGGACGATTACACCAAAGAACTACAACCGGAAATTGTTGGAAATAGTTTTTTAATTCAAAGGATTTTAGTTTGAGATTAAATTAAGAACGCGAAATGAACAACTTTTGCTGAGTAACATGCATTAGAACTCTGTGCAAACAAAACCAGATGCTTTAGACATTAGAATTTAATTATCGTACAAACATACATCACTATCAAAATGACAGTCGTATTTGAGTTACCATGGGAACCAACTATGCTGTCCGAAATAACTAGGTCCCTTCTCGATTCTTTCTCAATGTTTAACATCTTCAAGTGTTCGCCTGTCTTAGTCGACATATCGAGATGGTTATTCTTACATGATATATTCATGTACTGCCTACAACTTCTTTCAATGGCATCTGGTAAAGGGTTTAAAGAGGCATGGAAAACCAATTCAGTACAAGGAGGGTTGTAAAGTGACGGACCTCGTCTGACAATCAATTATGGATTACCGATAAAATCGTCCATTTATGCCGGGTGTGAACTTTGCTTTTTTGTTGGTTTGACGACCTAAACGTTTTAACTACAGTACATTCAACCCGCAGATACGACTTTTAGATCTTCATCCAAAATGTTACCTGTTCATAATTCATGTCCAAGACAACATATCTTACAAAGTAACGCACTTAAAATAACCTTCCTTGCATTATGACTACGATTTAAATTATAGGTAGGCCCTACATGTTCACAAACTATTATTCTTTAGCTATTATCTCTCTGTTTTGTCTGATTTTGTCAATTCGCTCATCTACCTAACTGCGAAAACAATCAAACAATATTGATTTCAGTTAAAAGTAAGGTGATTTTGAATCACAATTAGGAAGTAGATATACATATATAGCTTGCCCGTGAACTATAACTAGGCATCGAAACATTCCACAAGCCAATCATAATTGTTTCCTTTTCAAAATTGAATGTATATCAATGTAGAATGCCCTTTCTATGATTGAAATATTGAAAAGAGAAAAGTCTGCACTATGATCAGCCTGCGTACCCAGAATAGTAGGTCACAAAACGAACGAAACTTTTTGCTCTTCCGAGATGATCCGTTTTTGTGATCCGCCAAACTGACATATCGGGACTTCGGGACTTATGACCAAACTTCACCTTACCAAGGTAAGTCTCGTTTAATCATTTAATTTTTTACCAAGTTTTTCCACCTACCTGACTATGCATACTATGCTTTCAGTTTGGATTGCATTTCCTCTTTCACGTGCGCAAGACCAAACTTTTTTCTTCTTCTTATTATTATCTTTATTTTCAAAATAGAATAAATAAAGTGCAAAGTGTTCAGTTATCCCGTAATTTCAGATAATATGGAGACATGTGAATCGTTCCGGAAAAAAAAGATACAAGAAATAAGTTGCTAAATGTTCCGATCTGATCAGACTGTGCCAATTATAAAGGTTGACCGTGGTCGAATCTTAGTTCTTTTTTCAGATTCTATGTTGATCGCTAATCCTACCTCTATTTAAGATCTGGATCTCGGAGCTTATGCAGCCCATTTCACCTCCAATGAGTTCTTTTCTTTATGCACAAGTAAACAGTTACTTTTTTGTCAAGGAGGATATGATATTGTCAGAATGCGACCAAAATATAGTAAACACAGGTTGACATTTTGGTTGCACAACTGCGATATTTGATACACTTTTTAATAGATTCAATCAGAATTAATAAGATCCATCCTTACTATAAATTAACCAAGACCAAAAAGTATGAACAACAATTTGAATTTGACTATTTGAGTATTACGGGGAACCAGTTAATTAGCAACTCACACTTCTCCATCTCCTTTGGGGCTCATTTTAAACATCCTATTAAGTAAAGCCACTATTTACACAGAACCTTCAAATTGTCAAATAGCCCGCCGTGTACAATTACAAACAATTATTAATTTACCATTGAGTATAAATAAATATTTTACATTCTTATTTATTCATTTTCCTCATGAATTTCAGACGATACGTTTTACTTTTATTATCATTTTTATTTACGTTGGCTCAAAATCGGTGATTAAGCCATTGACATTTTTTTAGATAGAAAAAAACTCGTTTTTATCTAACATTCATTCCATATCCATTTGATGGGCTGATGAAACCACGTAACTACAGCTGAGCAGAAATTGGATAAGAATTTAACCTATTATTTTACATCGAGTGGGAAACAAGCTTTTCAAGCCTCGATTCTGCTTCCTGGAGAAACAGCAGTACCCGCACCATTTATGTGGGCAAATAACAGACTTAATGTCGACAGATGCTCAAAAGAATCGAACTCTGGACCTTTTGATCGTGAAGCCAATACTTTACCTTCCTAACCACGCGTTAAAATTCCCCTTAGTTAATACGTTTCCGAGGCTCGTTGACCGTTGGTTTACTAAATAATTCCCTTTTTCTGATCATGTTTATGTTATATCATTAGTCCGATTTTGAAAAAAAGTATGTTAAGTAATGTCGGCATACATATTCCAATCATTAGCTAAAAAACAATTCTTATAAAAAAGAAAAAAATGTGATTTATGACGACGTTAATTATTTTGTAAAACAGTCAAAGTTCTGCGAGGCTTAATTCACTCCCACACAATCCCGCCTTTTTACACCCGTGAAAAATTAAATTCAGAAAAATGTGAAAAAGGAGAATTTGCTGTAATCAGGCGATTTCTCCTTCTTTCACAATATTTGTACGGTGTTTATCCCCTTCTTTGCAGCTCCAAAACAATTTGAATTTATATATGTTGCTTCTTTCAATTTATATATATCAGTCCAAACTTTTGTCGTCTGGTAATTGGTTAATCCGGGTCATAATTGTTTGAGAATTACAGATGAAAACGGAATCATCCATCGATTAAAACTACAGACGGCATACTTCTATCCCTTTATTGAGGTGGTCGTCTACTGACCGTCAATTAAAAGTTAATGTGTGTCTGGTTTATTTCACATTGACTGGCCGCTGCAAGAAAGGTGTATCGATAACGCTAAGTCCGTTAGCCAATGCAAACTTAAAGTGGAGGAGATTTCTTCGCATGGATATATAAAATCGGTAGGGGACTTGATATTGCCATGCAATACTTCAGACTGCTTTTTTTATTTTTAGCTTGGCTATTTTCGGAGAAAATCCGAGGTATTGCTATAGCTTTGGTGTCGTCTTTGTCGTCGTTGTTGTAGCCGTCGTACGAAAACTTTGACATTTTGTGATATCTCTGGTTCTACTAAAGGCATTCACTTGAAACTTGGCACACTTGTTCAATATCAAAAAAAGTAACCTATACTATCAAGGGGATAACTCTAGATGCATTTTATCCACTATCCAGCACCCATTAGCCGAGCGTAGGCACCCGCAGGCGGTGCTCTTCTTTATTTATTATTGACAATCACGAATAGTTAATTTGAAATGCTTGAGTTGTTGTCTAGATTCAGATAGTTGGTTTCAAATCCGTTTCCCGAATACAACTAGAATGCTACAAGGATTTTGCTAGGATCACACTACTGATCAGATCAACTCGTCCTTTAAAAATGATTTATCTGCATAAGTAACACTATCGGTGACCGGTCAACTCGGCCCATTTTTAACTTTTCATTGGGCCGAGTTGACTGGTAACCACACTATCACTGGATAATGGGGGAGGGGGCAACCCCATTACTTACTGTTTTATTATTTTTAAAACCTTTTCTCTGTTGCCTGCATTCGAGTCATTTGAGACGACTATGTCCTCTTATGAACATTATGAGTTTCTATGTTCAGTCACGGTTACTTGGCACATTTATTTATTATAGCACATGTATGAAAATGATTGTGCCTGGTCCCTGTGCTTGCACAATAATCAAGCAAATTTATACCCGACATATCATTTTAGATGATTATTGAAATTATCATAACAAAGTCAAATAATTTCCAGTCTAATATGGAATCCTTATTAAACATACGTCACGCGCACCTGTATGCTATTGTTGTTGTGCAGGTAACAAGATGGCGGCCGAAGACGATTCTGATATTCCAGGTACATAATAACCTTTTCTTTTTGGTCAGCCGACTTATATTTTTGCTTTTATGCAACCATAATCTATTTAGGAGATATGTGTTCTCAGATATGACAAAGTGTCTTTTTTACCAGTTGTTCATTTATTGGCGCCTTTGAAGATTATTAAAAAATATGCAAGTCTGGACGTCTCAAAAATGATAGCACTTCAATATGAATAGAGGAAAACGAAAGCCATGTTTTTGTCTTGCATCAAAATTCGATATTCATATCGGTTTCACATTCAAGACATACAATTTAAAAAATTCCAAATGAAGTAGGCAGTCAGTTCTTGACAACAGCATACAAGCTCCATAAAATGTGCAGAGAAGAGAAGCGACTATTTGGTTATTTGTCATGATAAGGGTCAGGGGGTGGGAGGGGGGAGGGGCTCAAGAAAATCTCACTCACATTTAAAGGTTTAACCTATGAATTGGAATGTGTGGATACTGAAATAAACACTTAAATTATGTTGACTTTGTTTCGGTAATTACAAACATTTCGTTAATGGTATTCTGTGCTAACATACCCT